>JPFM01000109.1:12587-284717 GCA_000733375.1 Paramecium sexaurelia | reverse complement strand
AAAATGTTAAATAAATTGTTTGGGGGAAAAGATAGGCTCTTCATTAAAATAATTTTGACATTCTACGATAATTATAAGATTAACTTAAACAATTGAAGTCAACATTTAATGAAAGACTTGATAAGACATTACTTAACATAGATTAACAATTATCATTTATATAAAATGGAATAGAGAAAGAATTTAGATAAATAAACGAATTAACAATATCTCAACTTGATTAATAGGAATAAAAAAATAATTATTTGTTGTAAAATTTAGATTATAAAGAAGTATAATCTTTTTATAGAAAGTAATTTAAAAGATTATAAATGGATTAATATTTTAATTAATTTGAAGAAAGCTTAAAATAGATTTAATAGATTCAAAGATAGTCAATTGAAGAAGTTATTGAGGTTTTCTCATCATAAATATGTACTTCTGGAAAGATTTTGAATTAAACCTGGCAATGCGAAGATCATAAACATTAGGCAGCTTTAGTTGATTTAAATGAAAAGGCGACTGTACCAAATAGATTGGCTTGCATAGACTGCATTCCATAATATCCAATATAATATACAAAGATAGATAAAATATAATCAATGTGGTTTGAATATATGAAACAGCAATAAAAATTCTAAGAATTACAATAGATTGATCTGAGAAGCAAAGTTCTATCAGCAACATCTAAACTTTCAAGTTATAGAGAAATTGTAGATGAATTAATAGCTTAATAATCTTAAATAATTGAATCAAGCATTTCATCAATAGCACAAATGAAATCAAATTCTATTAATTGGTATGCTTTAACTTAATCTGAAATTATTGAAATTTCTAATATATTAAGTTAAAAGAAGAAGTAAGAAATTTTAAATTCAGAAATTCAAAATGAATTTTAAAACCACTAAGAAGAGTTAAAAAAAACCATTAAATATTCCTTACAGACTTTTTAAGACAGTCTATTTTCATCATTTAAGTAAATTTTAGAACAATTATTATCAGATTTAGATCGTTTAGATTAAGTTTCATAGTAAAATAATTTAAGATCTTAGTCAGCTTTATCTTAAGAATCGTAAAACGATTAAAACACTATCAATAAATCCCTTAAATACGATATTGTGAATTCTTTTAATGATGATCGAATAGAAGCATTTGCTTTTAAGGATGATAATTCTCTTCTTGCTGTAGGTTACTTTGATTCAAATAAGATTATTGTCTATCAATTTGATTAAGGATAAATAACTAAAATTTCAGAACTAACAGATCACTAAGAATGTATATTTTGTTTAAAATTTTTTAAAAACTCAATCTAATTTGTGTCAGGCAGCTATGATAAGTCTCTTATCATTTGGTCAAGAGATAACCAGAACTAATGGTATTCTAAATTTAGGTTAAATGGTCATACAGAGAGCGTTTATTGCTTGTTAATTGATAATTGCGAGAATTAAGTTATATCTGGTAGTGCTGATAAATCTATTAAAATATGGGATAAGGAAATGGAATGGTAGTGTATTCAAACATTATCTTTTTATTCTAACAGTGTTACTAGTTTAAGCATAAATAAGTCTAATAATTATTTAATTTCATGTGCAAGAGAAGAAAATTAGATTTATGTTTCTTAGATTTTAGAGAATAAGAAAGAATGGATACTATTCTAAATAATTTAAATTGATAAATGGGGAATGAAAGTATGCTTTATTAATGATTTAACCTTTGCATTTTAACCATTCAACTGTGAGAATATGTATATTTTTGAATTCGAAAACTCAAATAAGAATTAATTTGTCAAAAAAACAGATGTTAAAGTGGAAACAGGAAATAATTGTTATTATTTATTTCCATTACAATATATAGAATAAAAACAAATATTAGTTAATAGAAATGGAAGCAAAGTAAATTTTATAAGAAAGTAATTAAATGAATCTTTTACAACAGAATTTGTGATTGATTACAAAGCAGATAGAATTTTTGGTACCGTTTCTGAGGATGGATAATATCTAATAACTTGGGATAATAAATCTAAATAAATATAAATAAGGAAATATATTGATTGAATTATTTTATAAATATAACATTATTATATAACTAAAGAAATATAAAAATTGAACATTTTATATCTCATTAAATTTTATTGGTATTATAAAAGTCTATCTCATTATAT
The DNA here is from genome assembly GCA_000733375.1 of Paramecium sexaurelia. Taxonomy (NCBI): domain Eukaryota; phylum Ciliophora; class Oligohymenophorea; order Peniculida; family Parameciidae; genus Paramecium; species Paramecium sexaurelia. Next base: position 282,577 of record JPFM01000109.1, on the reverse strand, counting down.
ATTTCATCAGGGACATTCTCATGATGGTCAGTTTTTCTTTTAGTCAATGATAATAAGTCTGCATCATCCTCATTTAACAAAAGATTATCCTATAATGATTTTACTGAAGAGGAGGACTTAAAACCAAAAAGTACTTCACATTCTCTCGCTTAAGCAAGATTTATTTTTATCCCGACTTAATGAGACTTTAAAAGTTCTTCTCTGTATTTTTAAGATCTAAGGGCAAAATATAACCTAGATATCTCATACAATAAATTTAGATAACTCAATTTTTATTGCATTTAACGAGATACCTTATCATAAAATTTCTCATAATCATTAATATCTACATCTATTTGATTAAAGTTAATTTTAACTATTTTATTTCTCCAATTTTTTGTTATACATATATTCTTAAACTCTGGGTAATAAAAATTGATAATTTCTTTGAGTACCTTTTAATTTAAAGAATATTGATTTAAAATAATAATTAGGTATTTGACCATAAATAAAACTGAGACAATAGATCCTATATTAGCTAAAAGATCTCCAGCACGTGGATATTCAAAAATTGTATAAGTTTGACTACCTTTCATTCCAATATAGACAATTGAAAGTGCATCATTTTAAAACGCCCTCTAACAATATTCAACAGAACTAGTTTAAGTTTGTACAAGTGATCCAGTTATAAATTCTGAATAGCGAGATGCCCCAAATAAGAAATAATCTTAAACCTCATAACGATTGGTTTCAAGAAAGGTATTCATAGTATAGCAATACTATTACTCTATTTATATATAGTATTCTTATAATCCCTATTATTATGAACCATCACGAGAATTTAGAGTTGTTGAATAAATTTAAACTCCAATCACATTATAAGATTATTTAAAAAATTTCTCTACCAAATCATTCGATGCGCATTTTTAATTAGGTTTTAAATATATTTCTGAACACAATACAATTTATATATACATTTCTTCAGAGGTGTATATTTCGCCATCAACATATGAAAAACCTAGCTCCATTCTTGGTACATAAGTATTTCCATAAGGTGTTTTAGTAAAATTTTCAATTAGCTCAGGTTCTGTTAAGGCAGTCTTTTTTGTGTAAATTGCTAATGGCAATAAAATATTATTTTCAAAAGGATCAATTTAAGTATCATCATATTTCCAATAGTATATTTTTATGACATCTTGGCTTAGGTCAAGTAAAGAATAATCAGATACATATTTTGAATTAGATATTTTAGGATTCATCTATTTCGTTTACCAAAGGTAGATAACCCAAACTGCATATACAAGGCTTGCAGCCAAGGTTGAAAGCGTTAATATTCCTCCAAGTACGCTTTTGTATGTTGATTATTTTTGATCTATATTTTGTACAAATGGAACTCCAAAGAAATCAGCATTTTTTAAAAGGTTCATAGTATGTTTTAGATTTAATAATTTAAACTTTTAATAATTAACAAAGACGACTAACCATTTATGCATTTAATTTTATTTAATTGTTTCGAAAATATTACCAGCTATGCATTTATGATTTAATAATTAATAGATAATTTTTAATATGACTAACCATTCTAAAAGGAAAAGGTTCTTAAATTGAAAAATTAAACCTCGTTAATGCTTAATTTCATTATGAAAAACTCAACTTAAATTAATTAATGAAAATTTTAAAAAAAAAATTGTTTTTTTATATTGTTACTTTTTATTCATTGTTTTTATTTCAAATTGTTGTTCATTTTTACGAATATACTTATCCGCAGTTACACTTTTTTAATCTTTTTACTTAATTTTAATTGATTGCAGAAGACTTTGTTATCCTTAATAAGATTAATAAATAGGATTTTCTGTAATATCTAAGAGAAATTTAATTAATGATATAAGGTTTATAAAGATATTTAGTATTACATTTTCCTAATCATACCAATATAATAGAATTAGATTATTAGATTTTATTATTCTCAAATTAAATAGATATCTTTGTTTTTAATAAATGATAGTAGAAAATAATTTTAAAATATTTTTAAAGTTATGAGTTCTATTCAAATGCCAAGCATCTATCTTATTATTATTAGCATCTTAAAGATATTATTATAATTTGGTCAGACTTATTCATAATTTGAACTATAAATGAAACTCCAAAGTAGAGGATTAGAAAATTTATAAAAAATCAAGTCAGACTTATATTGGCTAACAAGATTATTTGTTATTTTATTATCAAAAAGAACAACTTAGGATGAATATAAGAGTTAAGAGTTTTTACAAAAATAAACATCATTATTGTTAAAAGTTGAATTTTTCCAAATTTGGTAATCAATAAGTGATATTTTGTATAAGTATATTTCTTTATTAATTTTTTGATTAATCAGAAATGGTAATATGAAAGTATAATAATAATTTAAAATATTAAAAAATGTAGTAAAGAGCTGTTATTATGAAGTGTCCTCTCTGTGAGTTGGAATTTGAACCAAAATTAACAAAAACAAATATTTGCCCTAATTGTTTGATTGCATAAATGAACATAACTTAAGGTAATTTGTAAATTTTAATAAGATATCGACAATGATAAAGAAATATTATTTTGTAGGTATTGTAGAAGATATTAAAGACCTCCTTGGGTTCTTTGTGAAAGAGATTCAAAAGAATTATTGGCAATTTGCTTAAAAAAAGTAGTTGGGTAAAATTTTATTATTTAAGATGTTAGATTATCTGAAAAAGCAATTATTGATACAAAGTTTATTTTTACAGAGCCAAGCACAAAACAAATAAAATTACAAATCACAGTATAAAAGGAAGCTATGAATGGTACTTGCATTTAAGATTCAAAAATACTACATTTTGAAGAAGTTTATCATTAATGTGAAGATTGTAAGAGAGAATTCACGCCTCACATTTGGGGAGCTTGCATTCAATTGAGACAAAGAGTAAACCATAAGAAAACGTTTTTTTATTTAGAATAATTAATTTTGCAACATCATATGAATTAACAAATGTTGAAAGTAGAATCAGCAGATGATGGAATGAATTTCTATTTTAAATAAAAAAATCAAGCTCTTCATATGTTAGAATTTATACGCTCATATCTACCAATATAGGTAAAAGAATCAAAAGAAGTTTATTCATTTATAAAATATACATTTGTGGTAGATGTACCAAGAATATGCAAAGATGATTTAGTTATTTTACCGCATAAACTTTGTCACTAATTAGGAGGAGTAAATAGAATCCAAATATGCTATAGAGTTGCAAGTTAGATATAATTAATCGATCCTATTAAATTAAAAATATGCGAAATTTCATCAGAATAATATTTCAAACATGATTTAGATATAAGAACGATGCCTTTAAGAGAAAATTGTGATGAATTCATAGTATTGGATGTGGAAAAAATCAAACCATCAAAAAATGATTCAAATAATCCATTTTAAAATTCGCTTTGTAATGTTGAAATTATGAAAGATAATGATCCTGATTATAAATAATACTAAATTAAATCACATCTAGGTAATTTTTTATAAGCAGGAATGACAGTTCAAGGATTTGATTTATATAAGTATAATAATGAGCTAGATGAAATTCATGATAAACCAGAATTTATTATTATAAGGAGGAAACCAGAGAAAAATAAAAAAAGAAAAAATAATCTGAAAAGATTAGAAATAGAAGAAAATTAGGAGAAAAAGAACAAGAAGAAAGAAGGTTTAGAGGAATAGTAAGTAGAGGAATTCTTAGAAGATATTGAACAGGATCAACATCTTTAAGAAACCTTGAATTTATAATAAATATAAAGTTAATAGTGATTTATAGAAATAATAAATATAATGATAATTTTTCTATTTTGAATTCATCTTCGAGATTAGAAAATTTAATAAAGCCTTCGTTTTTAACTATAAATAGAATTAGATTTAATATAAAATTATATTTTCCTTATATTTTGCTTCGTTTTAATACATTTCTTATAAGTAATTTGTCTATTTCTATTCCAAATTTAATAGTGTTGAAGACTTAAGAAATTTAGAATTGTAATTATTACAAGAAATTAGATTTAAATTATAGATATAAATTCTATTAATTAATAAGATTAGAATTTACTATTTCATAAGTTAGTTAAAAGTTATAATGAAGGAATGAATTTTACAAGAAAGTACTTATTTTAAGATAATATCATTTAATTATTATTTTGGAGAATTTTTATAGTAAATATGTATGTTTTATAAATAAAAATCAAAATTGAGTGCAATTACATTCTTATGGTTTAATGGTATTTTAATTTAATGGAGAAGACAAGTATAATTCTAAATTTCTGATTGAATTAAGTAAATTAGTAGAAGAATAAATTGGTTCAAGAGATTTTCTTAAGGAGCGTAACAACTTTAGATAAGTATTAACTATTAGATATTAAGTTGAGTTATTCTAAAACATAGTCCTTAGTTTGTTACATTAAATACCCATTTCCTAAGGCAAATTCTAGATATAATTTGGTTGAAATTCATCCAGGAGTTCGATACACTAATCATATTAGAATGTAAATATAGCTTCTATAAATACTTATTATATATATAACTTTCCATTTTTAGAAGCCAAGACTTTAATTGATGTTGATCCCATTTGTCCAAAGCATCTTTTAATTGAGTTGCATTTTCAATCCAAAGTTCCTTATACATACCAAATAAGGGTTGTATATTATTAATCATTTGACTATATTTAATTTATTAAAATATGAACGTGCAAAATGAACAAGATAAGCTTGTGTAGGATGAACATGGATTGGGAGAAGTATTTGTTCCATCTTAAGTGGTAAAGAATTTTAACGAGATGGTATCTGATCCAAATGTAAAAGATTATTCATATAATAATAGCTTCAGTTACCATCTGATCGATCAGCTAAGCGTTCTTCAGAGAATTAGGGATAAAACCAGGCTCCTTTAGTATATCATAATTAATAATAGTTAACTGATAAATAGACAGCTTAACCATTGATTCGAAAGTAAGAACCACCTCCAGATGAATTGAAAAAATTAAGTAAGCAGATGAACGGATCAAATCATCATAGCCAGGATGATATCTCAATGAAGAGTTCAGGAGGTGCAAAATCTCCAAACTAATGTATTTAATGATAAATAATATTACAGAAGCAACACATAAGCGTATAAAGAGAATGAATAGTAAACTGAAGATAAGACATTAAGTTTAGAAATAATAATCTGAATTTGCAAAAAAAATTTAGAAATTAACTGAAAGCACTCCATTTTCAATAATAATGGCAATAGTTACAATTTATGCACTCTTTGGAGATGACATTCGCATACTGTCTGTTGATAAATAAGGAGATGATGTATTCTTCGTGTTAACAGTGATTTGTATGGTTGCATTCTTAGCTGAGATTATTCTTACAAGTTTAAGTAAACCAGAATATATATTTAATGTAATTATTTATGAAATATAATAGTTTTATTTTGTATTGGATGTGATATCTACTATTACAATGATATTGGATTTAGGATGGATTACAGATACTTGGTATTCAGGAGATCTTTCAAGTGCAGCATAAATTAAATCTATTGGAACTGCATCTAGAGCTGCTAGAAAGGCAGCAAGAGTAATAAGAGTGATAAGATTGGTGAGATTAGTAAAACTATATAAACATGCTCGATAACAAATGGAAAAAGAATAATAGAAAAAATTATTGTAAGATTTGCTTGGATAAGTTTAATAAAATAAAAGTTAAGATTAATAATAATAATAATAACCATAATCTAATTAGTAAGTAGTTCCAATTGTTAATAACAATATAGAATAAAGAGGATCATAAAATGATATTGAATCTGCACGTACTCCTGATAAAAGTTCTATGTAATCTAGTTCTCATTTAAAGATATCATAAACAACTTCTCAAGCTGAAGATTAAATAAAGGAATCTATTGTAGGAGCTCAGCTTTCAGATCTAGTTATGAGAAGAGTTATTACTATAATTTTAGCAATTCTTATAAGTATTCCAGTTCTTTCATTGGATACCTATTAAGAAACTATAAGTAGTTATGATTCAGGAATTTACAGAATCTATCAATTTAAAGATAACACTTCTATGATGAATTCGCTTCTCTAATAATATGCAAAATTTCATATCTCTGAAATATATCCAATTTACAGTGTGAATGTGAAATTGGAAGGTGATACGAATTCTAAATTACATGAATGGAATTATAATACAAATCCTGATATTTTTGAACAACCAGCATATGAAACAAAAAATTAATATAGATTTTCAGATCTCTAGTATTATGTTAAATCTGAAGGATCTGATTTGCAAACTTATGCAGCAGCAGATTTAGTAGTTTATAATTAAACAAATGCTATTTTATCTATCTTTTAAACTGTTTTTGTTTGCATAGTACTAGCTGTTTCAGCCTTAATGTTTAGTAAGGATGTTTCAGATTTAGTAATTGATCCAATTGAGGCTATGATGCAAAAAATTGAAATGATAGCTGCTAATCCTTTGGAAGCAGTAATTATTGAAGAATAAGAAGATGTAATTATGGAAGCCCTTGAATAAGATTAAGATGTTGAAAAATTAACACAAAAAGAAATAGAAAAACATATGGAAACTTATGTGTTATAAAAATTGATAATGAAAGTTGGAGCATTATTAGCTGTTGGTTTTGGAGAGGCTGGTTCTGAAATCATTGCTGAAAATATTAAAAAGGGTGGAAGTGTTGATCCAATGATTCCAGGGAAAAAGATTTTAGCTATATTTGGTTTTTGTGATATCAGAAATTTTACTGATGTAAAAATATTTAAATCTTATCAAAGGCTACCGAAGTTCTTTAGCAAGGAGTAATGGTGTTTGTTAATGAAATAGCAGAAATTGTTCATTCAACTGTAGATTCAATGAGTGGATCAGCTAATAAAAACATTGGAGATGCCTTTTTATTAGTTTGGAAATATTCTCCTACAGATTATCATCCGGATCCTGATAATCCTAAAAACTTAAAGCTTAAAAATGAAAGATACATAAAATAAAAAGGAGATATGGCTGTCTTAGCGTTTTTAAAAATAATTACTGCAATCTCAATTTCAAAAAAATTAGAAAAGTATAAAAAACACGAAGGTCTCAATGCAAGAATGAAAGACTACTCAGTTAAAATGGGATTCGGTCTTCATATGGGATGGGGAATAGAAGGAGCTATAGGTTCTGGCTTCAAGATTGATGCTTCTTATCTAAGTCCAAACGTTAATATGGCTTCTAGGTTGGAAGCCGCTACAAAATAATTTGGAGCACTAATTCTCGTTAGCGGCATCTTAAAACAATATCTCACTGAGGAATGCTAAAATTAAATGAGAATGATAGATATTGTTACTGTTAAAGGAAGTATTGTTCCTTTAGGTATGGTTTTATTATTAAATAATAGAATTACATACTATTGATATGTCAATTAAAAATTTATAAGCAAAAATAAAAGGTTTAAGAGACAAGTTTGATGTTTCTTAATTGACTTAAAAAGAGTCTAAAAAAATTAGAGTTAAGTAAAAGATGGATCGAAAAGAATAAATGGAGAAAGTCTTAAAAAATAAAGTAACAATGACAGATTTATTTACAACTGATGATGAATTGGCTGCAGCTAGAGAACCATATACACAAGTATTTTAATTAAAGAATAATAGGTATTTTATGAGACTTGGAAATAAGGATTTGATTAATATATAAAGGGATCATGGAGTGATGCCTAATAGACATTTTAGAAAACTTTAGTAATTTTATTATTTAGCTTTAATTAGAATATGATACCTGAACATAAGGACGGACCATCCAATACACTATTAGAAGTAATACATTCAAATGGTGGAAAAGCCCCAAAGGATTGGAAGGGATTTAGAGAATTAACAGAAAAATGAAATAAGACAATCTTTTTTATTTTGTCTTAATATAAATTATTGTTGTAAATCTAGTTGATACAATAATCTTTTTTTTTTATTGACTGTGTCACGATTTTAGGACTCCTATTATTATTTAACAATATTAAATTTTAGAAAGAAATGAAGAAATCTAATTCATCTAATTCTTCATCAGTGTCTAAAGGAAGCCAAAAAATATAATTGCATAATTAGAAAACTAAAGCATCATTTTTAAGAAAATTAAAGACAGAAGATTTTGCTTTGAGGAAAAAATTGATGAATCAAAATTGTTTTGGAAAATTCAAAGTTTTGATTAAGGAATGTTAATAGCACATATATATATTATTAGAAGATCCATAAAGTTCAAAATTAGCTAAAATGATTTAAATTATTCTTTTGCTAAGCATATTATTGTCGTGTGTTACTATCATAGTTGATTCTATTTATGAATCTACTAATGAAATTTATGATTCAGTGAGCTCAACTATCGAACTTTATTTATTTCTATTCTTTGGCATGGAGTATCGTAAGTTCATATATATTTATGATTAGTGTTGAGATTATTTTCAACAAGTGCATTCGACAGATCTCTATTGTAATTTATAATATCTCCAATGAATTTGATAGACTTTTTGTCAATTTTACCCTTCTTATTAAGTTTAATTTTGACAGATAATTCATTTTCATAATTAAGAGTCTTAAGATTAATCAGATTTATTCGAATATTTCGTTTGTTCAAGTTATCAAGATTCATTAAAGAAATTTCTATGTTAGTAATTAATCTTGATAATTAAGGCAGCAACAGTGAAAAACTCATTAAAAGATATGTTGATGTTGATGGCAATGCTATTTTTAATGGTGATATTCTTTTCGACAATCATATACTATTTAGAATATGTTGAAGACGAAAATAGTTATTAAGAGAATCAAATTAGTTCAATTCCATAAGCAATTTGGTGGTGCATTGTAACTATGACAACTGTTGGCTATGGAGATTTAATACCTCATACAATAGAAGGAAAATTTGTAGCATGTATTACAGCTTTATTAGGAACAACTACAATATCATTACCTGTAGCTATTATTGGTATAAACCTTTACAGAACTTTAAAAGAAAATGATGAAAATGATGAGATTGATAAATTGAAATAAAAATATCAGATATCAAATGAAGTTGCTTCAAATGATCAATTAAATTTGAGAGAATTGTAATTTATGGAAAATCGTTTAGAACAATTATATGAAAATAACGAAAAGGTTTTAGATTATCTTGCACAATCATAATAATTATTTGATGAGTTAACATCCAATCTAATGAGTTTATACAAAGCTTTGTCTGAGGAAATAGATTTACATTTGGAATTTCGAATGAAAAGACTAAAAATGAAACAAAGAGTATAGAAATAATAAATATTATTATAGATAATGAAAATTGAAAAAAATATTGAATAGAAAAAATCAATTGAACTTAATTAATTGATAAATTCTTATAGAGAAAATAAAAGAAAGATAGCTTTGTCTCCTATGTTAGATGAATCAAGAATTGAAAGTTTAAATAGTGTTCATTCAAGATTATAGAGTCTTGGAAATATGAAAAGGAGTAGTAGAATTTGTCAAATAAAACATTTAAAAAGTTCAAGCCTATTCAAATCTGCAAGAGAAATTCATTATGATGTGAATAGTGAACTGAAAAGTGAAAATTAATAAATTAATGAAATTCATATACCTGATCCGATGGATGATACACCATTAGATGATTAACAAATTAGAAGAAGTTAACTTAAAGTGAATATAGGAAATGATTCAGATCATTCCCAATATTCAAAAAATTAAGAAGATTGCGATGTTTAAAATAAAATATCAAGCTTGAAATAATAAAATATCACTTATTAGACTTTATTGCCTTGAAATAGTCTTATAATTTATTGTTAAAAGTTTTACCTTTGGATAGGGTAATTTCTTTTTTATTTGATGTATTGATTAATCTAAAATATATTATTATAATTTTACTTGTCTCTTCTAGACTTAGTTCCTTTTGGCATATAGAATTATATTAAATGAATAGTAGCTAAGAGACCCTTTATAATACTGATTACTGTTAATATCACTGAAATGAATAATATCAAAAACTAAGGTAGTAATGTAATTTCCATTCTTAACAATAGGATAAGTATTCCTGAGACTATACAATTAAGTATTATCCATTTTATTACAAAAAGATATTTTTTGTATATTTTATCTGTAAATACTTTGTTTGAGCTTTTGTCTTCAGTTAAACCTTTTGTTCCCCAAGATAAATCATCTATTCTACAAAAGGCATATATAATGAATAAATGAGTATAAGTAGGTTAATAATAGAAATAGTGAATAGCGTTAACCATAACACTAATTATTGTTGATGGTTAAGTAAACAAAGTAAAAATAAATGGAAGTGCTAACATTCCAAAACTAAAAACAATAAGCATACTATAATATGATTAAGGCAGATTTGGTAATTAAACAAATGCAGTAAAATTGAGTTATAATATAATTTGGTCTATCAGTAAGTAAATTGTGTAACCTACCGTTGCTAAACTGATTAAACCTAAAATAGTAGACACAAAATAATATTTTGAATAGTAGTATGTCCTAATTTTTTATTAAAGAAACTTATTTGACTTCTCAAAAGTTCCATTCATATTATTCAAAATTTGTTAATCAAATGTTAATGATAAGTATACAAGTGTCAAAGTCAGAAAAATGTATAATGCTAAGACAGCTGAAACTATTATATTATCACTAGATTCTTATATCTTGTTATAATTTTTATCCTGATCTGTTCCATTTGAATCTACAACCTGTTACAATATCATAAATAACCAAACTATTTAGAAAGATTAAAAAAAATATTGTTGTAATTAATTTAATGCTGCACATACAACACTAAACTTGAAGAGTTACTTTGCTTCCCATGTATGGGAACTCTTCTCTAATTTTTCATGATATGTATCTTATACATAATTAAGAGCAAACCAACTTCCATTAATCCATCTCCTTCTTTAAAATAACAAATCTATTAGATTTTAGCACGGATCAACATAAACTATTGCGTCTGGAATATACTTGAGATAAAAATCTTAACAAAAAAGTAATAAACATAATACTCTATCTTCAGCTAAAAACATATTAGCTTCTGTTATACTATTATATTCATAATTTGATTCCATCACTTACCTCAAATAGAAGTTAAGAATATTTTATTTTCCTTAATCATTTTTCTGTAAAAATTAAGAATTTCCTGAATTTTCTAAATCATTATTGACTTCATTTTGAATGTTAGAAGTATATTAATTTTCATTCATTTTCAATATGGATTTAATATTATCTAAATTTTTAGTCACATTTTTATAACATTAAGTGAATGCTTTATATCTATATGCAGAAAACGCCCCCGGTAATACATGAATATAATTCAAAGCTGATTCATAATTTTTATCCAAAGTATGTCCTATATCATATTCGCATTATTAGCATTTCTTAATTGAAAATATATGCTAATTTATAATTCTGCTTAGTATATCCATTGATTAAGAATATTCAGTATCTATAATTCCATTCTCTTCTTCAATCCTCATATTACCACAAACACCCCCTATTTAATGATCTGCTTCCATAGAACTTATTAATTTAAAAATGCTGTCTTTTGCTGGTACTGCACCGCAATCCATTAATAAACAGTAATCGGGCTTCAATTCTTCACAAAACCCTTTAAAAAACCATAAATGCGATGAAAGTTTAGAACCATTTTTGAATTTAAATACATAAAATATTGGCATTGTACATCCTTAATGAACATATCTACCTTAATATACCCATGCTGTGTTTTCTCTTTCTTAAATATATTATTTGGATAAATGATATTATCTTATCATTGCTTAAATTATATTATTTTCCACCCATTCATCCTATGGCATCCATAAAGACCCTTTTTATAGTTTCATTATTGGAAGAAGACGCTCTTTGTATTTTTTATACTTCTTTAACAATAGCTCCTTGTTTTTTTTCAAATTTAATATATTTTAAGGATTGTAATCTTAAAAGAATTTTTTATGTATCTTATACTCCCAGTATTAGCTTTCTAAGGTATTCTTCTCTTTTATTCCATAAGCTTCGTCAAGATGGCTTTTAAAATAAGCTATTAATATTTTTATCAATTATTACGAATGATATTTTCATGATATTTTGTTCCATTTTCGTCAATTACATTATGTATATTTTCTATTCCATCATAAAAAACACAAACTCCAATCTAATGAGGAGCTATCCCGTACTTCATAAAAGCATCTAATGACTAAACAACTCCATCAATTGATTTTTATTATTATGTTAATGGTTCTCTAAACATTGTTATACATACCATTAACTTAATATGATTTGATTCGTCTTCTTTATTGATAATTTATTAATTAGCTTAGATTGAATTTTATGAGTGAGATTATATTTATTATTATTAATGATTTGTTTATTATTATTCTTTCGATAACTATTATTCTATAATTTTTTATTTTTCTAAATTTTGTTATTCTAATTCTTGTTATTTTAATTCTTTTTATTTTAATTCTTGTTATTGTAACTATTATTCCCTATTTCTTGATTCATTTATTAAAGCACTTAATAATCCATTGTGGGTATGATCATTATTACGAAGCAATTGTTATTAGGTCTATTAGTCCTGAAATTCCTCAAAAATGTTTTTGGGAATTAGATCAAATCTTTCTCTTTTCTCAAAAGTTGTTCTAGCCTATTCATCAGTTTTGGAAATATTTTTTACAACTTTAAAACCTCCCTCAACTAAATTTTTATTCAATATTTGTACTTTATAATTCTAATTCTAGTGTTTTATAAAGCATTCTATTCTCTACATCATCAGTTTCAACTAAGCTCTTTCCAATCTGCATAGATTAATACATTTTTTTTTAAATTATTAATATTATTCTATTTGACGAATTCAAGATTTATATTATGGTATTTTGGCAATTATTAATATTATATTATGAATTCATTCATCATCTAAAGTCAATTAAACTCTTGCTTATTAATTAACATTCATTATTCTTGTTTTCTATTTAACTCACTTGTTTTATTAAAGTGACTTGGCTAGAAAAAAGACATTTGCGTATAAATTCTAATTTAAAAAAAATAAAATTGAATTTTTTAGACTTTTCCTTTTCTAATAACTCAACAAATACTAAAATGTTGAATAAACTTTGAAGTATTAAAAGAATACAATCAATCTAGTTGTAATCAAATCCAAAAATTTCAAAAATATCCAAGTCTTTTAATTATTTCCATGAAAAATTAATAGAATAATAAAAGGCTTATTTAATATTCAAAATGTTTTATTTTTATAATCTAAAATATGGTTTTATATTAAGCTAAATTTTTTTTAGATTTTAAATAAAAGATTAAATAATTTCATTTTCAATTTAGTGATAAATATTTAAATTTTTTGTATAATATGTATTTTCAATAATTAGAAATTTAAACATAAATTAATTTTATGTAATAAATCAATTTATTCACAAAATCAAAAGTCGAAACAAAGAAGACCACTTGTGGAGGAATATTGGCTCTAATTACTATATTATCAGTTGGGTTTTTAATTATAGGAGAAATAATAAGATCATTTTAATTAGAGGTTTTATCAATGATTGATACCACCAATCTGGATGAAAGAATAAGAGTGAATTTAAATATGACAATCCATAATATGACATGCTTTGCATTATCTTTAGATTAATAAGATATTACAGGAACCCATTTAGAAGACATGGAATATACAATACATAAATTAAGAATGAGAGATGGAAAATTTATAAATAAAGATTATGCATAAAATGTAAAATTATTTGAGCAATCCTTGTATCAATGGAATTGGCATAATTAAAATGAAGTAAATGATTGTTATGGAGCATAACTATTTGAAGGGCAGAAATGTATAACATGTTAAGATGTTTTATTGGCATATGCAAGTCGTGATTGGCCTTTACCTAGGAAGGAAAGTATTCATTAATGCAAATATTCATATATTTAATAAAATGGAAGAAGAATGTTATTTACTTAGGATTTTGGAGAAGAAAGAAGAGGATAGCAATATATTGATATGAATGATTTGACTGCCATGGCATTTACATATGGAGAATCTTGTTAAATATATGGTCATTTCTACATAAAAAGAATTCCAGGCAATTTTCATGTCAGCTTTCATGGAAAAGGATAGGCAGTTAGTGTAAAAATATAGAATTATATAAAATATAGTTGATATCTTAAGATATTTAACTTTCACATACCATTCATTGGTTAGAATTTACGCCATAAAAAGAAGTACCCACCTTTGGGAAATATTTTAAAACTACAAATACACTTGATGGAACAAAACATATTTTAGAATAAAATGAAGACACGTAATACTATTTGAAATTAGTTGAAAGTCATTATGAAACATTATTTACTTAAGCAGATTTATATACATTCACAGCATATGAATAAAAGTAAGATTTTACATGTTATCTTTAGTCAGATTGCCAACAAGTGAAAGATTACCTTCAGTTATATTCAAATATGAGTTTGATCCAATAACAACTATTTATTAGAGTAAAATTTCTTCTTGGACTCAATTATTGGTTGCTATTTTTGCTGTAATTGGAGGAGTATTTTCTACCAGTCAATATATAAATTCAATTTTTGGTAGAATGGGTTTGTGATATATTCTAAAAGAATTTTAATATGTATAAAATATATAATAAATTTACATCAAGGTATTTATTATTCATTCATTCTCTATTTGATTACAAAAGATAAATCAAATTAAAATTTGACTTAATATTCTTAACTCATATATCAATTATTTAATTTTTATCAACATTTAAGAATGAATTTTTTCTTTGATTAATAAGTATCTCTCTTTAATTATATATCAAAAAATAAAGTACAATTAAATATTTGTCTATATATAGCAAATTCGATTTATAAATAATTTTAATGGAATTGAGATATAGGTTAATTCTTATGATAGTATTTCTTACTCTACTTTATTTCCTTGGCAGTTTAATTATGCTATTAGGATAATTTTTTAATGGTACAAACATTACCAATAGTGAAATACTGTCTTCTTAACTTTACAACGAAACTTCAATCGTAATATTTACATTAATATCTAGAATTCGATCCGATATTTAAAATTTTAATATGGGAGATCAATCAGACCAGATGTTAATTCACTCTTTGGCATATCTAAAATTATAGATTCCATAACAGATTTTTAATAATTTAGAGCAAAAGAACTTGATTAACTATTTTGGCACTTTTAACAAACTACAGATCTATAATAATTGAAAGATCAATACCAAATTTAATATTAAACTTTACAATTATACTCATAGATTGCTAGTTTTATAAAAATCTATACTGATAATTCAATTTTTGAAGAAATTCACATGTTATGCTAAAATGGTTTAGGAATCACATTTGTAAATCAAAATTCAACAAAATCAATTGAATGGTACTCTAAAGCTATTCAAAATTGTGATCAATCGGATGATTGTGAATCTTATATCAACTAATTTTCAACTTAAATAGCTTTTCCTTAAATTTACTAAAATACTGAAATTTGGAGATTGAAAGTTGGAAAATAAGGGAATTATTGTAATTTATAAATTCATTCTAAAAAAGGAATTCTAAGAATATTAGATTCATAATAATCGATAACTTATTCTCTTCTTATTAATAGTTAAATAATTCTGATATAAAAAGGTAATCTAATAAATAGTACTTTGGAAGGCGCTTTATCTTTATGGTCTAATTAAACAGATAATTTTTAAAATTAATTGTATACACTAATTAGTGTTCCTATTGATTTGAGAAAATGGATAATGTTTTATGAAGGAATGGATGAATAAAGGATATTATTTTATTCATCATATTACTTTATTCATCCAGATTACCCTTCTATTGATTTGCCCTTGTAATTGTTAAAAAATTGTTCTATAGTATTTTTATATTCGATGTCACTCGATGAGTATATAAAATAATCTGGAATAAATAGCGATGCATAATCCACGTTGATTAATTAAATTGTTATTGGTTGTGCTCTTCACATTGTTTTAGTTATGTATTTTTGGAGAAAAGGAGTAGTTATAGCTTTATCTCTAGAAACACCAATAAACTAATTAATTAAATTGACTGATGTAGATATGAAATATCTCGAGATTCAAGATTTTAATTTATAAAGTTATTCTACTCTATATTACAATTAAGAAATTAGACAATCTTATGAAGCTATAATTAATTTATTAAACAGCATAAAGTATTAAAATAATAAACTGTTGCAAGAATCAAAAGATATTAATGAAGCTGAAGCTCTGATAATATTGAGTATGTCTAAAAGCTTTTATAAGAAATACAACAATAATCCTGCTGTTGGAATTTGTGCTAATAACATTGCAAGAATTCATATGAAAAATTAAAGATATTTAGAGGCAATGAATGAATAAGAAGAATCGGTCCTTATTGCAAATTAAGATTTATAAAGCTTAATTGAAATGTAGAAGTATGCTAATTAAGCTGCTTAAGCTTAAGATGATTAATAACTAAAAAAATTGTATCTTAGACTTAAAAATAATGTTTTATAGAAATTCCAAAGACAAGAAGATTAGGTAATGAAGAGTGTAATAAAAGACATTGTAACAAAAAGTAAAGTAATTCAAACATCGCAACCAAATTTATCTAGAGGACAAACAATTCAAAAATCGAAACATTTTACAGAAGCATGTCAAGTGAAAAGTTAGGTAGAATTTGAAACTAGGGCATATAGATAAACAGTTTAATAGATAAAAAATGTAGCTTAAGAAGATCAATAATTCAAACGTTAAAATTCTGAATTATTAGAACCTTTAGAAAGTCCAAGAAAATCATCTCCTATATCAAAACCATATTTTGATGAGGAATTTCTTTAAAAAAAACAAATTTTAGAATATAAGATTGTGTTTAGAAAATATTAATTAGCTTGCATTCTATTTAGTTATAGCATGTCTAAAACATAATCCACTTTTTTAAATGAGAGTGTTAAGTAATTTAATGATGTAATGGATGATATATAAAATTTACCTGAATCTTTTTCAATTCAGTATATGAAAATTAATATTTATATTAAAAAAGCATTTTGCTTTGTTAAAGCTAAAATTATGGAAAAAGCTTATTAAGAATTATAAGAAGCAAAAAATAAATTTATTGTTCTCAAATAATTTAAAGACGAAGTTAAATAATTAGAATCAAAAGATTTTGTAGATATATTTCGAAATATACCTCTAGAAATATTATAAGAAAAAATATATGGATTGGAAGTATATTATTAAATTATATATAAGGCTTTAATATTGATGATTAATGAGAATTACTTTTAAGCAGCTTAAAAACTTATTTCCATTTTAAAAGCTGAAGGTTACTATGATCCAGGTCTTTAAAAGTTAATTTTAAAATCATTAATTAAAATTTTTAAGAAATGTTAAATTGACATTGAGTGCTTAATTAAATTTTCTTAACAAAATTAGCCAAAAAAATTGGAATTCATTTTTTTGATAGATTATTCTTCAGAAATGACAAATGAATAAATTACATTGTCTCATTCAATGTGTAAATATGTAATTTAAAAACTTGATGAAGATGCAGAGGTTGCATTATATGCATTTAACGAATCTCTTCATCAAATATTTTCATTACAAATGAAAGGAACATATACAAAATTACTTGAATCTATCATAGAAAAAACCTTAATTAAACCTGGAGGATAAGCAAATATCTTTTTGGTTTTAGAAATTGTAATAGCCGTTTTATTTGAAAAGGATTAATTAGAACAAAGAAAATAATTAGCTTTACATCTAAAATCCAACAAAATTAAATAATAAATGGAATAAGAAGAATTTAAATTTTCTGATGTAGAATTTAGAGCAATTTCAAATTCTTCTAAAATTGGTAAGACATTTTCACAAGGATTCAGTTAGATAATAAAAGAAGGTCCAGATTAGGTTTCGAAAAATGAGAGTCTGCATGAAAACATGGTATTCATTTTAATTAAAAACGTAGAATTAATATCAAATTGACATAGATATGGTTAGTGAAGAAAAAGACGATCAAAAACTTAGATATGTATGTGTATTCAGTGAAGGAGTAAGAAATTACAATTAAATGTCTATCAATCGACTCTAAAGTTTAATTAAGAAGAAAAATATACATTTGTTAATATTTAATATAGCTAATTAAAATATGAATATGTTGTATTTAAAGTAATTAGCAAATGTTTCAGAAGACAGTAGATTCTTTACAAATGAAAAAGAGATAGAGACGTATTTTGATTAACTAAAAAGAAATGATTTTAACAAAAGAGTTTACTTAGAATTTTTCTGATTTAAGCTACCCAAAATGCTTTTATATTATTAATATATACTATAAATACATTAAATCTTTTTCGTTAACTTAACTTCTTTAATTAAAGAAATGAATGAAATCTATTAAAAATAAGAGATTAAATGTTATTCAAATCATTATTGTTATTATTAAAATAAAAAAATATATTTTTATAAGATCAATTGCTTTGTTTAATGTAAGTGATTCTCTAAAGTTTAAATATGTTATCTTAACTCTTAGATTTTTGTAATATTATCAACGTTTTCTTCTCTATATTTAATTTTATTAATTACTATGATAATATTTAAATCTTGTCTATAAGATTTGATATTTCCTCATCACATTAAATATTGTAATTTTTACTATTAATTTTTAGTTTTTTCATTAAGTAATGCTTTATTACATTAATAGTTGCACCTGGAATTTATTGAGCAATATCTGTAAGATTTGTTCCCTTTCTAAATTACTCCATTATAAAAGCCTCTTAATTTATAGTAAGTCTTTATTTAACTTAATATTATTAAGAATATTTTACTCGATTTACTTGATTTAGTTCTTGATTTTTTCTTTTCTTTTTTTCTATTTAAACTTTCTGAAAACGATGAACTATATACTGCAAAATGTAAGTTAGTTTTTATTTTTCCAAAAAAATAAATGATATATTATTATAAATTATCTGTTCATTATTTATTACCAGAAATTATCATGCTAAGTGTTTGATTTATCTCTTGCTAATTGTAATATTTTTAGTAATTAACAACTATCATGAAAAAAAATTACTCTTACATATTTCATTTAATCTCTCTTATATTTAGATATTTATATTTTATCATTGGTTATAAGTAGGAGTTTAAAAACTGCGAATAATAAAATTTTTGTTTTGGGAAAGTTTAAAGATGGTTAGCATTACAAGTTAATAGTATTATTAGTCCAATTAAGGTTCTAAATAGGTATTATGTTAAAGCTCATTAGGTTAAAATAATTCTTTGTCACTTATGAATTTATTATTGCATTACTAAATTAATGAAAAATTCAATCAACTCCTAAAATAAGATGTTTTTTTGGCCTAACTATATCTCTTCTTCTTAGTTATCTTGGATATTAATTTATGAAGAATTATGCGGCTAAGGACAAAGAAATTCTCCTTCACACATTTCTTTTAACTAGCTTTATTTTTAAACTTCTGGAAAGAGAAAGTCTTCGGTTTTTTTAGCTGAAACTTCTAAAAACGAGCACTCAACTAAAATATTTGAACCAATATTAGTGGAAATATCTTCAACCTGTTTTTATTATGGTAAGAGTTGTTATTTCCAAAAATTTGTGGCTTAATTGCAAATTTGTTCAAATCCATTTCTGCTCATGATATATAATTATTAATTAAAAAAGAAATTATAGTAATCATCTTAAAAGATTGGGTCAATTGTTTTTTATGATTTATATATTCTAATCATTAAATCTAGATATATTTTTTATTAGTTAAATATATTTTTCATGACAATGGAAGTTTATTATTTTATAAAAACATAAGCCTTTATCATGGATCAGTATTTTAATAATCTCAAGATTAAAACTACTTAGGAACAAAATAAAAGACAAATTATTTAAACTCTCTTTAATTGTGATAAATATTATTAGAAACTTTAATTTAAATAATTAACTCACATAAATTAGATTTTTCTTAAACATATTATAATGAGATAAATAAGATACTATTAAAATTATGATGAATTTTTATTTTAAATTCTGTTATTATGAGAACAGATTTAAAGGTTTTAAGAAGAAGTTTGTAATTTCTTATAGAATCTTTTAATTTTTGAATAAGATTATTAATTATAAATAAGAATTAAAAAAATAAATTCATTAAGTACCACCCTAGATTAAAACTTATAGAGCGTATTTATTATTTGCTAGAATTTGAGGAGGAAACAAGTACATTATTTTTTTGGCAGATTATATTATTTTCATAATTTATTTATGTATTATACATAGAAATAAGGTTTAAAGTAGTATGATAATTATAACACTGATTTCTAAAATGATTTATAAAGTTAATTAGGTATTAGCTAAGCGAGTTTGCATATAATCATCGAACTCGTTTTTTTTTTTAATTTAATATTCAAATACAATTTTATATGCTTGCATAATTTCATCTTACTATTCACCATCATATAAATGCTATTATACATAAGAATAAAATCCATAATATCCATTCCTCAATTAATTTTACAATAAAGAACAATTACATAAAGAAATTGTGGAATATTGTTAAATTTCTGGAAAGTAATCATATTTACTATCAAATGGAAGATCATACAATATAAATTATTCTGAGGGTGTACACTAATTAATAACATATTAGAGGATAGAAGTATTATGAACTAAATTTGTATTATACTAGGTTTCAGTTTAATTGATTGCCAACCAAGTTAGAATAATAGACTATTTTAATTACATCATTGTTAATTCTGTTTGAAGCTAATTTACATCAATAGATTATTAGTTTATAGAATCGATATATAGAAACAATGGTGTATAACAACCCAAAGAGATAATTAAAAGTAGAAAAAAGATAAGAACTCCATAAAGTTACCAAATTAAACTTATTTTTTTATTTTGTTCTTCATCGTCAATCTTAGTTCCTGAAGTGTAGATAATTTAACGATTAATAGAATCAGATAATTAAGAGATCAATATTGAAATATTGTTGAATAGGAATAATGTTGAATAAAGTTAATTTCTCCACTGAAATACATTTAGAAGAAGCACAAAAAATATTATGATTGCAATGAGATTAAATATGATAGAAAGGATCAATAATAATTGTGACATTTAATCTAATTCATCTATTCTTTCTACTACATCTCGAGTGGTTTTATTTTTTAAATACCATAATTAATTTGCTATCTCAGGGTAATTATCTAATAGAAATTGACTATCCTCTCCAAAGATAGGATTTGATAGTGATTCTTCAATTTTTCTAAGTTTTTCAACCATGTAATTTTTTAGAAAGTATTTTTTAAAATAAGTAATTGGTAATCCATTTTCTTAGACTAGAATTTATTCTTCGTCAAGTTCTTACAAAAATGTGTGATAATCGTGTTCAATATCATTAACATATATACTTAAATTTTAATATTATTCAGCACCGAGAATTATAAAATTTCTAGAAAGATCAAGATCAGAGTCTTTCCAATTTTAAAGTTGAATTCCCAATAACACTAAATTAATATCTTAAAACAATATTAATGGATATGTTTAATTATTAGAATCCATCTGTATACCAGCTATATTAATTATACTATTAATAACAAATCCAAGGATAAATCCGATATTAATCAAAATTAAAAAAAATGATACTATTTTAAGATAGAAGGTTGCCTTTAATGAGGTATTTTAAAATTTATTAACAATGTTTCTAATAAGTTATTTTTATGATTGTTAGTTTCCACTTCCATGCCAAGTACTAGCTTTATGTTTATTTTTCAATTAATTTTTCATTTCTAACAATTCTTTTCTTGTTTATCTTGTTTTTACTGTAGCTAAAATAATTTATAATTACTCTTCTATATTCTGATCTTCTGCTGCATTTAATTCAATTTCTATAAGTTAATGTGTATTTCTTTTTTATTTACTATATGATTCTATTTCAGATTTAGACCCTTCAAGAGTATCAAATTTTTATTATTATTCAAATGATTTATCCTTACTCAAAGTATTTGGATAATCTCTAAATTATTCAAATGTGTTTAACAATTTTTCATTCTAAGTTCTGATAGAATCTAAAGAGGGAAGAAACTCAGGAAGTATCATATTGCTTTTGGCTTAGATCTAAATTTCTCTTTCTGAATCATCTTCATAAATCAAATTATATTCCTCTTCTTAAGTAAGTTCTATAGTGTGGGTTTAACGAAATTTAAAGGTCTTTTTAAATGTTTATATTTTCCTAACAGATTCTGCTGGTACCATGTACTAAGATTTACTAATTTATTTTAAAATCATAATTTGTCTCATCATTATATCCAAAGCTATAATCTTAAAATCTAACTCTTTCAATTAATAAAAAGAGTTTATTTTTAAGCACTAAATTGTAACTGAACTGTAACATTTTTTTTGATGAGTAGCATTAATTAAGAAAATATAGCATTCTTCGGGTTATCCTAAAAAATATCTCATGTAACCCAAAATATCTATTCGAACATTTTTTTTAGGAATTAACAAAAATCCATCAAACTCAAATTCTGCCTTCTCTTACAATAAATTTGGGGATAGATAAAAGTAATTAAGCTGATCACTTTCTATATCATCTAATTTTAATAAGATTCCAGCAGATCTAGAATAAGAGTCAAGTTTTCCTTTCTCATTTGCTAATATCAATATACTATCCTTGTCTCTCAATTACATAAAACCAATGAATCTTAGAAATTATAGTGATCTATAATCAAATCTTAATAAAGCATCAACTTCTAATATGTATTTTTCTGATTTAACCAAAAGGCTATATTGATCCTTATTTACTAGTTTAGTTTAGCCAGTGTTAATCATTTAGCCTATTGCACATCTATGATATTGCTATAAACAAACAGGAACTATTGATTCAATTGCACTACCCTTTATTTGTTAATTTACATTAATCATAGAGATCAAATTGTTTGAATACTCTTTTATTAGAAGATCTCCTTCATAATCACAAATCACAAAAGTAGTTTAATTTTAATTAATAAATGGAATTGTTGTTTTTTTGTGAATCTTTTTGAAATCATAGTCTACCTTTATTTAAGAGTAAAATTCATTTTACAATTCTCTAACTTCAATTGATAGCCCATTCAAGTCAACTAATTATTAAATTAATATTTCTAATTCATCGCAATAAGTAAAATATTTTTGAGTTGATTTATGTAACAGATAAGGAACTGGATTCTAGTAGTTTTTTTTCAAAAGTTCTAAGATGACTATTTTGTCTTCTATAACTTTGCAAATCTTAGTCTGGCTTTTCTCAAGTAATTAAAAATATTATAATGATACAGATAGATTAAAATTCAATCGATTTACTTAACCTATGTATTGTTACAATTATTCAGTTATATAAGCACATGTTGCCTATCGCTCTATAAATTGGGGATGAATTCTACTATAAAATATTTTTAGATAAGAAAATCTAAGTTTTGTTTAGAATAATCTATTTTAATAGTTTTAGCTTTCATATAAACTTAATTTTAAAATTAATGTTTCGCCCTTAGCAGTATATCTTACATTTTTGATATAATTATTAAGGAAAAGTAGCATTAATTCTTTATAGCTCATTTATATGTCTTTTTCTGCTATGGCATAATTGATTTACTACTAAACATCCTTTATGTCAATTTATAGTTAGCTAGTTATTTTTACATTTTCATGAAAATTTCTATTTTAACAGAAACATTTGATGTTTTAACACAAATTCATGTGGTTACAAAATATACTCAACATTAAAACCCTGTTAAATGGTTTTTTATAATTAATTATTTCAAAATAATATGCTACATAACATTCTATCAGACTATCCATCTCTCTAAACTTGTCAATACAAATATACTAGAAAAACATATTAGTTTGATATATCAAGCTCATAAATTTTTTATCCCATAAGATGAAATGGATATGTATCATGAATGGAAGAGAAAAGAACAAAAAATAAAATATGTTGTTACCTTAATAGTAGAATAGATACAACACTATTGGGAATCTTAAAAATGAATATAATACTCCTAGTTTTTAAGTTTAAAAGTTTAAATATTGTATATGAGGTTTAACGTAATAAAATATTCCAAAATAAAGGTCAAAACTTAATTATACTCCCAAATAAAGATATGATAGATATAAATTTCTTAATTGCAAGCCTGCCAATAATGCTAATAAGGAATAACAAAAAGGAATCAAGCTTCTTTCAAAATAAGATTTAATTAGTGTCTGAGTATTATTTTATGAAAATGAATATAAGCTCGTTAATTAAGAATTTGCAATTGCCATAATTATATTTAATATTCCCAATGTGAAATTTATATTATCGATTAATAAACACATTCCACTGTTTTAAATAATAACAATTTAGCATATATTTGGATAAGCATCCCAAAAAAATTCAACAATCTTCTTTAAATATTTATAATTTCCTCCAAATAAAATCGACATGAGAAATATTAGAGAAAATATGATTGTTAAGCTTTGAATTATGATTTAATCAATATTCAATTGTATTGAAATAGTTGGTAAACTAAAATAATAAAACATTTTAAAATGCAAGTCTTTTCTTTACTCTCCTAAAATTTGTGTAGCAATAAATATCCAAATAATGGTATAAATAAATTAACCTGCAAGAATGAGATTTTAATAGAGTATATTACGAATCCTCTAATTTTGTTTTATTATTAGTTCTTAGAATTTATTCATTTATTTAATATTTAGTATTTGTTTATTAGAAGTTCAAATTTTTATTAAATAACAACAAATAAGCTGAATCTTTTATTAAATTTGAAAATAAAACTTGGATTGTAAAATATGACTCAAATTTAGAATAACCCCATCTAAACTAAATTAAAAAATAATACATATAATTCATATAACGATCAAGAAAAATTTATTTAAATAATGATAAATTTATAGTTTGAGTTAGTTTTGTTTGGTCACAACTAATACTAATTTGCCCAAATCTAATATATATGTAAAGAATAGATTAAAATTGAATTAAAAAAATAAATTACTAAAATGCTTTATAATTTATTATTGTCAGTTTATTTTATGATTAAAACCATGCTATCATACAAAATAAAAAAATCAATAATTGTCTCAGATAATTTTCACAAAATATTGCATTAATAATGATTGTTTATCACTTAATAATCTTGAACATCTTTTTTTGCATTCATTTTTTTCAGAACATTATTTTTCGCAAACTTAAAATTCCTTTGTCAAATTATTTTACTCAGTCTTATATTTTAAATATTGATTAGTACAATAATCTACGTCTTTGATTGATTTCTTTTGCTATTCACAAACTAAAATAGCTCTTAAAAATAGATCTGATTAATTGAACTCCATTAATTAATTTAATTATAATAATAATTAATTACTTTATTTATATATATACTATAAGGCATAAATTAATATAAGAAATATTTAAAGCATTACGAATAAATATATTAATAGGATAGGGTATTTAGAAATTAAATCGATTCCTTAAAGTTTTATTAATAATTAATTTTTAATGATAGAATAAAATATAATTTGAAATTAACTATCATTATAACATCACATAAAGTATTTTATAAATAAAAATAAAATTGATTTCTTAAATAAATTTAGAGTATTTTAATAAAGATAGATAAAGTAAAAGGTTTTTTAAATTTTTAAATTAGAGATAATTTATAGAGTTATATTTTAGGATGTTTTATATATGAATTTTCTTTAAATGTAAAATTTCCTTACAATTTAATGTTGATGTTTGGTATAAAAATATTATATCAGTTCAATCAGTTTAAGTTCCTTATTATTCTTAATTATTATCATTTTAATCATTCTTTTAAGGTTCTTCTTATTATTCTTTTGTTTCTTCTTAGGTTTTTTCCTTAAATTTATATTAACTATATATACATGATTTCCTTAATCATAAATAATTGATTAACCACCTAAATAAGTTTTATCAAATTCTTCTGGAGCTAATCTCGTTGCTGCCATTAATTTTTATTTCACATCTTATTCCCTTTGTTGTGTAGCTTGTAATTTCTCGACTAACTTAATTTCTTGTGCTTCCAATTATTTAATTTAGTGTTCGAATTTCTCATTTTCCATAAGAATTTTTTATTTTTCAAGTTCTAATAGTAATCTCACTTTTTATTATTTCTCAAGCAATTTCTCTTGAATCATCACCTAAGATATTTTCTCATCTTCTTTAATTATAGCAGCTCTTAATTTTAGATTTTATGCCTTTTTTACTTACTCTTCATTGGTTCTCATCAATTCATATTTAATTGATTTCTTCATCATTTATGCATCATTATGTTTCATTTCTTTAACTTCTTATTTCATTTTTTTCAGATTCATTCTCTCATACTAAGTTTATTAGTATCTTAATGGATCTACAGTTGATTATTATTGCAATTTTTGTTCTTTCTAAACATTTTCATATGAAATACACAATTACTTTTTACTTCTAAGCAAGTCGAGAAGCATAAACATCTAAAGCTAATTATTCAGCCATTTAAACTTTTTTGGACAGTTTCTCATTTTCTTTAGTAAGTTATTTGATTCTGTTTTCAACATTTTGTTATTCCAACTCAAGTTGTTTTTAACGTCTTTTGGCTTCATTTAAACTTAAATCTTCTTGTGATTTCACTTGCTATACTGAGGAAGCTTGATTTAATTTAGGTAGCATTTACTAATAATTTATATATTATATATATATATATAATTCAGGCAAAGTTTTCTCTTAATGCTTAGGATTATGCAATGACTTTTCTAATTCTTTCTTCTATTGATTCAGCTTAAACTTAGGGCTTTTATTAGTTATATTATTATATTAAACTCTTAGAATGTTCAATTTCTTATTTTAATCTAGTGATGTTTTATTCATTAGTAACAACTTACATTTAGTTTTCAATGTTTCCTAGAACATTTTATCTTGGTTAATATTGGGGCTGTGATTATTATTAGTAATATTATTGATTATATTAAGGTTGTTAAATAATTTACTATTGTTATTAAATCATTTATTATTGAGAAAGCAATTATTATTATTAAGCAATTATTTATTACTGTTGGGGCATGGCTTATTGTTAATTGTTCTGAGGAATCATTTATTAAGGCTTTTATTATTATTAGGGTTATTGTACTAAAAATATAAATATTAAAAATTACCCATTCTTGAAGCCGAATGAGATTTCTCTTGATATTCAACTCTTCCATCAGGATAAACTAATTTTTTAATAATTTTGGTTGGGACTCTTTCCCTAGAAACACCTCCTTGCATAGTTTGATTCATATCAGGTTAGGTCATCATAAAATCTTATGAGGGTCTTGATTAATGATAGTTTTATCTAGCTTACTGAGTTTAATTAAATTATTATTATGAATATTAAGCCTATTAAGTCTATTAAGTATTATATTATTATTATTAGATAGTCTATTATTATTGTTGAAGATATTAAGGGGGAACTTAAGTCTGTTATTATTATTATGGTTAGATTAATTATTGCTATTATGTTTGTTAGACGATTTATTAAGAGAAATTTTATTGTTCAACTTATTAAGGTAAATATTATATTGGTTACTATTAGTATTATAATTAAGATTACTATGATTATTAATAAGCAATTTACTACTATTAAGTTTATTGATATAATAACTATTATTATTACTATTATTGTTATTAACATAATTATTGTTAGTACAATTATTATTGTTAAAGTAATTATTAATATTGCTATTATTAAACTGCTTGCTAGTCTTATTCATTTGCAGTTCGTTGTTATTCAAGTAGATAGTTAAATAAATTAACTGGATCTAATCTTTCATTTGGATTGAAATTGAGCATGAGGGCTAAATTCTCAGCAAATTATAAATTGTAAATTTAGGCTACTTCATTGATTCTATCTTAGATAAATCTATATTATAATCCATTTTAATAGAGATTATCGTTTTATTTAAGAGTACTTGCTTCTAACATTACCATACCCAAACACCAAACATCATTTTTACTTAATTACATCTCAGATAATGGTTATGTAGGGTTTTATAATATTTCTGGTGCAAGGTATTTTAATTTACCAGACAATAATTATGTAATTGAAGCTCCTCTTCCATTAATTAAATTTGAATCTAAAACTTTAAAACTCGAACTGTTTGAATCAAAAAATATTTCTGTTGTACAAATATCTAATTAAAAATATGATATTAAATTTACCTCCATGTGATAATCCCTTTTCCTATAAGAAACTCAATGCACTACTTATACCAAGAAGCAATGCCTATAAATCCTCTTCAGGAAAGTATTTTTTTGTTCCATATCGTTCTTGAAGTAGAGAAGCTAAAGTGATTTGACAGAATTCGAAAAAATATCGATACTAATCACCTTCAGGTTATCCTCCCAAAGTTTATAGAAGATGAGGATGTTGCAATCCAATTCTCCATTCATTCTACTACACTTTATTGATTTAGGTTGGCTCAGGGGCTTTCTTTTGAACTGGTCTTAAGAAATCAATCTTATCATTCGGAGCAGATGGTTCGTTACCCATTTATTTTTTTTAACGATTTTTTAATTATATTTGGAATTTTAAAGAATATTAAATTAAATATGATATTTTTGTTATGTATTATTAGGATTGCACTATCAGTACTCATTAGAAAACATAGCAATTTATTAATAAAATAAGAAATCTATTTATATTTAAAATGGATCACATAATCTATTCTTTAACTTTGTGTAGTTAATTAACAAATATATATCCTTATTCCATTATCATGATTTTGAAGAAATATAATAATCATCAAATAAAGTGTCTAAATTTATCAATAAGATTTAAACTATTCCTTTTAATATAATACTCAAAGATCAATCGTCAGTAAGGAATATTATTATTGAAAGGATATTTATAAAATTGCAAAGTAAATTTATTTTTTGAAATTGCATTTTAAAAAACCCTATTTCAAATAACCATAAAATTATACAAAACAAAGATGTATGAAAGAATCGAAATCTAATTATATACTTGCTAAAATTAAATGCCTTTAAAAGGAATTTATATAGTATATAGTTGCAAATGAAAAAATGGATATTTTTAACTAAAATAAGTGGTTAAAAATAAAATAGATTTCAATATCAATAATTTAAAGATAATAATAAAACTTTTAGAAAATTTTATGATGTATATCTAAACGACTATTATTTAGTAAAAAAGCGGAAAGAATTTAATTTTGACTCCAAAAAAAAGGTCAAATTAAGTCTTGTAATATTGATTAAATAGTTCTAAAAAAATGAAAATAGAAATATGTTACACCATATATGATACTGTAAAGGAGCTAATATGCAAATAAATTTATCATTTTCGTGTAGCCTAAATATAAAATATTGAATTTTCTTGGCAAATACTTGTCACCATATATCGCTGAGAAACAAAGTAACTATATCTCAAGTGTTAAAGTAAATTCATAACATAAAATATATTAAAAAGCATACTTCTTTGATTAACCATTTAATTATGATTATTAATATTTATATAGTTATTTATATTTTAAGCAAATATTCGAGCTCAATATGAACTCAAATTTTGAACAAGAGTTAGTAAATTGAATATCTACAAAGAGATATTAGTATTTTCAATATTTTTATATATATATATTGGATCTAAACATAAATTTTTAGAAATAATTATTTGTTTATTAATTATAATTAATATATAAATTATTTGAACATGCAAGGTGTTTCAATATTTGATGATGATAAATCTGCTTTGGATAAGATGCAAAACTCTTTTAAGAATCTTCTTTTTGAAATCATATACTATTTAATATCTGGAGAAAACTTCCCGCTTTTTCTCTACATCTTTTTTGTTTTGATTGAGAGTTTTCAGGTGTTTTACTTTGCATTTAGTGACGAAGTATGAATATATTATTGAATATAAAAGTTTTTATCATTATGGAAGGTTAAATCATGGTCGGAATCATTTCAATCATTTTTTGGGTACTTTATGATTTCACCATACTTGAAAAATTTGGAATTTCAAAGCTTCATTTTAGTGTTATATATTATAATGGGATTCTTCCTATTACTAATAATTTTAATAATTTTTATTGCTCTTAAAGCATAAACTACATCAGTAGGTAAATTGAGTGGACCTTTGGTGATTCTAAAAATATTTTTCGAAATACTCAATTATATATTTTTCATGCCAGCATTACATCTTTTTTTGACTATATTCTATTGTGATTCAACAACTGGATAACATAGGTATTATAGTGATTAAGAATGTTACACAGGAAATTATTTACTGCATGCATTTTTATCAGCTATTGCAGCATTTATTTTGGTTTGTATAAGTGGTTTAGTTACAATGACATTTTATGAATCAAGATTTCAACCAAATAATCCTCTTTGTAAGATATCTGGTAGAGATGATATGAAATTTTTGATATTTAAAATCATATTAGTATTATGTTTCACTTTGTTGAATGTAAATGAATTAAGAATTTTAGTCGTTATTATAATAACTTTATTTGCAGTCATTTAATTTTTCTCATTTAATAAATCAAGTGTCTATTTAAATTACTATTACTCAAAAGTATTAAATTCATAACATGCTGTAATTATGTGGACAATATGTATGATTATTTTTGGTATAATTGTTGAAGACACTTATTATGAAGGGGCACCTTATTTATGGGTTTTTGGCAGTCCATTATTATTATTGATTGTAATGCTTAGGAAAGAATACAGATATGATATAATGATGATTGATTCAAATAAATTTGATTCACTAAATTAAGCCATTTAATAATTATAATATTTGACTAAATTTTTGAATTATTATCATACCGATAGAAATATTGCAACATTATTGGACGGATTTGTAGAATATCATAGGACAATATGTAAAAGAGAAGATTGTCCTTGTTAAGCCAAAAATATGGGTAATAAAAAAATAGCAAAATTTTAAAAAAACTTTAAATTGCAAAATTAAGATGATGAAATCAAAGAATAATATGTGGTTTTAGTTTACATTATTGAAAGGATTTTTACATTATCATTAACAAGGTTTCCAAATTGCACTGAATTAAGAATTTCTCACTCATTGTTTTTAATGGAAAAAATGCAATCGAATCAATAAGCATTATAAGAATTAGTGGCAGCAGAATCAGAAAAGCCTTATGTTGATGAATAGTTTATTATATATAGATTAAAAAAGCTTATAGAAGAACAAATGTTTGAAAATTCGAAATCTTCAAAAAATCCAGCTGCTGGAATAGATGCAGTAAATGAATTAACAACTGAAAATAATCTAAGGGAAATTCGAGCCTAAATAGAAAAGTCAGCATCTCAACACATTGAATTTTGGTCTTAGTTAAGTGAAGATACTCCGGATTTGGGAAAATTGTATGATGTTGGAACTAGAATGATGTATATAGATAAAATGTTGGAGGATTCATGGAAGAGAATAATAAAAATGAATTTAGATGTTCCTCCAAATTTAATGATGATTTATTCAAGATATCTAGTTGATATACTTTATGACAAAGAATCAGCTGAAGAAGTATTAGAAAGATTAAAGAACTTTTATTCTGTTAATATGGATAGAGGTAAAATCACAAACAATATTAATGATTTTCCTAATGAATCTACAGCCCTTATTAGCATTTCTGCTGAGGATGTAACTTTTGGAAGAATTATAGGATTGAATATGTCAGCATCCAAAATGTTTGGCTATTCAAAAAGTGAATTAATAAATAGAAAAGTCAATATTTTGATGCCAAATGTATTTGCATAATCCCATGACTAATTTATGGAAACATATTTATAAACATATGAAAGTAGAATAATGAATAGAGAAAGAAGTATTATGGGAAAATCTAAAAATGGATATATATTCCCATTTTTCATCTATGTGAGATATGTTCCATCTTTTATTCATGGAGCTTAATTTTTTGGAGCAATGAGATAGGAGAAGGTATTTAAAAACATAGCTTATATGATTGTAAATGGATCAACATAAGAAATTGAAAATATTTCAGCATCATTTATAACAATGTTTCACATTGATTTAAATTACATAACAAAAAAGAAAACCAAAGTTACAGATATTATACCAAATTTCTAAGAGAATATAACAGAATACTTAAATAAAACTGGAGCAGAAGCTGATATTAATTTCAAAAACAGAGATCAATCTGTACAAGGAAAATTTAATGTAACTGCTGGAGAAATTTAGTTTAGAGATTTAAAGTTGTAAGGGTATATAATAAAAATTGAGAATAATAGATTGGAAAAATCCTTTCTTAATCCTAACGAATAGTCATAGTAAAAGAAATAATAATCATTAACTAAATTCTATTTCTAATTTGATTAGGTTCAACATATTTACGTTGGTGAATATTCAGGCGATTAAAATTTCTAAATGTCTGCAATATCAAGTGTTAAATAAGATGAAACTTTTGATTATTCATAAAGAGAACCATTAAAAGAAGAAGAAAAAACTCCATCCTCAAATGTAGGAGAGAAAGATGATAGAATTGATTTCGCTCTCGGAATTAGAACTATGAAGTATATTAATGGATAACTGTTTGACATAGAAGAATTTAAAAATTAGGATTCAGATGAAGAAGAAGATAATGATCCAAAAAAAGGAGGAGGAGGTGCAGGAATGTAACAGATATAAAAAGAAGACGATGAAGAGGAAGCTGAGGGGGGTCATGCTAATATTTATAAATCAAGAAGAACATTTGTTTAGTTTTTATAAGAAAGTAGAAATGTGAATCAAAATAGTATGATTTGTTTTAAATGGAGTGCAGCTATTTTAATTATTTGTTTAGGTGTTTTAGGATTGCTTGATTATGTATTAACATAATAATTGTTTTCAGATATTTAATAAGGATATATCATGATGCAAGATTCTAATATAAGAGTTGCTTTAGGCTAGAGAATCTAATGGTAAATTATGGAATTATGCAGATTGAATAAGATTAATGTTTTAGCCACGGATGATAAAGTGAAGACTTAACTAACAAATATGAATACAACAATTAATGATTTAAAGGATATTTAATCTAAAATTCAGTCCTCTACTGATGTGTCAGGAAGACAAGATGAGTTGATGACTACTAATACAATTAAAATGATAAGTAAGGATAGCAGTGGATCTGAAAGCAATTAATTAGTTGATATTAATTAAGGCACATCGTAGATCATATCTAAAGCATTTGAAATTATGAACCTTGACATTAAAGAATTCGATCCTGATGCTGATTAAATCTTTTTTATTAGATATAATTTGTTAAATGATTATTATCAAGCAACTTTGGAAAGTGCAGATCTTTATACAAACCAATTGATCGATCTAGCTTATGATTCTGATGTATTACTTATACTCCTTATTGTGGCTTGTGTGTTTACAGTAATATCCATTCCTTGGATTGCTTGCGCTTTTAATTTAGTATCTTAGAACTAAGAAGAAGTTATAAAGTTATTTTTAGAGATCCCTCTAGCGAAAGTTAAATAACTGTTTGCAAAATGTGAAGCGTTCTCTAATACACTTTAAATTGGTGAAGACGAAGATGCGAATTAAGAAAATGATGTTTCATTTGAAGAAAATGAGGAAGGAGAAGGAGTTGTTGAGGAATTCGGAAGAAGAAAAAAAAGAAAGAAGTATAAATACGATTCTAAAGACAAACGTAACTTTTATATAAAATTCATCATTTCTATGGGATTATTGATTGCTTACTTTATTGCTCACTATCTTATAGGTGCTAATTTGCAGGGATCTATGTAATAATTAATTCAGGAAATGAATGCCACTTCACTTGCAGTTCCCTCAATTACATTTGCTAATAATGTATTTAGACAAATGTTATGGGATTCAACTTTTCTTGTTAAAAATAATGTATCAAAAACTGTTTCAGCAGATTTTGTGAAAGATTTATATAATCTTAATACAAACATGCAAAAAGATCATTCTTTAAATTTAGGTTATCACAATTCTATTTATAACGATTATTTTGATTCAATTATGAAAGCTGGTGCATGCGCTTAAGTCATCCAAGTTGCTTCTGTAGATTTAGCTACATGTTAAGCTTTTGTCAAAGGAATTGTAGATGAATCTTTAGCCTTAGCTCTCTCTAGACATTTTGAAAATTTAAGGTATTTACTGACTGTTTATGATTCTCTTCTTAATGATTCTACTTCCACAGCTATTTCAGGGACTATTTACAACTTCACAGATAATTTATAAACTAACAAAATATTATCATTAATGTATACAGATATTGCTGCTGTTGAAATAAGTAAAATATATCATATTTAAATAGATTAAATGCAAGATGTCTATATTAGATCTATCTTCTCATAATTGCTTGTTACATTTAATTAAAGTTTGTAAAAAGACCTTGATACCAATATAACAACAACTGTTACAATTTTTATTGTTTTTTTAGTTGTCCTAGTTCTAGTTTATTTATTATTTTGGTGGCCTATTGCTAATAAAATTAATAATGAAGTAACAATTATATAATATTCTTTAGATCAGAAGAACAACATTACTATTATCAATGATTCCTTTAAATCTCATTCAGCGCATTAAAGCTATTAGAGAATACTTAAATAGAATACATAAAGTAGATCAATGATTCATTTTAATAAAATGATAGTTTTAATTAATTTACAAAATATTTTTCAACCTTTTTTGTTAACTTATATATTTTTTTAGTGACAATATACATATCTTGCTTTATAAGGATGATGCCTAATTAAATTCAAAATTATTACAGATTTAGGATTTAAATTGAGCTAACCATATACTTTAATAATATTCTAGTAAAATTTTGTATGTTCAACTCAACTCCCCAAAATTGTAAAATTTTAATAATAATCTAATGTAAATATTAAAAAATATTCATTTTAATTTTATAATAAATTACGACAGTTTCATCTTCTCTAGTAAAAATAAGAATATTAATTAAACTTCTATATAATTAAGTTATTAAGTACATTAAAATAATAGTATTATGCAAAAAATAAGCACTAAAAAGTAAATTAAATATAGAATTATAATAAAAAAGATTATTAAGTAATCATCTTCAAAACTTGAATAGGCTTAGCTCTAAGCTGCATGATGTATTTAAAATTATTTTTTGTTCAAAAAAGCCAGAATCTAATAGAAATTCTAAAATATATATGAATTTGAAATATTTAAGTATAATATTTTTTAATAACTTTGATTTAATTAATAAGACTAATAATGTATTTTGACAAATTTGCTTCTCAAAGCTATCTTTTAGTAAAAGAATTTTCTTTAGACATTTATGTATATGAAAAAGAAAGAGTAAACGAAGATTCACAAATTTATTTCTTAAATTAAACAAGTAAAATATAGCACAATTTTTATTTTATAAAGAATAAGTATTCTTACTTGAAGATATCACAAACTGGCTATATAATTAAATTCTATTATTAATAAGCTTAAATCTAATTGAATTGAAACTAAGAATTAATCATTTTTAATTTAATTTCTAAATTTATATTGCGTTAGCCCTAATTTATGCTAAAGTAGAGTCTATTCTACTTTCTATATCATAATTGATAGCTTTTGGCGATAATTATTAAACTGGAGATAAAAGATTTGAAGATTTATAGAATTCTTGGGCTGATTCTGAATATCTAACATAAATTTAAGATTTCTATTCACTATAAGAGGAGTCTTTTAAAGTTGAATTATTTTCAGTTTGACCTTGGTTAATTTTTCTATAGGATGTACTTTTGGATTGATAAGAATTTTGAATCCTGCTAATACTGTTATAGCTTGACAGGATTACGGACTATTTCCTAGATGAAATTTTTGCAATCTAATCTAAATAATTGCTAACTTCAATTTGGGTTATACTTGTTTAAAATCTATAATTCTGAGATCTATCTTTTAAGCTAATGATTAAGTATTTTCTCAATATCATAAATTTTGGTTTTTTTTTACAATTTTTCATTTGCATCCTTGAGCAACCCATATTGTACTTCGTTTTATTTTTAAAGTAAAGTGACGTGATTAAATGTCCCTGTTAATTCTTTAGAAAGATATTCTATTTTCTTCTCTAAGATCTAAACAAAATTAACTAGTAAATTACTTGATTTTTAAGTATCTAATCAGATAATTGTTCTTGCAAATGTTTGATATTAATTTAAGAGAATGTGTTATTATTATCTTCACATGTTTTTTCGACTAAAGATATCCTCGATAAAGTAGCTGATTATTCATATATGTTTAATCCCATCTTGAATTTTTCATAATATTCTTATTGTAGTAATTAAGTATAATCTTAAGCATTATCTTAAGAGTCATTTGGTAAAGAATGTGTATTCTCATGTTCTTTGTTCATTTATAATAAAATAATAAAATTATAATATCATAATCGACATAAATATTAGAATGAGTCAACAAAGGGTATTTAATTTATTAGATTTATTTATGCGCTCGGAGTAAGTTTATTTTGTCAAAGAAATGTTCTGAATAAAAAAAGAATCGAAAATAACTTTTATTGTTTATAAACGAATTAAAGTGATTATTTGTAAAGACATTTGTAATTTAGAATTTTATTTTTTAATCATTTTGTTTGTATTATAAAATAACATACAAGATTAAAGGAAAACAACATTTTTAAAAATATAATATAGGTGTTGATGAAAAGCATTGTCACTCTACATGTGATCGCACTTTATTTCAACCCCTTTTTTCTGAATTACTCAGAAATCAGGGGCCTCTTCAAACAGAAAACAGTGATGATGACGACGAACTCAATTCTTAAACACTATTCTTCAAAGTGCAAATGTTTTAGTTCATGTTTTAATGAATACTATTACTCTTAATAATATTCTGTTAACTTTAGAGTAGCAAATCTGAATTTAAATTAATAATATAATACATTAACAATACGAGCCATTTTGTTATTGGGGAATGGCAGGCTACTCATTCTTAGCTTCCTATTCGGCTTTTTACCATTCCCCTACATCATCAAACTATTCTGGCATTTTAAAGTGATCATTATTAACATCATTTTTTTTAAAAGAATCTAATCCCATGATCGGCTATTCCCTAGCTATCTTAGTATTTCTTCTACTTTTAATCCTTTTGTAAATTATTTTTTCAATCTTTTTGGGACTTGATTTAATTTTCTTGAACCTTCTAAAACCATAATTAGAAAAAAGTCTTACAAATCTACTATTTGTTTTTCTTCAAGGGACTGAATATTTATTCCTAAAATTTCGTCAAACATACTAGAAAAAACTTATTATTGAGTCATGATTTC
The DNA here is from genome assembly GCA_000733375.1 of Paramecium sexaurelia. Lineage (NCBI taxonomy): Eukaryota > Ciliophora > Oligohymenophorea > Peniculida > Parameciidae > Paramecium > Paramecium sexaurelia. Next base: position 245,231 of record JPFM01000109.1, on the reverse strand, counting down.
TAGCATCTCTTCTTCTATGTTGTAATCTGCTATATTGTTAAAGGTTTGATTTGTAAATTATGCAATTGAGTAGTTTGAAGACATTTAGATATTGAATATTGTTTGGATAAATTATTTTGATAAAATTAATATCCTCAGGCATTAAATATTATACTCAAAAACAGAAAAATTATATATAATATTTTTGGATGTAGATTCTTATCAGTATCCTTCAAAGATTCAAAGTAAGGGTCCATAATATTAAGAGTTTTTCGAAATCTATTTTAATTTCTTATAGTTTTTAGGTGATTCTTATTTAAAATCCTCAAAATAAGTTACTCCATTAAATTAATTCAATCAATATCTACAATGATACTGTTCAAAAAATGGAGTTATATTTTTTTGTTTATGATATATAAGCATATTTCTCAAAAAATATTAAGATTTAAATCTATAAATGATACTCTTGAATAATTGTTATTTATAATAATTCTTTTTTAATAAATAATTTATATTGTTAATTAATTAATTAGAAATTAATAGATTTATTTTAAACCACCGATTTGTATTTAAATGACATAATCTAAGTTTACAATAACAAGAAACTTCAAACTGAGATTATAAAATCATTACGATTTGATTTCTTATTCAAATTTTAATAAATATAACCTTAAGTTAAGAATAAAAAAATAAACACAAATTTGCAGGAAATTTATTTATAAATTTTATTTAAGATCTTTGAGACTAGAGTTGGTAATCAAGGCAATCTAAATTTGATTTGCTAATCAAATTATTCACCTCAAGGTTATAATTATAAATGATGTGGATATATTAAAACAAGTTTATATGTCATTAGAAAGAATAATTAAATCTAGAGAACCAAATATAACAATTAATCAAGTTAGAAAGAATTTAGTAAGTATAAAAATGAACTAAATTATCATTTAAATTGATTAATTATTTTTATTTCTAGAATAAATAGTCATATCAATATGCTGTTTCGAGGCATAAGTAACTACAAAAGCATGAATATTATTATTGATTAAACTGAGAATTAAGGAGCTTTGTGGTTAGGAGACTACACTGCAGCAATCAATCAATAACTCTTGAAATAAAAGAATATAAAAACAGTATTAACGGTAGCGTCAGGATTAAATGTTAAATATCCTCCTAATTCAGATATTGTCCATAAAGTATAGATTTAATAAATAATAATAGGTTTACAATATTCTGGATATAGAATCATGTAATATAAAGAGAATATGGGGAGATACATACTAGCAAATAGATGATGGACTTTAAAAGGGAAGTGTGCTTGTTCATTGTGCTGCTGGTGTTTCTAGATCAGCTGCAACAGTGATAGCTTATCTAATGAAAAAATAAGGAATGTTTTTTTAAGAAGCCTTTTAATTTGTAAGGTTGAAGAGAAGTGTAGTTTGTCCAAATTTTGGTTTTCAAAGATAATTAAAACAGTTTGAAAGAGAATTATAGGGTACCAATGGAAAAGTTGATACTGAGAATACTTAATAATAATAATAATTATCTTAATAATAACAATAAATAATAAAACCAAATATATAATAACAACAATTATCCAATCTCGTAATACAACCTCATTCAATTTCAATCAATGATAAAAAAACTACTATTAGAAGAAATTAGTTAACTCCTGCTTCTAAATTCCTAAAACCAACTTATTAAAATAATGTTAAGCAAACTTAATCCTTAAAAAAATGATTTTTTATATATATTATAATTAATTAAATTTATTCCAAAAATAATCATAAATTTAATATTTTATTTTAGATTTTATTATTTCAAGAAATTTTGATCAAAATTTGAGATGAATTTTAGCTTTCACAACAGTATTTCTAATAAATATTTATATCATTAGATTCAAATCATTCAAAATAATTCTTAAAATAAACAAACAGTTATTTTTTTTTGGAATTTATTCTTATCTTTTATAAAAAATGAAAATCAGAGTTTAGATGTATTGAATAAGTTTCTCTTAATGGGCAATTTTAATTCTTTCGAGATAGAATTTTTAAAATCATTTTAATAGAGGATTTTAATATGTAATAAACAATTATTCTTGATTGAACTTACTTTAAAATATCATAAATTAACATGTAAAATCTATGTTATTATTTAGTAATATTTAGAGAATATGCAGAAATTCAAACCGAAAATAGTAAAGAAATTTGTTTAGAATATGATAATTCAGTGAATATGGAAATTAGGGAATTTTGGAAAGTGATTATGAAAAGTTTAAATAACCATCTGACAGAAGGGAAATGATTTGATATTATAATTCTTACCAGTTATATAATATAATAAAGAAGGTAGGATGGATGTTATGAAAATTATAAAAAACTTAATAAAAAAAATATTTTGTTAAAGAATGTCTTCTAACATATATTTAACATAGACTTAAATTCATGATTTGTTTTAACCTTGCGAAACAAAAAAAACTGATGTTAAAACGTTAGAAATACCCTCATTTGGAGATGTTAATTCAAGTGAACAGTCACCTGAATTTCAGTAGGAAGTATGTGAATTTTGATTATAAATGAAGGCATACTATTTTCTGTCTAGTTGTAAAAAAGATGAAAACTACACTACAAATCCAACAAACAACACAAATCGTCACTTGAGTTAGGATTCTATAATAGAGGTGAAAGATGATACAGTTAGAAGTATGTAACAATGCATATTTAGTTCAGTATCGAAGGCCGAATATGAAAGTTTGAAAAGAGATGCTTAAAAATACTAGGCTCTGGCTAAATTAAATGACAAGTTGTAGGCTCATAAATAATTAATAAATCAAGTCAATTCTTATAGATGTACATATGATTGTTATAAAATTTTAGCACAGATTTATGTATCGTAGGAATGTAATAAGAAATTGTAGGGACATATTTATGAATTGATTCAGAATATTAAAATATTGGAAGCTGAAAATTAATAGTTTTCTGAAGATTTATTAATACTGAGATTATAGATATAGGATTAATTAAAAATAATACAATAGGGCAAGATTGATATAGAGAGATTAAAAATATTGATGATAGAAAAAGACGAAAGCTTCATCAAGTTACAAGACAATTATAATAAACTAATAAAAGAGACAGAAAGGACAAAGAATTCTAAAAGTGCTTAAAGAAGTACTTATGTTTCTACTCATACATCAAGTCCTTTATTCAAAGGGCTATCAAGAATTTGTCTTAATAATTACTGTAATACAAGTTTTGTGAGTGAAAAATAGCGATGAAAAGTAAAATTTGTTTTTTCCATGATTTATGATTAATATTATCATTAAACAGGTTGCCATTTTACTTAGATGGCTAATTTTAGTTTTTAAATTCTATTTGATCTGAAATGAAGAATAGTTTCCATTTAACCAGAGTCTAATCGTTTTAATACTTTAGAAGTTTTGGTAGAAACAATCAAACCTTTACATTGAGTTAGATCAACAAAAAATTCAATTGGATAAGTTTGATCATTAATTGCTATGATGCAGAAGACATCAGAGTAACGATTATAACATTGTATCACTCTAATACCTTCTTTTTCGGTTTTGATATTTTCAATTTAATGATATTGATCTTAGTAAGTAGTTGAAAAAACGTGAACTCTATTATTCAAATCTGTAGTGACAGCATCTCTAACAGTAACTGATATTTCTATTGAAGAATGTGCAGTAAAGATAAAACATCTACTTTTGATTGAATTAAGATATTTGTCATATCCTAATTTCTCCAGCCATCTATAGATAGTTTCGATACCTAATTATTGAATTTGATCAATAAAGAATTCAACAAATCCAGTGAATGTAATCCCTTTTTCTGTAGAAGTATATTTAGCAAGCATAGATTTAAAATATTCTGGATCAAGTTGCTTATCCAAACAATCATATATTCCTTTAAATTCAATGTAGCTCAATTCTCTTAACAATAACATATCAAATTTTCTAAAAATGTCATTTAATGTCGAATAAAGCAAAGGATGCACAGATCCATCATTATTAAGTAGATTTATTTAATTATTATTTTCTCCTTGTAAATATAAACCACTTGTTCTTGGCACAACAATATACACACCAGGATTTAAATCATATTCAAGTTAAACTTGTCTATCTTATTTCGAAATAGTTTAAGCAAGTAATTCTAGACCCTTATCAGTTTATCTAAATAAAGTTAAACCAATATCTAAATAAGGTCTTAATAATTTAACTCCTCTAATTCTCTCGTCTTCCTAATGAATGCCCAAAACAACTTTTGTTGATTTTGACACCACAAATGAATAATACCATTTGCTAAGTACAACATCGATATTATTATCATTGATGTCAGTTACTTTTATGAATTTCCCTTTAATTCTAACTTCCTCCCAATTTCTTACTTTACAAATATTTACTCCTTTAAAATAAGTCAGAAAATCTTTCCAGCACATCCAAAATTAACCATCGTTACTATCATTTACAAAATTGACTATGTTTTATATTTCCTAGGTCCATAATGGAGAAGTATCACTCCATGCTCCTTTCCATTCAAAATTTCCCCAAGGGTTACGAATGTTTAATAATTTATTTCCTTTTGCTTCTTTGACTTATAAAATTGAATATGCGTGTCCAGGAATCAATCCTATATTATCTGTTGAAGAATCTTTTCTTTATCCTTCACTCTATGTATCGTTTCCATCTGTAAATGCGTTAATTAAGTAACCTTCTGAATCAAATTGTAATAATTGTTGCCACATTTATTATAATTCACTATATCCGTAAACCACTGTTGGACAACCTGTTAGATCAACCATAGCTTCTCCTGATATTCCTTCTCTTAATGCAAAATAGCTGCCATGCAATTTTGCATAAGCTTTTTCAAGTAATAATACCCATAATTCATTTCCATGTGCTGCAGAGAATATTGGTGCTCCCAATGGATAGCATGGAAATAAATCATCTATGGTTATATATACCCATTCGCCATTCTTACAAATCTTTATTCTATATACTCCCAATGAATTAGTTGTCATTGTAACAAATAACCTTTTTACTAATGCTGGTCTCTCTGCTAAAGATGACAAAGCTGATAAAAACCAACAATTTCCTAACGCGCCTTATTTTATATCATTAGGTTCAATTTTGTCAAAAAATATTTCAGGTCTTTTATTTGCATCTTTCAATTGAAAAAATGCACTTGGCCTTCTCCATTATATTAAGGTATCTAATTCTGCCTCTTCATCTCCAAATATACTTGACTATATACTTTTTGGTTAAATACATCCACAGGTAAAAATTCTAGGTCAACAAATGGTGATTTTAAATATCTGAGTATTTCAGGAATCTCCTTTAGTTGAAAAGGATAATGAAATAACTATTTCATCTAATCTTAAATTTCTAATCTTAGTTGTATTTGATCATCTTTTAAATATTAAGCTTGAATAGATTTCTCTGCTGTTTTTAAACTAAATTTAAATTTCGTTTTCAACTTCCAGTCTTATTTCATAGTCAATTAAGCTACTTATTTAGTTTCAAATGGATTGATCATTGTAATCGTCTTCATTTTAGTTTATCCATCAACCAAAATATTCTCGCTCCCTGTAAAATCTGCAATAAACTCCATGCAATTCAATCTATTTAATTGCACTTTAAAAATGTAAATCATTTCTTGACCTGGTTGAATATGTTTTAATAATATGATTCCTGGAGCAATTTCTTTTTAAGTTATATTAGCATTCATATTTTAAAAAAATTAAACAATTTACAAATAATCATTATTAGTCATATCATTTCTATCTTAAGTATCATATTTTTCAATTAAACCTTCTTGAATCTAATACATCTAATTCTATCCTTTATTTTATCTTACTCTTTTTTTTTCAACATAACTTAATCGTTGCTAAAATTCATAATTATATTGTTGAAAGTCATAAACATTACTTTTCATTAGATATTATTTCTAATGAACAAATCATATTATAAACTACATGATTTATTATATATTAATTGAATATTGTCTAGTATATTGATAATAAGGTATGATGAAAAGATAACATCAATAATTTTTGATGAAGTGTTATATTCAGTTTTATAATTTCATAGTTCAAATTTCATTTATTATATTTTATAATGAGAACAGGATTACTAAAGAATTATGGACCAACTTAAATCTTTCCAGATGGGAAATAATAAAGAGCTCAATCATTTTATGATATTAAAAATCACTATTTAAAAGCAGAAGTTAGTAAGAATGATCAAAAATCGAAATCTGTAAATACTTTTGGAGTTGAATGTATTTTAAAATAAAGATATAAATTTAGAGAGAGATTTTTACGATCAATTAAGATTGAAAGGAAAGGAAAAGAAAATGTATTGAATTTGTGAATTTACATGTAGTTAAAATTAAAGTTCTCATAAACCTATTTTTAAATTAAAGGGGGACAATGTTATAGCCATTAAATCTAAGGATAGAGAATTATATCCAGCTGATATTTCATGGAATAATTGCTAAATTGGAAGAATTTAAGGAGAAATTAACGGGAAGATTGATAAGAATTATGCAAAAGTAACAAATATTAAAAAATAAGATAAGAAGATATTTAGAAGGATCATCTAGCGTGATTGATTACTCAGAAACAAAAATATATGATTAATTCAATTCCTATTCGAATATAACAAATTAAGAACGATTCTCAAAAGATTGTGACATCATGATCAGAACAAGTAATAACGCATAGCCTGCTAAATAACAATAAAATATTAACATAGTGAGAAGTAAATATGAGCCAGATTGGATTCAAAGGGGGAAATACTGATATTTTAATTATTTATAGAAAGAGTTAGATATGTGTGATATTAAATAAAATAAAATCAATTTTTTTTGCCATGCTTTAGTCACTCAAAAGTGATAAAGTATCCTGCGTATTGTTAGGATCTAAAATAATAATTATAATATAAATTAAAACAATTCTTATCAAAAACATATTTCCCAAGAGATTTTATATAAATTTTTTGAAAATTAAAAAACTCTTTTGATCAATACTACTTAAAATGGTTAAATAATAATATATTTAAAGAATAAAATAGAGTAATTTAACTTTGATTATTGAACTTAAATTCTTTTTGATTGAGAGAGCAGCCAATTTAAAACAAAATATTGAACTTTTAATAAAATATATTAGATATAAAAAATTCTTTACATTTTAGTAAATTTTGAGTCTTTAAATTTTAATAATTATCTTCTATGGAATAAAAGAACTTTTTGAAAAGATTTTAGCATAAATTCAATCATAGAATATAGGAGTCTTAAATGTGATAAAATATATTTATTTAATGATTTATCTATTTTATCGATCAAATTAAAGTTATAATTTATTTTAACATTTTAAAAGTGTTTAATTGATTATATATTATTATATAATCTATTTGTCTATTTAATATATTATAGTTAAAATTAATTTGAGAATATAGTCGAATTTATTATAATGAATAAATGCACTATTAATCACCATTCTAAGAAGGGATCGTCTGCTGGTTTAAGAGCAGGACTTTGGGTATCGGATTCTGGATAAGATGAAAAATTAGAAGTATCATTTGGAGCCCTAAGATTATGTTTAAGTATGGATATGTTACTTCACAACAGGTTTATATGGAACTGGTAATTTCTTTTAAGTAAGAAGATTCCAATCAAGATTACCAAACCATCTATGATTTTTGATATCAGCAGCACCTTTGATTAAGATTCAAATAAATACCATTTTTTAAATTTCCATATCTTTTAGAAAGATCAGCAACAAGTAAATGTTTGACTAAAGATTTTGCATTCCTTTAATGTTATTTTTGAATATGAATACTTATCAAAGCTTTTAGGAAATTTAACTTTGCCCTTTAGGATTTTTTGATAAATGGCCATGGGATCTTCATCAGAGAAGGGATCAATTCCTGCATTCATTTCATAAATAAGAATTCCCAAAGTCCACCAATCAACAGCTTTACCATGTCCTTTATTCAATAGAATTTCTGGTGCCAAATATTCTGGAGTTCCACATAGTGTATAAGTTCTTCCTTCTACTACTTTAGCAAAACCGAAATCTGTTAATTTGAGATATCCATCATCTGCAATCAATAAGTTCTCTGGTTTAAGATCTCTGTAGATTATGTTCTTGGAATGAAGGTATTCAAACATTGAAGCTACTTAAGCACCATAAAAGCTAAGATTAGCTCACAAAATTACGCCGCATGTGATGTGTCAAGTCTTCCAATGCTTCTTAAATAAGTGAACAACTCTCCTCCAGAAACGAATTCTAAGACTAAATAGAGATATCTAGGATCTTAACAGAAACCTTCAAAAGTTACCTAAGTATAATCATAGAATTATACAATAAATGGATGCTGTAAATTTCCCAATATTGTGTTTTCGTTAATCACGTGATCAACTTACTTAAGTCTTATGATCTCTGCTTTTTTTAGACTTTTGAGGGCTACATATTTGTTAGTTTATTTATTCCTTGCCAGTTTCACTCTTCCAAATGAACCTAAAATTCAGCATTTAAATTATTCATTACCAGTACCCAAGGTTTGAAAGACTTCGTAATCTGTGAGTTTTAGCTTTTTAGGTTTAGCTAATGCAGTACTCATCAATATAAAGATTTAAATAAATTATTTAAGTGAAATTAGCTTAATATAAAATACTCACTTTATATTAATTTTTAATATCAAAAATCTCTTCACAAGATTGCGATGTGATATTAGTATCAAAATATTTGATCATTAAAATATTAATATTTTTAAATTATTTCTCTTATCTATTAAATAAATCATCTTTTTTCTCAATCAATAAATATGACCATAATTTATATAATTGTTTAAATGATTTCGAAATCTTAAGACTTGATAAGTTAATTTAAATGATCAACCCATAAATCTATATCCTAACCAAACTTAAGGCAACAACCTTTGATTGTTTACTTTACTTTTGATCCTCAATTTTTAAATATATGAATCTAAGATATATTTTTAAACATTGAGAATGTAGGCCATGAAATAACTAAAAGACATAAATTTATAAAAATTCAGATCAATAAGTATACAATAAATATTCAGCATACATAAAACTAAATCTATATAGCATTTACTTTTATCCAGATAATTCATATTGGAATATCGATTTTATTAATGACTGAATAGAATTATCAAAATTCAAACTCTTTAATCCAGAGCACTGAGTCAAAATTTAACACCATTAGGGTTAAATTCTACTTCATCAGCTATAATTAAGCTTAGAAATTGATCAGTATCAATTATTTGAATTATTGAATTTCAAATTTGTCTTAGAGTAATATTAAATATAAATAGAAATTAAATAACAAATGAATTTTAAGAATTTTAACATTAATTTCAATATCCTTTTTCAATATTGTATACAAAATGAAATCTAAACTTAAGAATATCTCATTAACTTATTAAATATTGAGATGGAATAAACCTTTGGATAAATAATAGTCTTAACATAAAATAAAACTCATCTCATTCTGGTGATTTAAACAACACCAAAATAATATATATTTTAATTTTTGTATTTTAGTTTCATCTTAATTTTTAGAAAATTTATAACCTTTTACTTAATTTTGAATAATCAATGATTTGAGATTCTAATTCTCTAGATCAAAATCAGTTTAAACATATTATTTATAAATGAGCCAAACTTGGAATACTTTTATTCAATATCTTTTTTAACTCTTTAAATTTTATATTCATCATTAAGATATTGTCTTTTAAATAAAAAAATAAAATCTTCAAGAAATGATCAATCTCCAAAAATATGATGTGAATTGGAACTTTTAATATGTAATCATTTTTAAGAATCATAGACCCTTTTTTATTTTATTCTGCAAAAAATTTAAGATATATATTAATATTATTTAAATATGATGGATGCGTTTTTTAAGTTATATAAATTAAATTAGTAAAAAAAAATATCAAATTACTTGAATCTATATTTATTTGATATTATACATTTTCAATATGATACTCATTTAAACCAAAAAAAAAAACAGGAGAGCTGCTATATATATTGTTCAAATTGCTTCTAAATTTTAGTAATTTCAAAAAATTAAGAATGGTATTTTAAATTGAGCTGACATAAAAAGAAATTTAGAAATTTTTTATAAAATAAGATCCATTTTAATGTGTTTAAAGATAAATATGATCTCTAAAAAAATTTAATATAAATTAGGTTAAATTATATAAAATAATTAAATGAATTAGCTTTCTTTGCTTTTTTATTAGATAATTTAATATTATTTAAAAAATAAAGGATTTTTTATAATATTTTAAGTTTAGAGAGGGATTTTATTTTGAGTAATGTTTGTCATTTTCATATAATTTGAATAAGAAATAGTTTTAAATTAAACATAAAATAAAAATTTTTTAATATTCTAATGGATTACAACATTGAATTAAATTAAGAATAGAAATAAATAGATATATCGTTTATTATGATGTAGATATTAATTAAGAAAGGAATGGCAAATAAAATTATTATAAAATATTTTGAATATAAAATTTCTAAAATTACCTTTTCTTAAGTAAAGTAAATATTTTATTTTGATTTAATAATTCTTGATAAAATGAGCATTTGTGTTCAATTAATGAGGGATTATAAATATTTTCTTGGGATTAAGTTCAAAATTTATAATTTGTCTAGTAATCTATATATAAAGTTGTTTTTATTAAGTATGAAAAATAAGTAAATTCTACAATAGGTTGTTTAAGGAGATGTTATAAGTTGGAGTGATAAAAAATATGGTTGAAAATCGATTGTAAGAATAAAAAGAATTGTCAAGATTGATGAGATGAGTGTAATGGTTGTTGGATTTAAAAATGAATATGCGCGAGAAATAGGAAAGCATTTAATAACTGTTATTAAAACATAATTTGAAATTCAAATTCAAATTGGGTATTTCCCCAATATTTGAAGAAATAACAAAATTAATAAATAAAAACAATAATTCGAATTTAAATTAATTGCAATGATTGCCTCTCTTACCTAAATAGAAGATTAAAACAACAATACTTTTTATAATTCCTTAAGAAGAAACTCGAAATCTGTAACATTCGAAAAAGTACCCAAACATTAACGAACTTCAACATGTGGATCAGGAAGTACTATGGATGAAGAATATAATAATGAATAATGTCTAAGCAGTAGTAGAATAGATGAAGAATTAAGCAATCCTCAATTCATTAGCAATTATAGAAAGGATATATTTCGATACATTTTAGAAGAATAAGTAAAATTAATTAATTTATTCATTTAGAGTAACTATTTACCTAACTCATGCTTTATGGAACAAACTTAAAAAGATATCAATTAAAAAATGAGATCCATACTTATTGACTGGATTGAAGAAGTTCACTTGAAATTCAAACTTGTAATTTTGTTTTATCTAATATTCTCTAGTCTCCAAACAGTTTATATTTATCCATCAATCTTATTGATAGATACTTAAGTTTTAACATTGTTAAAAGAAACAAACTGTAATTGGTCGGAGTTGCATCCCTGTTCATTGCCTCAAAATTTGAAGAAATATACCCACCAAATATTAAAGATTTTGTGTATGTTTGTGATAGAGCATATACAAAGGAAGAGATTCTTTAGATGGAAGGCTTGATTTTGAATACTGTTAATTTTTCACTTAATTACATCAGTCCTCTAAGATTTTTAGAATTTACTGTTATTGAAAACACTTAAATTGAAGACAATAAGGTATTTCAAACCTAACAATTTCAATTGTCATCCTACATCCTTGAGATTGCTTTGCATAGTTATGAAAGTCTTCAATACATGCCTTCATAACTAGCACAATCAGCATTACTCTTATCTAATAAAATTTTAGGAATATAATCTGATATGGAAATTACGGATGAATCAAAATATTGTGCCACTTATTTATTGTAGCTTTACTACAATAATTAAAACAATACTTTGTATCCAGCTGTGAAGAGAAAATATGCTAGAGAAGAGCATTTATAAGTCTCTTAAATCACAATTTCAATTTGAATTTACTCTTTGTTTTTTAATTAATTGTGTGTATATATATTTACATTTTTATGAAATTTTTTTTGACATTTGTCTATGCTATTGTAGCATTACAAAAACCAACCGACCCTGACAACAACTGCGTATTTTATAAATGTCCTGACGAATGGAGAACTTGTATATCTATTGACACTTGTGAAAAACATTTAACATAATGTGTTACAATTTACTAAAGGTTCTAAGAAATGCCATATGCATTAGGACAATTCTACAATTGTTTGGTAGATAATGATAATACTCGATTATTATATCGATGTGTAAGATAGAAATGTAATACACCCATAAGTAATTGTTTGATTGAAGCATTTACAAAACGACTTATGTGATTATAAAAATAATTAAATATTCAATATTATTCATCATTATAATTTGTCTCTTCATATTATTATTGCAATAGTGTTTCATCATAATTTTTTTTATCATAAAATATTTTATCACTGATAACTTCAATCACTCTTTCATGCTTTAATAAATTTTCAATCAGCTTTTCTCTATCTTCCTTCTCCATCTTCACTTCTTCATTACTTAAATCTAAATATAATCATTTCAATACTTTTATTCTTTTTCAAAGTCCTTTCATCACTTTTCACTTAAATTATTTCTTCCTTAATATCTTCAATACACTACCTCAAAATATTATATAACTCTGTTTTAGCTGACAATTCTTTTGTATAAAGCTATTTAATATCTCTAAGCCTTTTTTATTCTTTTTTTAATGTATCTTGATATGTTTTTATAATATTTTAATATCTAATCATTATTAGGTGAATAAAATACTTTTCTTTCTAAACCTCTTCAACACTTTATGATACTTATGAATTAGTTATCTATGGAAATCTAACTTATTATTAAGATGATGATTATTTTGATTTCTCTGTCTTTTAATTTTTGATACCTGATTTATCTAACACTCTATCCTAATAAGATTCTTATTCATCCTCTTTTTAGACATCATTCAATAACTTTTCATACTGCTAAATTTGTGATTTTAGAATTGCATTCTCTTTTTTCTTAATTATTAACTCTTTCATTAGCATTTCTCTATCCCTTTCCTAAGTTTAATATTCGACTTTCAACTCTTTATACTTTTACATTAGTTAATGATTTTCATCATCTATTTTCTAAGCAATCTTCTTAATCCATTCTAATTCACTGATCAACTAATTCTCTTTTAAAATATATTCCTTATCATTTTAACCTTTCTTCTCTCTTTCTTCTTAAAATTGTTTTTTTATTTCATTTATCTTATTATTAAAAAATCTTATAATGTCTCTTTCTTAATCAACTAGAATTTTAGAAGTTCGCAATTATATATTATTAATCCCCTCTATAATCTTACTATGATCTTTATATATCATTTCCATAACTTTCTTATCAGTTTGATCCAAGGCAGTTCTAGATCTCAACTCCTATTGCAATTCATCGATAGTTTTCTTAAATTCAATTTCCCTTTACACATATCTTGCAATAAGCTCTTCTCTTTATTTTTTTTTCTCTTCATTATGCTATTATTATATTTCTTGCAATTTATTTAACCATTCAGCTGTATTTAATTCACTTTTATTAGCAGAAGTAATTTATTATCCTTTCGCCTTCTTTTATTTATTATCCTATGTATTTTCAATTTTTTTTGCTTACAATAACATTTATTCCTAAGTCAATTTAGACGGTTTCAATATACTATCAGAACTAATTGCTATATATTGCAATGTTAATACTTTTAGTTAAGTCGCCAGTAGTTGCATATATACGATCTGCAATTTCTTACATTTTCTACATACTTTTAGTATTTTTGATAATTTACTATTCTTCAATTTTAGACATAAATTTTTAATATTAAATAATATAATATAAATTTTTACAGATTTATGAAAAATAAAAGGAAATATGTAGAAAAAATTGAATTTTACTTTTTTATGACTTGTGAATATATTATCAATAAACTTCAGCATGTTTTAATAAATCGTTTTTTAATTATCCTAAAGAAGTTGTTGTTAATAAAATTGCTTAATCAAGTAGTTTACTTTGTTAAAATCTCTATCTAGAAGATTATTAAAATTCTTAATCTAGAATTGAACACTCAGCTTGGATATTATCAAATTCTCTCATTTTGTTTTGTAATCTAATATCAACCTCATTCTTTTCATTCTCACTCTATTTCAATTCATTAGACTAACTATCCAATATTCCTCCTTTATTTACAAATCGTACCTGTCATCTCAGTAAGAGATTTTGAAGCATCATTTAACAAATCTGCTATTTATGCTTTATAATCAGAATAAGCAATTTCCCTTGCTTATTCTGCTTAATCTTCTCTAATTCTTTCAGTCTAAATGTAAGACTCAATTTATTTAAGTATCCCACTTAATTAGATGGCTAATTTTAAAGCTTCCTAATATCATTTAATCTTAGTACTTCTTCACTTGTTTATTTTGACAGAGATTAAAGCAATTAGACAAAATGTTTATACCCATCAAGTTTGTAACTGTGCTTAACTTATTTTAAGACTTGTTTCATTTCAGCAAAAGATTCAAATTTTCGTTATCCTTTTTATACAGAATCAATAAATTAATTAAATGCTTATTTTATTTGATGAAAACCAAATAGAGCTTGTTCAAGGTTATCAAGAATAGAAACATAAATTTCATGCTCTTTATCTCTTTTATCAGCTGCTGATTTTAATTCTTATTTATAATCATTCTATCTTTATTAAATATAAATATACTATTTCTTTTTGCTTTCTTTCAACTGTTGCTACACTCTATTTTATGTTTGGATTCAGAGTATCAATTTGTGATTTTAAAGTAACAGATTTAATTTTATTATTATTTATTTGATCAGTCAATTAACCCAGATTTAAATAGCAATTTGTAGTTATTCTTTTGTGTTATTCATCTGCTTTGTTTTATACTTTTTCAACTTATGATTGTAGGTTTTATAACATATTGACCAAATTACCAACAGGCTCATCTGATTATATATGCATCTAGATGGTTTCAAGAAGAGTTTGACCAAAAGTATCATCATTAAGCTAAAAGGATCATTCTAAAATTGATACTTCTTCCATTGCTAGTCGATATTGTGCACTTGTTGCATAAGTGTATACGAATAACACATACAATAATAATTTCATAATAAAATAATTGAAAATAAATCCGTTTTACATAAAATGAAAATGACATTAAATTAAAACTTCACATTCCTATAACAAAGACAACCCTCTATGGTAAATTTATTTAGCAATGGTAGTACGCAAAATAAATATTGGTTTATAATCAAATATATTAGTTAATAGTTTTTGAGATTGCTTCTTGTAGGCTTTTCACTACTCTGACGTTATCGTTATTCTGATCATTTAATGATTGAAAGCTCTAAAAAATTAAAATTTAAAATACCTGAGCTCTATTCATTTAATTCTTAACTTTATAAATAATAAAGTTTTTATTATTTATTTTGGATATCTTTTCCACAAATTCTTGGTAATGTTCTTCAACTGATTTATTGTAAATATAAATTACAATATCACAATTTTTTATGTATACTAAAAAATTAGTTAATAAAATTTACCATCAACAATGTCATCAAATTTGGATGAATTTATATTGTTAATCCAAAAATGGTAGGTTATTTGTTTGTTTTTATTGATTTCAACCTTTGAAACATAATCAAAGTCCTTCTTTTAATGGAATTTTTGATCACAACAATCAAATATTGTTTCAGAGTTGTTCTCAGCATCCATCACTATTATTTTAACATTCTAAGATTCTATTTACACTTCTTCCTCAATGTCTGTATTCTACATAATTAGATTAAATATTTACATTTGTTTCCCTCTCATCAAAATCAAAATTGATAATATTTTCAACTGACTTTTTAGAATTCCCCTCATAAAAAATTAAATCTTTATTCCAAGATGTTTAAGCAAGTTAAATGTATTCTTCAGTTGAATCTGAATGGATAGCCCCAAATCTTTTTCTCATTTAATTTTTTTTTATTTTAAAAAAATTACTAGATTTCAAGAAATATTTGTGATATAAACTCAACCATAACTCATTCAAAATTTTAATTCGTCATAACACATATTATCATTATAAAATTAATGCGAAGTATTATCTAATCAAAACATAAATTTATTTCATTTCTTAACTCATGCCAATCCATTAAACGATTACAAAAATATTATTTATCAAATTTCTTAATTACATTTCCTATTTTATTTGTTGTTAATAAATAAGCTATTAAATAATAAAAATGCCAATTTGCTATAGATATTATAATAATTCAGCTTAAAAATGCAACAAAATTAAGATTATAATTCATAAAATTTAATTTAAAATGATATATTCTGTTTTACATAATAATTCATCGTAACTCTTGTATATCATTATCATTATAATTATTATTCCATCAATTCCAGTGAATTATCTAAACATAAAAAGTACTCGATTCCTTAACTTTAAGTCATAAATTTCCCAATTAAATATAAATTTCTTCATTTTTAAATTTGGTGAGAATCTAATAGCTAATTATTTGTATTAAATGATTCAAATATTGATTTTATAAGATCTTATATAAAAAATGAGATTTAGGAAATAATTATCAATTGACAAAGTTTGATATCACAATGCAATAATTCAACTTTGATCATTTTTCCCGTCATCTTCATCTTATTCTGCCAACCATTCCATTAAGTCTTTCTCATACTATTCTAGTTTTTCATAATAAACGTCTAAAACGCAACGCTAACAACCTGAGCCACAGCATTCATCTGGATCTGGCTAATCTGGTTCAATTGGTCTTTCTTTCTTTTATTTAAAATTTCTCATCTGATAATTGATTTAAAAACTTGACTCTTTGCATAAATCAGATTCCTCTATTCGATCAAATAATTTAATATTTTATTTAAATTAGCTAGCTATCTAGCTCCATAAATTCATCGTTATTTTTCTAATATAAATAAATATCATAATATTATTCATCATTTATTTTGTGTCTAAAGTTCAAATTCTTCATCTAAATCATATTAAAATGGAAAGATGAAGTTAATCCATAGATTATTATATTAAAATTAAGCCAATTAACACGAACATTAATCATTAATTTATGTATTAACCTAAAAGTATATTAATTCTTTTTACATATACATCCACAATATTTTCATTCTATTCCACCTTATCTATGCTATCTGTAAAATTGAAGTTAAAACTACATTCCCTTAAATCTATTTTACTAAATAATTTAGCTTGCTTTATTAACCATTAGAAATTCTCTTTCTTAAAATTAAATCCAGACAGTTTTAAACTTTCTATTTTTTTAAAGTTAACTTTTGTTAGAAAATTTTAATCTTTAAACCCAAATTGTAATTCTTAAATATCTATCCCTTAAACAAATTATAATACCTTTCAGATACTAGAAAAAGCTTTCTTTTAGCAATATACATTAATCTTAATAATCCCCCTCTACTATACCAAAATGAAAAACCTTCAAATGATATTGTTTAAGCAGTTCTTCAAAAATTTATAGACTCTCTTATTAATTAGATGAACACACATATTAAATAAACTTTATTTCTTTCAAATTTAATTTTTTTGATATTTCCTTTTACTCAAATTTAATTGATTCATTATCATTACTAACAGTAGATTATTTCATATTATTATAGAGGGAAATCAAATCTTTTAATACTTCATCATTTCCTTTCTCAATTGTTATGCTTTATAAACTATCTGCTTATTTAATTATTATATCTTTAACCTACTAATTCCATTCTCCAACTTTAAGTTCTTTAATTAATAATTTAGACAATCCCTTAGCTATATTACTCAAATCATTGTTATTTTTATTTTTGTATCCAAATGATTACAATTTAGGAGATTCAGAAACTATCTTCTCAACATATTCTAATGGGATATCCGCAAACTAATATGAATCGAATTTTATTAATTCTGATAAATCCTTTGGAATTACAAGTTCTTAGAATTCTTTTGCATTAATGGTAGGAAATACAATTTCTTATGGTTTTACAAATTTTGATAATAGTGTATTAACATCTTTTGGCTTAAAATTATCATCCTATATTTAATTCATTTATAAAGGGATTGATGTTGAGCATACAGCTTAATTAATAAATGAACTTAATTCTCTCATTTTGAGTCTTTAGTTGATTGGAATATAACTCAAAACCTTCTAGAGACATTCAGAATTCAAAGTTAAATTGTTTATTTCAATTTAATTCATTAATTATTAATATTATACAAAAATAATTATCAAATACAAATAAAATTATTTGATTCTTAAACAATAAACAAATTTACTTATTTTAATCATTAAAACCCTCCCGAATGCATCTAAAAGGTCTAATATAAACTAATAAAACTTGAAAAAGTTCCAAAAATTACTGCTTTTTCTTGAGTAATTGCTTGTGTATTAACATAAGAATAGGATACAGGGATATCTAAACCATATTTGATTAAGTTTTATAGAATTTAAATTTATCTTTTATTAATTTTATGCATAGGATCTTTTTATAACTTAATCTTGAGAATGTCAATTTGATGGACTCTATATTCAAAACATAAAGAGATAAACCAACCAATACATTCAATGAAATAAAATTTAGGGGCAATTTCTTTTGTTAATTTATACAAAGCTGCATTATTGCTGAGTCCAAGTAAACACATCCAATAAATTAGATCACTTATGTCTGTAATTATTAGATATGTATAAAATAAGATATCAAAAACATTTCTATAATGTTTTAACATATTATTGCTTTTTTATTGACCCAATTTGCTAAATAAGATCTGAAGATAAAAAGCTGTTCTTGACCATCTTAAAATCTAAATTTATTCAATTAGATACTCTTCTTGTCATAGAAAAATGAGAACATAAAATATCCAAGTTATTTTACCAAATTCTTAAGCATTCACCACTCTTTATTTTTTTTAGTAAATGCAACTTAAAAAATCTTAACAAAAATGTAAAAGTTCTGAATAATTAATTATTCATACCTTATTATTCTATCCTAGCCCAAAACTGTTGAATTCATCTTATGTATTTTTGTTATGACGCCTAATACCATCAACAAATTAAACGATAAATAATTTCAAAATTTATTATTCTCTTTAATAAATATAATAAATGATTAGATTAGTCCATTAAAAAGCTTATATTATATATTAAGAAATCTGCAATAAAGTTGATAAAATATACACAATTTTTTATCATATATAAAGCAATCTAATACCAACAACTTTTCATTTTCTTTTTATTACTTTTCTTTAATAACTAAAATTCATTTTTTAGAAAATCTAAAATTTATTTACTATATAAGTTGCTGTTATTTATTTGCTATCTGAAAAAAACTACATTGAATTAATTATCTATTTAAGGTGCTTTTACTATTCTTTTCAGTTTACTTTAACTATTCTCCACAAAAAAAATGATTTTGGAACTTTAGACATGGGAAACTTTGAAAATAAAGTCATTTTAAGGCAAATTTATTGTAGAAATTTAAATGCTTATTTGCTAGCCCTATGGATCTAAACTAATAACTAGAATTAAATTAAATCTAATAATTAAAATATTAGTTACTTATAACAGTGAAATAATAATAGCTGTTTAATTTATAACATAAACACAAACCTAATAATAATGGTTATAATATTTTGAAGTTATTATTACAATAAATATTTCTCAAATAATTGAATCTAACTTGAGAATAACCTTAAATTATCTTAATCAACTTACGTATTTAATAATTAACAAAGTTATTGTTGGAAATAATTCTAAAATAACAAAATATTATTTCCTATTAGCCGATTTATCTTTAATATTTCAAATGATATTAAAAATAATTTGGTAAGGTGTTGGAATTTTGGAAATCTAAAATTTTAACAAACAGTATATCATTATCATTTTCTAGGAGTAAATAAGAAGTTGTTTTTAGATAAAATAGATTAATGATATAATTAGTCAATTAATTATTAATGGAATTTTAAAACGAAAATTAGTCATCAATTTGTTTCTTTATTTTTTTATTAATTCTTTCTTTATAGATTAAGTTCTTATTCATAAATTTAATCAATTCATCTGACGTCCCATTATTCCTCATTAACATTTTCTAGATATAGACTTTTTCTAAATTAAATAATTATCAATATCTTACACAATTTTGTTTTTAGATCACTCGGCACATCAAGATTTTTAATTATTCAGTTAAATTATTTAGATTCTTTCCAGGAGAAAAATCTTCTCCTATAAAACATTTGTAATACCAGTCTTGATGAGTATATATGATCAGTTTTGAGTTCTTTCATTTGCTTATTATTTTTTAATTTATTGTTATGTCTTATTTTAATGTAATTTCTTTATTGAATTAATGTTGAGAAGTTATTATTAATTAATATAACAGGAATAAATACAACTTTTATTTTCTAGATGATTAATAATTTGATTTTAATTTTAATATTATTTTTTTTAATAGCTTGTGGGAGTTTGGGGTGTTTATATAAGAATATTTGATTTTATGTACCTTAATATCTTATTCTATTTGTATTTTGTGTATGTTTGTTGATTGCATACTTAATTTATATTGTTTAAGAATAAATTAAATAGATTATTTTGATTTCTATGAAAGTTTCAAATATATCTCCTCTAATTAAACCTTTATATAATATATTTATTTAAATTATGTTTATAAAATAATATTTTGATAGGTTTAAGGTGAGGTTAGAAAGGAGAAAAGAATGAGGAAAATCATTACAATAGTTTTATAAATATATTAGAGGTATCTAATATTAATCTCATTCCTATTCATTAAATTTAATTATAATATGTCTAATTAGCAAACACCTCAATCTCACAACTCTTCCATCATATACACACCAATACCATTAAGACTTTAGTTTAGTGCTTCTCGTTCTAGTAAGTAAGGTTCAAATTCTAATATTCTTTGGGATAGCACTTCAAAGCAGTCATTTGTATAAACTCATTCGTAGAGTCCTCGGAAAGTATTGTATATAATCATCAATTACACTAATAGACTTTAAACATTTGAATAATTATATCATGAAAGGCCTCATAATCCTATGACAAGAGATGAGAAATTTAAGGAACTTGAAAATCTTATCTCATCTTTTGATTCTGATGCTTTCATTTAAGAAGTTGAACTGTTTGATTGAGTTCACAAATACTTTGAAAAGTGAATTAAGTATTTTCATAATAAAAGTATAAAAACTTAAAAAAAACATCTATTATCTTTGATTTCTTTCACGAAAACATATCAAATTTGAATGTGAACTCAATCTCTTGAAAAGCTTATTCGAAAATATTCACCTTAATTTTTATCAATAAAAAATTTTTCGAATTTTATTATTATAATTGTATGAATTTTAAGGCAATTTTGCTTACTCTTATTCTTTCTTATGTGGTTTCAAGAAGAATAAGATTGAGGAAATCAAACTTATTAAACATTCCATTAGTCCAGAAAGGTTAAAGAGTTTAAGATGTCATAAAATCATCTTTAGACTCAAAAATGATAATATCTTTTGAGTTGAGTCATGACGATTACGAATAAATAAATAAATAAAATTCTCTTATAGATCATCTAGATAGATTGCAATATGCATATTAGATTGCATATATTCCATTAAGGTAAAATCTAATTATTATAGTCTTGTCTGTAGAAATTCATATAATGCTCAATATTTTGGTAAAATATCATTAGGCTAGCCAGAATAACATTTTGAAGTTCTATTTGATACAGGATCATCATATACGTAGAAACATTAATATCTAATTTAGTTGGGTGGCATCAAAAGAATGCAGTACTTGCTTAATGGCAGGAGTGAAACACTTCTTTGATTGTGAAACTTCTGAAAGCTGCTCTTATTTAAAAAAGAAAATAAAATTATAGTATGGTACAGGTAAGGCTGTTGCAGAATTTATGGTTGAGAATTTAAAAATAGCTCAAATGCTAATTTAAAATTAAACTATGTTAATTCTAGATGAATTAACAGAATTAAAAAAATTCGAAGGAGATGGGTTAGTCGGACTTGGTTTTAATACTTTAAGTGATGGTTATGCTACACTAATCGATAACTTATACAGCTAAAATTTAATTGAAAAAAAGGTTTGTTGATATATTAAATTTAGGAATTTTCAATTTACTTATCAGATGATTATGATTCAAAATAAGATTAATCTAAATTATTGTTAGGTGGTAAATCAGATGATTTAGGGGATCGTAATGATTAATGGCATTATTGTGATGTGATAAATAATAATTATTGGGCTATTTTAGGAGATCATGTATCATTTGTATCTAAGGATGGTAAAGTAAAGAGATCATTAAAATCAATTCAACCCGTTCATAATTCTTTAGATGAGAAGAGTGATATTTTGTATACATCTCTATTTGTTATTGATTCAGGAACATCTTTAATTGTTTTATATAAAAATGATCATAAAAGATTGATTGAATATTTAAATGATTTTGGGATATCATGCTTTGATAGTGAGCAATACAAAGGGATAACTGAATGTGATCAAACAATCATTGAAAAATATCCCAACTTTGAAAGTTAAGAATTTATATCTATTTGTTAGTATCTCTAAGTGGTAAAATATTTACTATCCCACCAAGTAAGTATCTAATATGTTCATTTTTTAAATGCTATTTAATGATAACACCTTTTGATCAAAGAATTTCAATCTTAGGAGACCTATTCATCAGAGAATATTATACTCATTTCATATAAGAAGTATTAATTCGATTATTACCTATTAGAATCCAAGAAAGATTGGGTTTATTAAAGCTATATGATATTTTATTTATTCATTATTAATAATTATTTTTTTACTTCTACAAAAAAAAATGACAGAAAATATTGATAAGATAGGTGATTATTATATAAAAGCGGATCAGATTCTAGGTTCTGGATCATTTGGTAAGGCTTTCAAATGCTACAAAAATGATGATAAAAGTGTTGAGTATTGCATTAAAATCATTAATAAAACTGTTTTCAGTGATCCAAAAAAAGAAAAAAGTTTTTAGAGATCTATCAATGCTGAAATTGAAGCATTCAAAAAATTAAAAAATGATGATTGTGAAAATCTAGTTAGAATGATTGAAATCTTTGATTCAGCAAAACATTTATGTATTATTATGGAGTTGTGCGAATATGATTTGCATAAGGAACTTGTAGAATTAAGGAGGCAAGGCAAATGGCTATCTTAAGCAGAAATGGTGGATATGATTCAATAAATATTATAAGGAGCAAATGTGTTAATTCGTAACCATATTATACATAGAGACATTAAACCTCAAAACATTCTGGTAAAGGTGATAAACAAAGGATAAAAAAATTAGAAAAAAATTTATAAAGTATACAAATTTATTTATTATTTTTAGATTGCGGATTTTGGATTTACAAGGTATTTAGAAGATATATATGTTAAAGCTAATTTTACAAGGGTTGGAACCAAATTATATTGTGCAC
This sequence comes from Paramecium sexaurelia, assembly GCA_000733375.1. Lineage (NCBI taxonomy): Eukaryota > Ciliophora > Oligohymenophorea > Peniculida > Parameciidae > Paramecium > Paramecium sexaurelia. Next base: position 221,647 of record JPFM01000109.1, on the reverse strand, counting down.
CTGAAATTTTAAAAATGTAAAAATTTTCTTGTTTATGTGATGTTTATTCCTATGGTATTGTGTTTTATCAAATACTTTTTTAATTAAAGTTTCCAAGGGATTATAAAGGGGAGGTTGAAATATATAACTTTATTGATGAAATATAAAAAAATCCATTTAAATGTGAAAAAATAGATGGGATTTACGGAGAAATGATTGGGGATTTAATTGAAAAAATGCTCATTTTTGAGTAAGATAATAGAATTTCATTTGAAAAATTAGAGAATCACGAAATTATGAGGATTCCTAAACCTATTTTAGGGGATTCTATCTATTTACCTATCTAAAGGGATTATAATTCATACAAGGAGTAGAAAAATTTTGATAATGAGTAAGACAAATTCGATAGATTAAATTTGATGATAGATATTTTTTATCGCAAGTTTTTACTTTGTAAATCATTTGTTAATTTTATGAAACAAAACCGTCATTTAGTTGATATCGAATAATTGGTTTTATAGTAGTTGATTTCCATAATAGGCTTTGAGTAAATAAATTATGGATTTGCTTTGATAAATTGTATTATAAGTGATTTTGAACCTTCTATCTAGAATAATAATGATATACCTTTATTAATTGAACTATTAAATAGATATTTGGAAAAATCTAAGGAAATCGAAAAATATAATGTTCTTCATAATAAATTACTGGATGACTATTATTCTTTTTAAAAATAACACTAAAACGATTTTAATTATTTATTATGTGAAAAAGTAAATTAAAAATGGACATTGAACCAAGATGAATTCAAATTATTACAATAAGCAAGAGCTAAAAGAATACCAATTGAAAGATGCTGTATTATGTTGTAGAAATTAACCAATCAATATAAATTCAATGATTGGGTAAGCAAATGTGATCTGTAACATATTATTTTATCCTTTATAGGAATGCACAGGAAAACCTTAATAAAATTAAAAATTTAGACTAATTATTTCAAGTCGCAAATTATAGATTAATTAGGCCTAATGATATATATAAAATTTAATGATCTAATTTTACATTTCATTTTTCAATAAATAAAAATTATTTATGAATAGAATAAATAGCAAAAAAATGAGAATTTATATAATATGTTTGTTTTGCTTCTATATTATATAGCATCAAATTCCGTTAAATCATAAATTAAATAAAGTATCTTTTAATTCTTTAACTTCTTGTTCTCTTGATTTTGCAAATTTTCCCAATTAAAATGCCTCATCAACATCTTCTAAATCAATATATAAATTCTTTGTTGTCAATTTAATATTTGTTTATCCAACTTTAATTGTTTAATCTGGATCAATAAAATAAAAAGTTTTTGGCTTCATCTCCAACCAAACACCGAAAGAACTGTTCTTCCAAGTATCTAAAGATTATTGACCATCCATAATAATCCATTTGTTTATATCACATCTATATTCTATTGTTCCATGATTTCTAGAAACCTAAGTAGATTAAAATGAAATATCTGAAAACTCCATTCTGCCAAAACAAAATGTAGTCTTTTAATCTGCTACCAATAAAAAATGTTCTATTTGATTTTCATCTCTTTATGTTTGTAATAGAATACAATGTTTCTCTAAAGCGGAGTATAATTTCTAATTTAATTACAATACATTACGGATTAAATCATCAGATTCTCATTTTCAAGTTAGTCCAAATAATCAGATTTATTTATGCTTCTATCTTAAATATGCATAAATAGTTCCGACACAGAATCATCAATACCTGAAAATTGAACTTTTGATTATAGTTATTATAAAGCTTCAAAAACCATGTCATCTAAGTTGGGCTTTTATGAATATCGCAACAAGAAATTTTCAAATTTTGGATATATTTTTCTCACAATTAATTAAGGCTGGTAACCAACTCTAAAGATTTAATTATCTTCAAGGATTTGATTTTCACAATTTCTAGTTATTTATATGAGTGTAGGATAACCCCTCATTTGAGAGATGTCTTAAATTCTAATCTTCTATTTGTTCTAGTAAAGGAATTTCGCAATTTATTCTATAGTTTTAAAAGAAATAATATTCTGGCTTTTTTAAGAGCTGAATTGCTGAATAAATTGTTTACAATGATCATCCAAAGACATTATACATATTACATTGGAATAGTCGACTAGAAGATGAATCGAGCTCATCATTTCTTCTTTTGGACATTCCACTCTATTGAAAATAACTATAGCTTATCTATCATTGTCCAAATTTACTATTTCTCTCTCCAGTTTTCCTATAGTAAAACCTAAAATATTAATTTAACTTACGTTTATTTTAAGCATCTAAATCAATCTCAATCGAATTATTAGGTTTATATTGTAAATTTTTGTTAAATACGCTATAAGCTTCAGCAACTATGTGTTAAACATTATTCATTGAAACTTGTTGCTGTGCTACATTTTTCTTCTAATATTTTATTATATAAGAATTTGCATTCTGAATTTCATTTTATTTTTGTTGAAATGCTTTCGTTTTTTTTAAGACATCCAATCCAGAATATATTTGTTCAAATTCCCCGCAAATAATAGTGTTGTTCTGATCATTTCCTGATTATAACATTATTACAATTAAAAAATGAATTATATAATCCTTAATTTTATTAATTCTATTATTGTGTTATTTAAACATTCATAAAATAATTAATTAGATTATAATTAGGAAGGCCATTTTGATAATTGAACTCCAGGAAGCTTCTATAACAGGAAGGGACGTGACTCCATTAAAAGAAGCAGTCTAGAAATATTAGAAAATAGTTACTCCTTTATATAAGACTCTTCCATTAAGATTTTGAATAGGACGATTGTTGGATTTGCTTGGAAAGTAATCATCATTGTCAAGGAAATCTTTGAATTATTTGAATTATGATTTGGATATTGGCAAAGGAGAAGTAAACACATACCAATTCACTGTTTAAGAACAAGGTCTATTTTGATAATATAATTATATACATTGTGGTTAAACTGCCTGTGTAATGATAATAAGTTTTGTCAGTCATTTTTTAGAAAAAGTCACTTTATATAATAGAGTGATTACTTCATATCAAAAGATGTAACCCTATTGACTGTGTCGTCAAACCATGGTTTGAAAACCTCATAATCAGAGGCAGTGTTAGATTACTAAAATAATAATCCAAAAACTGTTAGTTTATTTCTAATATCATTGCAACTCTACTCTCCATCTTCAACAGCCTGATAAAATAAAAGAGTACTTGATGTACAAAGTGAACTTCCAAATCAAAGTTTTTTCCGTCGACTTAATGCTCAGATGGGGTATGGATATGGAATTGTCTAGCATAGTATTTGTATTATTAATTGGATATATCAAATGCAGTGATAAAATCATACTCCCCTTCTAATTCTTTAGTATAATCTCCTGAGTAATTAATATAAGAGGTGTACTTTAAGCTTCAAAGTAATTCTTAGTTGAAGATTTCAGTATATAATTAATAGCTGGAAAAGAAGTTTCTTTGATTGCTGTAGATGTTATAATATTAATAGGAGATTGAAAGCTGGCTCCACATGTAACAACCTTGGCTACACTCTTTACGTACATAAAGTACTTTTCCACTCATTTGAGTTCAAATAATTCCAATCAGAAGGATCTGTATCGCCCCAAGTTGAATTTTTCACGCCATCATTAAAAATTGGATCTGGTAATTAACAGTAGGTTCTTTAGGCAATTATAGAATCTATTAGAGGTATAAGAACAATTAAGGCTTTAATCATCTTTAATTTAAATTATTATATTTTTTTTCTTATAAAATTATAGCATTTATAATATTTTTTCCTCATAATATTAAAAAGATTCATTTAGCATTGTTAATATAAATAGGGTTGCAAAAGATGATTCTAAATTTGAAATCTCTGTCACTCCTGCTGTGAGTGCAGTCTTAAAATTTATAAATCTCATTTTGTTACTCCTTTTAAAATTATATTGGGCGATTGTTCAATTTAAATGGAAAGAATGCTGAATCCTAAAATGTATTTCTGAATATTAATTTAGTTAAGATGTTGAAATTGCCAATGTCTAATAGAATACAATCCAATTAACTATTTAACAACATGGAAGAGTTGTCAACCTTCCATTATAATGATAATAGGTAGTATTAGTCATTTTCTAAAAGAAGTCACTAAACAAATTATAGAACAAATTTATTTTACTTCAAATCAGATGAATCAACTTCTCCATTTAAATTCTCATCAAAACAAGGTTTGAAAACTTCATAACCAGATGCAGAGATGGATTCTGTAAACATAAGACAAAATATAGTCAAACTATTTTTTATGTGGTTGCAATCTTATTCTTCATCTTAAATTGCCTTAATAATTTATATCAATCAGTAACTTAATGAACAAAATGAATTTCTAAATCAAAGTACTTTCCTTCAATCGTATGTTCTGATGGAGTATGAACATGGATTATTTTGCATAGTATTTAATGATTTATCCAAAATCATTTTAAACATCAATTTAAGAATATTCTCCTTCATTTTCTTTAGTGTATGGTTCCCATTGTAGATTCATATTCTTACTGTTTACTTCTTCATATGCAGGATTGATGTCTTTTTTTTATAGATTATTTTTGGTTAAATGGCTTCTTGAGTTGCTGATGATGTGATTATATTAATTGATGATTGAAAACTACCACCACAAGTAACTACAATATGTATCATTTTATAATCAAATAACCTTCCCAAATATTAGTATTGGTATAGTTTCAACCAGTAGTACTAAAATCAGCTGCTGATTTACCATCTGCAAAAACAGCATTTGGAAGTTAACAATTCTCTCTTGCAACCTCTTCTTCAAGTGCTGATTCACATTGGAGTAATCATTAATAAGATCAATAAAAAAGATCATCAAAAATTAAATATTTTTTTTTAACAAAAGATTAGAATGAGTTTAATATATGATGAGTTTTAAAGAATCCTTATTCCCAAAATAATTAAAAAAAGAGAAGTATTATTTTTAGAATAAATTTAATTAATTAATTGTTGTTGTTAAATTCTTTTCAAATTATAAATGATGTTTTTTATCATTTTAATCTATAAAATAAAATATAGGCTGTCTGCATACATTGAAAGTCGATATTACGCATTTCAACCTTCTCATCATCCCACATTTCCCACATGTTCCAATTCTTAATGTAACTTACATAATGCCCTCCTCTAGCATCTCCAATATGACAGCATACACCAATTAAATCGTATTATCTCGTCTAATTAATTATTTATATGCTTTAATACATTAACTTTGAGTTGTTCTCTTAAAAAATACAAATTTGTACTCTTTATTATATCATTTCTTTACAATATTAAAATTAGATTATGCTTCAATTATTCAGTTACTTATAAAGGTTTATCTTAATTAAAAAAAGTCTAATAATTTAAAACCTAATTTGGAGTGTCCAAATTTTTACACCATAAAAATTCTTCTAAATCTTTTGTTCTAAAAACCAAATAAAGAGGAGAGGTTGGTTACCAAAGCTCTTAAGAATCATTAATGTAACCATTCTAATCGTAGACATCGAAATAAATATTAGTTTATTCTAATTATTAATTAAGTTAATAGTATAATTAATGTTATGTTATCTATCCATTTACATATAAAAATCTTGGTCTCAAAATAGTTTAAGTAATATCATTTTCGACAAATTGTAAAATAATTCTCTAAGATAAATGTTTTAAGATTACTCGATTTTGTATTTAAAAACTTAATTTTAAGTTTCAATATGATATGTAAAAAGATCGAATTAAAAATTCTCATTTTCTTCCCAATCATATTATTCGAAAGAACCTGGGAGCATTTTGAACTTTCTAATATTTTCATTTTGTTCACTAAAATTAAACAAATACTTTAGATTATTTATGTTCTCATTTTAGTCCCAAACGTAATACAAAATATCAGTCACCCAACTTTAATGAATATAAATACAATTTCTATGTTCAGGTATTTCGCAATATGGAGTTTAATTTATAATTATGCAAGAATCTAAAAGTTTACTTTCGGATAATAGAAATATCAAAATTTCAAATGCATCTTGTGGTTCTTAGTTGTGGGGATCTTATGAGAAAAACATTGGTTATCTCTTTCTTAGTTCAATCCAAAATTATTCTAAGTTTTTAGTTTCATGACAATCATTTAAATATTAAAGTGTCTATAAAAAGAATTATTGAAATTGATCATCTTAAGTCTATTCAACCTTCAAGCTTTTTGATAAACAAATCAATAGAGAATTGAGAAAACAACTGTTTCCTTAATTCTTAATACCTTTAAGCATTTTATATTATAAAATAATTAATAATCATTTTTTAGCTTTAGAATTTCCCCTTTGTTATGAATTAGCAATGGATAAATTGCGCTAGAATTAGATATAGAATGAGTACCCCTTATAAATTAAGCACTGAAATATCTTTTGGTGGTTTAGTATTAGTAATTTTGGTAGGTTATTAAAATTATATTTATTTATCTTTTGGAGGCAATACTTTATTTTATATAGCAGATCCTCCTCCATCTCGCTTATTCCGAGATTGATCTCTAACTTTGGGTTTGGATTACGATTAACTGATTTCATCATAATCTTCCTATATGGACAATTCTTATTTATTAAACTATTTTCTTGGAGCACTTTTATCTCTTTATTTGAATTGATTGGGTGAATTCTATTTTAATTCCTCTTTTTTAATGAATTCTTTAAATTAATCTAATTCTGTGAGATCTTCTAAATCATCATCTTCTTGTTCTTGTTGAAATTCTGGATCTTCTAATAAATCATCTATATATTCTATATCAGTTTCTTCAAAATACTTTTCATCATCTTGGGTATCATTAATAAGTTTTTTTTAGTTTTCTACAATCATTTTTAAATCATTTATAGTTTTTTCTTAAATTTATAAATTAATTTCTAATTCAACATTTTATAATTCTAATACATGATTTTTTATTTCTAATTCCAAATAATCTCTTTTTTCTTTACTTTGAATTCTTTTAGGTATTGATTCTCTAATTTTTTTGGCATTATTTATATTTTCAACTAATTATAAACCCATTAATTCTTTTTTTATCATATTTTTTTCAGTACTAGTTTTTAATGTCTAAATACTCTTCAAACCTTATCTTATATCTTCAGGCATATTCTTTTCACCCGATTTCCTCCATTATAAAATTTCACTTTATCTTTTTTTAATTTCTAAAAAATTCATAGCATTCTGTTCTTCAATTTCCATAAGAGCTCTTCTTAATTATATTCTTTCTTGGAAATTTTCAAATATCTCTTCTTAGATAGATTTTAATTCCTCAACTTCTAGCTTACCATTTTTATTTATATAATTATTAATAGTTATAGATTCATCTTCATTCTCATCAGTTTATCTCTCATTCAATCTTAATTTCAATGATTCAATTTCTGATCTTAAATCACTAATAATATTCTTGTATTCAGCAATATGCATAGCAACTAATTTTTTATTTGGTAGTTATTTAGTCTTAATATTCTTAGCTCTATTAGCATATTTCAAAGTATTAATTGTTTCTTCGAATTAAGAAGAAGCAGGTGATATATTTGCAATCATAACAGTCCTACAATTGCCTCCCAAAGAATCCTTTAATAACCTTGTTAATTTGCTATCTCTATACGGTACAAAAAACCCTTTCTTACTTTTATCGCCCAATGCATTTATACAATTAGCAAGTGCCAATAAAGACCTATTAATTTTTGCTCCTTCTCTCAATCTAAGACCTCTATTTTCTGTTACAGTTCCTCTTTCACTCCCTGCTAAATCAATTAAACTCAATTTTCCATTCATTGATTCCATCTCAGTGTTTTTTACTTTGCTTCTTTATGTCACATTTATTTAAAATACTGCATGTGATCTTGATGATGTTAGATTTGCATTGGTGGCTTCAGTTGTTCTTCTTCTATTTCCTTATAACAATAGGTTCATAACCTATTGAACACTAATTGCTTTATATTCTGTAACTCCTGCAATCATCACTCCCTTGATTGGATCATCTCGCAACTCCAAATATTATGATTATTATATGAGTAAATCTCGAATAGCTTCATTGTATATCTCTACATAACTTATCATAACTATGTATTCGTTATCCAGATCTCGTTTTATAAATTCAAACATATCTCTAATTGTAAGTACACTTATTCCCATTGTTTCTTGATTTCCCAACATTGTATATGTCTTTCCTGTTCCAGTTGGACCATAAGCAAATACTGTCGCATTGTAACCATTCATTACAGGCTTTATCAATTATTTGCATGTTTATTCAAAGATCTAAAACTATACCTATCAAAAATTTACATCATCTTAACTCTCCTCCCTAAACACTTTATCAAATGCATAACGTTGTTCTTTGCTTCGATGATATACTTCCAACATTTTTTTATTCTCTGCCTCATATTCCATTTATATTGGATCTAAAATGATCTAAATTATTCATCCATCTTTTACTATACAATCAAATTATCCTCTACTCTAACAATGTCTAAATCTTCATTAGCTATTTCTTTTTAATTCAGAGGTCTACAGCGAATAGCTACTAAAATATTTGATTCTTCCGGGTTCATAATAATTTAACTTTATAAAATCAAATGTATAACAATTTATTTTAATTTATTATTCAAAATATTACTCAATTATGTATTCCTATTCTCTTTCTTTACCTTTATAATTCTATTTCTTATATTCTCTTTTTTAATATCTTTACTTATTTCAATAATAATTATTTATCAATTATTATTTACATTTCAGTGAAAGTATTTCATTTCTCAAACTTAAAGCATTTTTCAAAATTAAATTTACTTTTCATATAACCATACCTCTTTTTTCTGTTGATTCAAAATTATTTGAATATTTTATTTATATTTTAAATGCAATATTAAGAATGAGTATTCAGGATTTTTTAAGTTCTTTGATATGAAGAAAAATTATTAAATTAAATTTGTATATATTGATTTTATTTGCCATAATTCATTTTAATTAAATTATAAGATATTAACATGAAAGCCTATATTAAATGCATAAATATTTTATCTTTTATTATTAATAATATAAATAACAGTTAAGAATTTGAATAATGAATAATATATAAGGATATGGATTAGAGAAACCATCAGTCAGATTACATCAAGCACCTGGAGGAAATTCTTCAATCTCATTTGTACATACCATATTTAAAAACCAAAGGGAGATTATAAACCTCAATAACAAGTTCCTTAACCATTAGGAAGAAAGCAAGTTAATCAACCTCCTGTTTAATAGGAATAATAAGATACAAAAACATCAGTTAAAGTAAGAAATCCTCCAGGTGGCAGATCATAAATTTAGTTTGGATGAGTGTTAATTATACAAATTACTAAAATCATCATTTCATAAATCCTACAATAAGAGTAATGTCATCTATTACTTCATCTTCTCTTTACCAAGCTTCTCTAGCAGTTTATAGTAATTTAACGCATGCTCCATTCACATCTCCCTTCTAATAAAATTCATAAACAATTTCAGAAACTAATTCATTTTATAAAAATCTAAATAGACATAAATAATACTCCCAAATACCATCAGATGCAATAATGACAAATTTATCAGATTCTTATAAGGTATACTTAATAATTTCAGGTTCGCAAATTACTCCAACTTAGCTTGCAACAAGATCTCCGAAACTTCTTGACATAGCTAATCCAGGGACATCTTCTTCCATTATCCAAACTCTTGCTGGTCCGATTGCTTATCCATCTTCGTCACAATAAGGTTAGACTCTTCCACCTTTACTCAAGATTCTTGTCTATTCTAAAAAGCAATCAGGTTTGTGATCTTTTGAAATTTCAACAACGGAAATCCTATTATCATATCGTCCTATAATGGCTCTACTATCTCCTATGTTAGCACAATATAATTCATTATTAATAGCTACAACAACAATAGTAGTAGAACCAGAATACTGAATATCTATTCCACTCTTTAATAATTCTTAATTGGTCTTTATAAAACATTATTTCAAAATATTTTCAATCTATTTTTTCCTCTCATATTAATTTTATAGTAATTTTAGATCTTCTTCTATAAATTAAGGTAAAACTTCATAAATAAATTAGGCAACCTTATGGCCGTTGGTTCCATGACCATCAGAAACCTGAAAGTACCAATCATTCTCTTATCCACAAAACTTTCCAATTAACTTGTAGGTATCTTGGTTTATTTTTGCTTTACCTGTAGATAACATTCCAGCTTAAGATTGGCCATAAGCTTTTACAATTTATTATTATGGTACTAATAACTCAGGATTACTTATAGAACGAGGACCTTTAAGTAATTTAAGAATTTGAGGTTTTTTAGCCAAATCTAATAAAAATTGATATTATTTTTTGACATCTGGCTTATTGTATTAAATTAGATCCTTATTCTGTCTCAGTAACTTTTCAGATTTGATTTTTTAAAGTAGATTCATAGCACAACTTGATACATTATTAGTATTCTCTTAGTTATCTAAGATTTTGCTGTTCTAACGCACCTAAGCATTTTTAGAAAAAACAGTGCTTAGATTGTTACCATCTTTACTACTTTTAGGCCTGACCATCTTGATATCAATTTATTGTTTCAAATTCTTATTATTTACAACTGAGTGTCTAATTCATAGAACTATATGTGTTTTACTTATTTGCTGATACAATTGGTGATTTCAGTCTAGCCTTTTGTAACTCATCGCTTCTTTTTTGCAGATATTCGAATAATTTGTTTGGAGAAATAAGTGACTTTTACATTAATTTAAGGTAGCTGATTTGTTTAAAATTATTTTATAACATCATTTTCTTTAATTTTCTCTAATTTTAATTGTTAATCTCTTTAAATCATCTATTCCAAGATTACATGAATTTACAATTGTTCTTTGATCATCTTAGTTCTATAACATAATTTTATGAGTTATTTATCAGAAATACTTAATATTGTATTTTTTTTTATTTTTTGCATAATAGTCTGTCATTTCATTCCTAGTCAACATGATTAAATAAACTGATACCTTATTTTTATTTTTAATCAACAAATCATTCGAAAACATAATTTACTTATTCATCCTTATTATTTTTATATATTTCAATCAACTTCTTTTACTAATGCTCTAACTATCACTTTCAACTGCTGTTCAAAAATAAATTGATCTAGTAATTATTCCAAACAAAATATAGACTCTTAATTGCGATTAGGAATTTCCCTATAATAATATCAATCAATACTATTTATTAATATTTGAAATTTATTCCAACCCAAGAGTGCTTTTTTGTTATGATTTCATTTCAGTAATTATTATACAACAAGGAATAAGAATTAGACTTCAAACACAATATTTGATTGATTAAATAATTATATAAATTAAAAAAAAGAAATAGAAATTAAAGATGGAATGCTCTATTGAAATTAAATTTCACACAAATGAAATTAATTCAATTGAAAAGTAGTAGTCTATTATTAGAATAGTCAGTTGTGGATAGTGTTGAATTTAAAATGAGAAATTAAGAGGTGAAATAAATTAATCTAAAAAGAATTCAAATTGATAATGGTAGATACAGTAACATATAACATTATATTAAATTTTCTTGATAAATTTATGCTAAGGAGAAGTTTTTCTTTTTTAAAACAATTTATGCCTTTTTTCTTTATAGAAATTAACTATTTCTTAAGCAGAATTTTTAAATTGAGCAATCTGAGGATTGAAATAAGATTGAATTAAGATTTCATAAAAGAAATAAGATAAGAAATAATCATCTTAATAACAAGATATTTAAAAATACTAATTGCTTATTTCTAATTATACTACATATTTATTGTAAAGAAATAGCGAAATTGATTAATAGATGATTTGAAAATGACATTTGCATTATAAAGAATATTAATTATTTAGAGAATTGGTAAGATAAGTCTTTGGATATATTATATAAAATAATGATTTTTTAATCAAGAATTGATTATTATTTATATGCTAAGCATTATTTTATTTGATTTGTCTTCTTTTAAGATTTGTACCTAATAGAGACTAAAAAAAAAGTTAAAGTCTAATAATTTAGGATAAGTGTTGAATAATTTTTGGATTCTTTTTGTTGCATTTTGATAAATAAATTTAATAAATGAAACCAAATCATTGTGACACTATATTCAATGATGACTAGTTCCAGACGCCTACTAGATAACAAAAAAGAGTTATAACTGAAACTACAATTAAAAAACCATTCCAATAGAAATAAAGATAATGTACATGTAAAAAAAGTTAATGCTTAAAAATGTATTGTGATTGTCTTGCTTTTGGCGAATATTGTGGAAGCGAGTGTTCTTGCTAGAATTGTCACAATGATGATAAACACCCTGACCAAAGAAACAAAGTGTTAGAACAAATGCTTGAGAAGAATTCTTCTGTTCAGATAAAATGTAATTGTCGTAAAAGTAATTGTTAAAAAAAATATTGTGAATGCTATAATGCAGGCGTGAAATGTTCAGAATTATGTAAATGCGATGATTGTAAAAACAGCGTCAAATTGGGTTACAACTAGTTTCAAATAGGAAATTAAAAGTTTATCCTGATTCCAGTTTAAACCTTTGAATAGTTGAAGCAACAATAAAAATGAAACACATCTAATTGAGTATCACATTTTTCCACATCAAAATACAAATAAAAAATATTATACTTTAATATATAAATTATAAAATCTCTTTTCTTTCTTAATTTGATTATGAAATAAATTGTATAATTGAATGGTAGAAATTTATCAACCTTATTAGTTACATTCTAAGTTTTCAATTTACAATATTCTTCTTTAAGGTTTCAATTTAATAATTAATATTATTTATGATTATATTTATATCATTTATATTGGCTCTAGTCAATGGCGACTGTATCCCATATGGAGTAAGATTATCATTAGGCCATTATTTTTCAGTTTTGAATGACAGCAATAATTATATCACTCTAACATTCAATTCTTAAAATATTTGTTTAGATTACGTCGTTTAGATAATCACTCCAACAATAAGCATTAATAACGTTATAGTAAATAAATACGAATTACTCAATATGACAGATGTTTATAAAGACTCAGATAAAGTTATTCATTATGAAACATATATTTATAAAGTAAATTTAGGATATTTAGATGGTTTAAGAGAAAGCAATTAATACACGTTTGTTATATATTGGGAAAACGCTATTGTTGCTGGACCTTTTTATTTTAGCGTTCCTTCTAAATAATTAAATTATTCAAGTAAATTTATTGTGATGGGAGATTTGGATTCGAATTGGCACTTAAATACATCTAAATAAACATTTGATTGGTTTAAAAATTAAACTAAAGGAACATAATTTTATGATGGTATAATATATCTTGGAGATATGGCATATGACTTAGAAGATGATAATTGCATGGTGGGAGATAATTTTCTCAGAAATATCAGTTTGTTTACTTCTCATTTTCCATTTATGTTAACATTTGGAAATCATGACGAAGGTAAAAATGAAGAATTTGTTTACATAAGAAAATCATTTTCCACTCCAAGAATTTCTGAATACGATAATTACATCAAATATAATGATTTTTATTCTTTTTAAGTTGGTCATGCTTATTTTGTTTAATTTCATCCATATAAAATTGCATATGGTAATAAAGACCAAGCATATTTTAATTAAACTTTGAATTAAATGGAATAAGAGTTAAGTAGAATAAGAAATAATGAAAAAACATCCTGGATAATTGTTTACAATCATTATCCATTTTATTGTAGTAATCCTGATGACGGATTTTGTGAAGATCATTATATAAAGATGAAATTATTTGAAGACATTTTTATAAAATATCATGTAGATTTATGTTTAGCTGGTCATTAACATACATATGAAAGAGATGAACCTTTAGCATATAATAAGGTTGCTTCATATGATAAATATTAAAATAATATTTATACAAATCCCAAAGCACCAATATATATTGTAGAAGGAGCTGCTGGAAATGATGAGATAATGCCTGAAGATATTTGTATAATATTAAACATATTGTAAATTTAGTTCCACCCAAATTTTATACTAAGTTTCAAGCAGCTGGAGATGGAATTGGTATTTTAGAAATAAAGAACTAAACTCATTTATATTTTGAACATAGAATGAGCGTCAATAATTCAGTAGTCGATCATGTTTGGATTGTAAAAACAATCCCAGATGATGATAATAATGATGACGATTCTATTCCTATTTGGGTATGGATTCTAGTTGCTTTTGGAGTCTTACTTATTATCGGTTTAGTAGCATGTTGTGTTATGAAAAATAAAAAACAAAAAAAAACTCATAATGAGTTTGATTGATAAAGTTAAAAATATATATATTATAATTTGTTTATATATTTCTCTCTAAAAATATCTATTTTATAAATGAAAATCATTATTAAATAACATATAATTTATGTAATACTAAATTTAAAATAAAATTAATAATGAGAAAAAAACCATTTAAAGATAACGGAATATATTTAGAAAAACACGCAAAAGCATTGCTAAATTATTAGTAAACATCCGATGAAGAAGATATACATACCTAATCTAAATATAGAATCAAAGCTATAAAATATAAAAATAATCTCTTAGAATCTTAAGAAGTAATCAAAGCATTAAAAATGGAAAATTAGGAGAGTGTAAAAAATTAGAATAAATAATTTAGAAAAAAATTATTAACGAATTACTATTAGATATTGAAGAAATGAAGAAAAGAGAACAACTATTAGAATCTGAATTAAATGAATAAAAATAGCTAACATAATCAGCAATTCAATAATTGGAACAAGAACTTTAAGAATCTGTAGAAGATCGACTATTGTAAGAACAAAAGCAGTTCTAAGAAAAGCTCACTATATAATCAAATGATGCTATTGAAAAACTTAAAAAGCATTTTGATGAACAACTCTAGATAATAGCTTAAACACCAAAATCTACTGCACCACCTGCAAAAAAAAAAAAGAAAAAATAAACATCCTCTAGCACTTCTAACTTAAGACCACAAAGTTAAAATACAGGAAGATCTCCTTCTGCAGTTTCAAAAAAAAAAAAAATGATAAAAAAATAAATAAAATAATTATATATATATATATATATTTAAGCAATTTTACCATCTTAAAGATAGCTTAAATTTAAATTGCTATCTTTATGCTTATTGATGCATTCATGAATAATAAAATATCACATTATAGTACACTAATTAAATAATCTCTAAAAGTGTTTGATTCAAATTTTGTATTTTAACAATTTTGAATCATAATATTGATTCATTATTTTTTTTTTAAATAAATATTTAACTCTCAAAATCAATTTGAAGAAATGATGTAAATGTATTTATATAAAAATGACAGCATTGTTCCTATTATATGGAATAGATATTTTAAAATCTTTTTAGAATGGCACATCAAAAATGGGATAATTTAAATAGTATCATACTTTCTTTGTCTCAATATTTAATGATATTGTATTTGGTATTCTAGATTTATTTGATTTACTTAAATATGAATGAAAATATTTGTACCTAAAGGATGGGATTCTTTTCTAATTTCTGGGGTGTGACATACCTTGTTGGTTGGACTTGGGGCTGATTCAAGAGATATAAGATTTTTAGAATTAATCCTTCCACTTCAGGTTGGTATAAACTAAAAGAATACTTAATTATTAGTAGGAGCTTTTTTTATATGTTGAAAATATACCACTGTTTTATAGATGATTTTAATAAAAATATCATAAACAATGTTTGATTTAATTCAGAAACACATTTGAATAATTCCAGATAACATTTATATCATTAAAAATTGCTATTTAAAAAATATTACATTTGTAATAAAATTATTTATTTGTTAAAAAATATTGTTGCTTTTAGTCTATTTTTTTATTAAATAATTAAATAATGAATAACACATATTTATCATGCTTGAATTATTTAGTCTGATTAGTATAAATTATACTCAAAAAAGTCAAAGTTGTTTTCGATTTTTGACACTTTTTAGATTAACTAAAGAGTTTGACTATTGATATGTTTACTGGTTTCTTGAGATTCAATTAAAATTTACAACTATTAACTCAATTCTTTTATTGAATATTTTTTACTAAATTTTTATAAAGAAAAAATTTCTTTATAATTTTAATAGTCTTTTTCTGATTATAAATTTGATATTCTTTTGATTAACTTGAGTTCGTACTTTTTTAGGATATCTTTTAGAAATTTATATTAAATCTTTATTTTATTATTTAGTTATTTGAATTTTTGATCTTCTTATTTCAAGTATAACTTCATTTATTCTAAAAAATGAGGTACATCACAAAATTTTAGAATCTTGGGTTAAAAATCTGAAATAATTAGATGTATTTTTGAAAAAGCTATCTTTATTTCTTCAAATCCTATTTTCAGTATTAAATAGTAAATCTAGAGCAGATTGATGTTATCTATAATATCAATCGATATGAATTATTATTCAATGATGTTTTGACAAAATTTGCTTTTCCCATACAAATTATCTAATAATTTATAGATTCTATTATATCTATTTTATTCAACATCATCGTTAAAAATTTACTAAAATAATTTTTCTGATGATAAAGGTTTAAATAAGGGATCCTTCATTAAGAATATTTCATAGGATAGTAAACGTTCAAAAGAAATTCTTTTGTTTTGGTCAAAAATCAACATTTCTTAAATTAAATTAGCTAACAACTTTCCATCAAGATCAGGTGGTACTTGACATTTATAAGGTTATTATTTGATTCTTTCAAAAAACTAAAATCTTTCCTCTTCTGTATTATAAGGGGAAGTTTTATTAAAGACAATTTGGTGAAACATAATTCCATATGAAAAAATATCACATTTTCCACAAACGTTTTGCTTAAAATGAATCTCAGGAGCCTAATATTTTATGGTACCCACTGATGTCATTTATTATTATTGATTAATATTATTTAGCAATTTTGAAAACCCAAAATCCGCTATCTAATAAAATAATTTATTCAATTTACTTTATATATTCTTTTTTCAGTTAATAATCCTTGATTAATAATTTTAACTAATATGTTTTATGGTTTAATATCTCTATGTACAATATTATTTTCGAACAATAAAGATGCTCCTTTAAGAATTTATCTAATCATATCAATTTATTATTCTCTTGTAAACCATTTCTTCTCTACCTGAAAATTTTAAAATAAATTGTATAAGTCAAGATCGCATAATTCCATAACCAAGCAAATTTCATCATCTGTCTAAATGAAATCAATTAATTTCACAATATTATCACATAATGTATTTTTTAATTTTAAAAACATGTTTTATTCTGCAATCAAGGTTTTCTAAACACCATTAGAATGTTAGGATTTTGGATTCTTTATAATTTTAGCACAATATTATTGATTTTTATCATCAATTTTATAGCATCTAAAAACATTTCCATATGAGCCTCTTCCTAATATTTCCGAAGTTATTAGTTCGAAATCCCCTCTCCTGATGTTTGATGAACTCATAATTCCTAAAAGTAAATTGATTTTATTTATAAAAATTAACAATTTTTCTCGCAAATAAATCAATGAAAATATATATATTTATTAGAAGAAATTAACAAGCGTGCTTTATTTTCTTTTACAAATACAATTTATAAGAAAAATAATTTAGTTGATATTTACTAAATATAATTGTCATTTCAATTTTAATCATCAAAAATCTCATTTGGATTTAAGAAAAAATATCTTTCAATTTAAAATTTAGTCTCTATCCTTTTTATACTTTAGATATTTTATTAAATTTTCCTAATAAATATAACTTAATTTTTACTAGTCCCATCTGGTAATTTATTAATTTATTATTTAACTTGATAAAAGATCATCCAACAATCTACAACATTTTAAAATGTCAACTTTTTTTATTTGGCAGGCTTAAAGATAGTCATTTACAGGTTAAAACTAAATTTAAATTTTTTATTGTTGTAAATGAAGTTATAAAGCATTATAATCATCTTACAATTATTTTTATTGATCATAAAATTCCAAATTTATTTTTTTATGGAGAGTTTAATCCTTTTCACTTTTTTTAGAATATTGAAGATAACTCTGTAAAACTGTTATTAAATTAGGAATATCATGGTTATTTCTTATAAAAGTCGAAAAATCAGATACTATAAAGTGAAGCAAAGCAAAACCAAATTTAATCTCTTCCAAACCTATCATTTCAATCAATTATTAAAATAATAAATTTTCGGTTTGAATCACAATTATATTGTTTTTCATATATTTTATTACTGATTAACAAAGTTTAGATTTTCTAAAAAATATATCAAGAATTTAATATATTTTATCATATTTACTTTATTAATTAGCTATTATTTATTTTTCAATCTCCTCTTTATCAAATTTTCTAGAAAAATCTAAAAATAAAGAATCAGGCGTTTATCTTATAATCTTTGTATTAATTTCATGAGAAAATAATTCTTCAAAAGAAATACGCTTATCTTAATCAAAAAGTAACATATTTTCAATAAGTTGCGTAATATTATCTCCAAACTCTCCATCTAATTTTTTACATTTAAATGGCTATTTTTCTAACTTCGCAATAAAGTCATGCATTTATTATTGAGTATGATAGTTGCCAGGAAACTATGAATCGAAAACAAGTTAATGAAATACAACTCCATAAGAGAAAATATCGCATTTAGCAGAGAATTACTAATTCTTAAGTATTTCAGGAGCACAATAAACAATTGTTCCAACTCGAGTCAAATTAGCCTTCTTGTAAATATCATCTAATGCTCTTGTAAAACCAAAATCAGCTAACTAAAATAATTTTAAAATAAGACTTTATATATTTTTCTTTAATTAGCCTATCCTTTGTTAATAACTTTTACTAATATATTTTAAGGTTTGATATCTCTGTGTACAAGGCTATTTTAAATTAAGACTTATGCCCCTTTTAAAATCTATTAAATTATATCAATCTATTCAGATCTTGAAAACCAAGTTTATTTCTTTCTCAATAAATTATATTCTTGGTATAAATCATAATCGCATAATTCCATTACAATACATAATTCATATTGTAAATCCACCAAATCAATCAACTTAACCAAATTTTCACTATCACTATTCCTCAATTCTTTAATTGCTAAAATTTCCCTCTCAAGTTGCTTTTTTTTGTATACGTCTCCTTATTATTCATTTATTTCTGATTTTTTTATGATTTTCATGCAAAATTCTTCTTATGGTTTATCTTTTTTGTAACAAACATAAGCACATCCAAATGAACCTTTTCCTAATAACTTGTCAAATTTAACAATATAATCTCCTCTTATTTCTTCCATCATTTCTATTAAAATTTTAAATTATTTAATAAAAAAATCTACATTTTTTTGCTATCCGTATTTTGATTGATCATTACTTTATGTCCAAAAGATTCTAATTTTACATCTTCTTTACTATCATTTCTCTTTAGTAAGTTATTTTTTTAAATTGATCCTCAAATTTTCCATTAAAAAAGGAGAAGATTGAAAATCTTTTACTAAAATCTCTACTACAATGATATTCAAAATTATTTTACTTAATAATTATAGAATCATAAATTGCTTATGTTATTTATTTATTCTAAAGAAATCTAATTTTAATGCAGAAAAAAGATACTTCTTAATTTAAGTTTAAAATAATATATAATCAATCATCTTAGAGTACTTTTTTTAGTTTAAATGTCTTCGTTGAACTTATAATTAATATATTGTAACTACTTTTATACTAGTCAATCCGATTATATTTAAGATTTATTTTTGTATGATTTATTATAGATTTAATTTAATAAGCTTCTTTAGCTCTAAATTTAGTGATTCATCAAATAATACGATTTGAAAATTAATATATAAAAATATTAAGTCAATATCAATTATATTTATAATCTTCTTTTCCTTCATCTTAAAGTTAATTTTAAGAAATTAAAATAGAATTTTGTCCATCAGCATATAGTAATCCTTGGTCATCTCCCTCAGAACCATATTCTTAATGAATTTAATTAATCTTATTATTGTATTCACTCTTTGGTGGTTCAACACTATTTTTATATAAATAATATACTATCTAAAAAATTATAATGGTTTGGATTTATCTTATCTCCACAATGAAATTCCTTAATTAACTATTTTACTCAATTTTGCCCATTCCGTTCTGGCTTTATGATTAAGTTGAGTTTGATTTAATAAATATGGAGCAAGACGAGGATTATTTTTAAGATGAGGGAACTTCTCTTTAATTTTTTCCCTCACTTCATCTAGTTTTGGTGCAAATTCTTAGATCTTTCCTTTGAAGAGATTATAGAAAAACAAAAGCAAAAAAACAGCATTTAGGAGTGCAATAACAGCATATCCTGCATAGGTTAGACCATAAAAATTGATTTCAATAGTTCTATACAGAAAGACTCCAACAACTAATGATAACGATAAAACAACAGAAGATAATTAGTCTAGATCATTGGTTACTCTTAAATTATATGGATTAAAATGAATACTTAATCCATAATAAGCATAGACAACCAAAAAAGATAAAATACCCTAAGATATAAAGAATTTGAATTACTTTGATAGTTATTTCTTCCTAGAAATAGCATATAAGTACACTAATTAAAGATCGATAAAATATTTTAATGAATTCCCAATAATAGCGACTCCTTCTGTATTCATGATAAAATAAACCCCATGATTAACTGAATCTAAATGAATCCAATTTCATTTATTAAGCTCCTTGATAACATACATACCAAAATACAATAGGTAATATAAGTACCCATAACAATAATCCAGGCACTCCAAATCCAGCTATCCATTGATCATGTTTAAAAGTATCATATCTATAGGATACATTTGCCATAATGTAATGATTCCCCGAGATGAGTCTACTTGAAATTAAAGTCATAAATTCCATAATATAACTTGGTTAGAGGAAAAGAAACAAATAAATTGCCATAGTATATATATATTATACTTTGAATTAAACATTTCCAGTTGCTACTCTTCCAAATAATATAATAAACATTAAAATAATGTAAATCACTTACATAATCAATGACCAAATAATACGAAAGTATATAAGATCTATTCCCCAGGTATTTTCGACCAAAAAACAATCCAATGAATTTCCAACCGTTTTAGCGGGCATACTTATGGTATTGACAGAATCCACTGCTTAGTTTGGAATTTCTATTTAGAATCCTTCCAATATTGACAAAATCTAATTGTGATTATTAAATATTTTCATCAATACTGCAACATTTCCACTAGCTTTTTAAGATGAGGCCCAACCTAAAGTGGAAAAAATATCATAAAGAACGCAATTTTCCATTTTCTCTTAATTTCCTTTTACAGCAGAGATGGTAGAATATAATGTGTAAATACTTAAGAAAACTATCATAATAATATTTCTTGTTCTATCTTGACATGTACCGCATTCATATTTAGCTGAATTACTATATTTAGTTCCCCAGAAACTACCATAAATATCACATTCTTCGCAAAGGGCTCCAATCATACCTTCATAACATAAATCATTTCCTACATTGAAGCCACCAAAACAATTTACTGGTTTGTTTTTACACTTCTCAGCTTTATCATTTAAATGATCTGGTCTCCAATGTTAATTCTTCATACTAATCATATTCCTTCTAGTGTAATTCATAGTCGTATCATCTATTTATTTACAAATTCCTTTATAGTTGAGTACATATTATCCAATAGGACAAGGTGTACAAGAACCTATTTATGGATTATATGCTTCACCACGATCACATTCAACGGATCTTATTCTAGCTTATAAAATGTAATCAATATCAAATCCTAACAGCTAATACGGATATTAACTATAATAACGAGGTATATTGACAAGAGAACTATTCAATTAAATATCCAGAGTAATATTTTGATAAGGATCAAAAAGTATCTGGATATTAGAGTAAGCAAAACCTTATTAATCTAAGTTAAAGAATCTTAATGATTCTCCTTGAATAGTATTTGTTAAATTAGAAGTCATATTAGATTACGATTCAAATTGATATTTCATAATTTGATTATTTTAATCCAGAAATACTAAAACAACAGATTGATTTTCAAATCCAGCCATTTCTTATCCACTCTTTATAACTAAAGGATAATGAAGCCATTCTGTTTTATCGTTCATGTAACTAGAGTGTTATAATTTTCCATTGATCAATACTCCTAAATGACTAGGATATTCTGCAACATCATTTCCAAACAATAAAGCATAATTTTACAACATAGTATTAGAAGTCTTACTCCAATCATTAATCCCACTTTCTTTGACTCTTATTGCACCTCCTATACTAGCATTGTTCCTAAAGAAGACACTGGTTGCAATATTTAATCTCTAATAAACAACTCCTTTGCTTTTTTCTTGAGCTTAATAATGAATACATCCGCCTTATCCAGTCACAACAGATTATGTACAATAAGCACTTGTTACATTAGCTGTTAGACCATAAATAGATAGTGCTCCACCATGAATCGATCTGACATCTTGAACATTTAATGAATCAACTATCAAATGAGCTAAATAACTTGGTGATGGAATAACATAATTGTAATCAGCTGGCTTATATTAAGCTTATAATATTCGTCTCCTACTTTTCAAACCTGTTTTTTATAAAATTGATTCTAAACTCAAAGAGGAACTAAAATTAATACCGATTTAAGAATCCTCTTTAGTTAAGATATCGGAGTGTTACAATGATGATACCATGTAACAACCATAATATGCCGCCTCTGAATTAGAACATCTACAAACACTTAATTATACTAATTGTCTTTATTCACTATTTGAAACTCTCATTACTTAAACCAATCCCCCATAACATTCTTTACATCTGACTCTATTGATAAATATATTTTTCATTTATAATGGAGTATTTTTAGTAATTTAATCAATTAGCATCATCGCTGGATTTATAATATATTCAGGAAAATCAACCCGAGATTATAATATTTTACAAATAGCATTCTATTCATTGGTCAATTGTTTTTCATTACAAATAATAGTAACATTCATAGATGATATATTTCTAAACTGAACAGAATCAATTGAAATAGGATTTACTAATGGTTCAATAACTTCGATATAAGGTCGATAAGAAACAACTCCATGTTATGATTCTATAGTATTAAATTTCACAAGATTAGGATTCTAAAGGGAAATAAATCCATAAAAAAAGAGCCCTTCACTAAAGCAATTTTGAATTTCCACTTAACCATTATCTTATTCAAAAGCAGCCAAACGTTTAATCAGCATAAATTCCTCTATAATTTAAAAATTAGTAAGATTGCTGAAATAATCTAAAGCATTGCTGTAATTCCCTGAAATTTTCAATCCAATCAATGAAGTCTTTTAAATTTCTTAAGTTCTCTCATCAAATTTCACTTTTATCGATGTACCACTTAATCCATAACAATTTGAGATAATACTGGTCTTCACTGTAAATTATTATTGTCTATCTGATGCAGCCACATATATTCCCCCTCCATCTGCCCTTGCAATGCAACCTTTCAAATTCATATTCTCCAAAATCATATTAAGTTGAGAATAAGTAGAATCTACATATATGCAACCACCTCTTGAAACTACTGCGCCATTCATTGGAGTGAATGCATTAACAATAGTAGAACTATTGAAATATATTTCTCCTTCTTTCAAAGCCCTAACAAATATGCCGCCTCCCACCTTACCTGTAGAATTATAAAACTACGAGTTTAATAATTTAACATTAAATCCTGCTAAGAACATGTGTCCTCCTTCTGCCATCTCATTGATTTATTAAGATAAAGGATTTTAATTTATAAACTTACTTGAATCATAATTACTATTTTGCATTGTTATATTATTGATTATTTATTTTCCACATTCTAAATATAAAACTGCTCCAAATCCACTAACTTTATTATTTTTCCAATATGAATTTTATAAATTCAAGGTTCCAACAACACTTCTTATTAAAAATGTTGGATTGCTTGGTCTTAAGGTTCCTTTTAAAAAAGAAGCTGAATAATGTATGTTATTTTAAAAGATCATGTTTTAGATTGTTACTATTTATTCTTAAGTTGAATCAATTAATATAGCACTTGATGGCACTGCTAAAACTGTTGTCATGACTGTACAATATTATACTTTTGCATTTTCTATCATAATTTACTCATTAAAATCTTCACTACTTGTATTGTATACTAAATTATTCCAAGAAGATATTCCAATAAATGAATTATCTACTCCATTCAAATTTGTTAATTCCACATCAATCAATTAAACCTTCCTATAGAAATTATTTAAAAACACACAATAATTATTTCTAATATTTAAATTACTGTTTTAAGTACATTTTAAATTTAGAAATTTAATTTCTTACACTTAATCAGTATAAAATATAGAGAGATCTGGATTTTAGATGCTTTAAAAATTTTACACTTATAAGTTATATGATTTATAAACTTAAATAGCAGCACTTGTAGCTGCTTCCCATATTGTTGTATTAAAACCCTCTGATTTTATTTCTTACACTATTATATTACTCATTGAAATATTGATTGGTAATTCATAATCATTCTTAATTGCACTCAATAACATTATGCAAGCAGGATATAAGCAAGTAATTTAATTGAATTCCATTTCAGTAAAACTAAGAACCAACCCAGAATATTCTATATCGTTTGGTTTTATTGTGAAGATGTCAAATTAAGTTTCAACAATCTTACCAAAATAAGTAAATGTTGTATTATACACATAAACTTTGCTCATGTCTATAGTTGTTATATGAAATAATGTAGTGTAATTTACTCGACTATTAATCATGGAGAATCCATTTATCTTTATTTTCTGCATTGTCTTAAAGTCGACTATGCCTCTTGAATTATTGTATTCTGCATTATCAAATTATAAATTATCTATAATTATCATTCCTGTAGGTTTTTCAGTTATTTTTGTACTTAAAAATGCACCATCATTAATAAAATAACAATCTTTGAATAACACATTCTTCAAGTATATTTTACTATTCCATTCTGGGGCAGTGACTAAACTAATATCTAATAATTCAAAAATAGCTTAATCTTCAACAGCAAAATCAAGAAACTTCACATCTTCTAATATGATGTTCAGATATTAAAAACTTAGACCATCTTAATAAATTATTCCAAAAGGTTTAGCTTGAAAAGACAAGTCCGATCCTATTAGATAATTTTAAGATTGAAAAATTACATTTTTCAGTGTAATGCTATAAGTATTTAATAGTTTAGTAAAAAATGGTTTATATTTTTTTAAAGATTATGCAGTATCACTATATGGTGTTGTATAATCACTTGAGGCATAATGTGATTCTGCAAGACCGTTATTGATTTTTACATTTTCTAAATTAAATTTTGATCCTTCATTTTTTAAAAACTCAAAACCAAAAGGAGTTTCAAATCTTTCAATATTATTGTACATACTCAATTGATCTAAATCTTTTGCAGGTAGGATTTCTATATCTTTGATTGTTACAGAAGTAAAGTATTCAAAATAAATGGTATTCATAATATACCATTAAACACGTTGTCCTGAAGGAATACCAGGCACACTTATTACTAATTCTAAATCTTTCAATGAGAAAATCTCTTTTTTGAGATTTGTTGAAATATATGTATCTTTTTAGAAGTAACATCTATTGTTATTTTGATCAGGATTATATTTGAAATTAAGTTATATTGTTAGTTTATTAAGAGATTGAGAATTGTATTCTTATAATTTCGTTGTATCAATAAGAGGTAAATTTGCATCAATCTTCTCAATAATCAAAGTTGTTATCTTTTAAGTGATGTCACTATACTGAGAATTGAATCTCCACACTGCGTTATCATGAGGTAAATTTTAAACACAGTCTGCTTAAATTACGATAATGTCTTGTTTTGTATACGCTCCATCAGTTGGAGTTTAACACCTTCCAACATTACTATTTAGTATAGATGAAAAATCGCATTTAAATGCTAGATAAGAAAACCTTTAGAGTAATTTATCTGATGGATCAAAGTATTTATTGGCAATAACAAGTTCATTTGAATCTCTTTCCCTGCATCCAATGGTGTGAACTGGACATGGTATACAATCAGTTCCGTCTAGAGAAGCAGATCTTGAAATTTCAAATAAGTTTGGTTCATCTGAAGTTCCCTCAATACATAAATCACAATAGCCTTTAGTACCTTTAGCTTCAAACTTGGCACAATTTGCTAATCCTTTCTCACACATTCTCAAATCTTCATTTAGAATAGGTCCTACTAAAGAATTCCCAGGAGTACAAGCATAACAAAATGGCCCATATTCCTAAGAGTCATTATCATATTGATATAAATAATAGTCTGTTCTGTGGATACTGCTGAGAGATAATTTATAGCAGCTTTTACAAAGGTTGTTTTGTGAACATTCTTTACAGACGCCTTCTTTAGCATCTACATAATATCCATCCGAACATATCAAACATCTTACTTTATTATTTATATTAGATCTAACACAAGTTTGACATTTAAAATCTTGCACATATTGTTAACAATCATAAGTACATTTCCAAACTCCATCTGCATCATCTTTTAGAAGAGTATAACCAGTTTCACATTTGATACAGTGTTTAATGGTCGGATTAGTTTTGTCTTTTTCGAATGTTAAGCATCCTGATGGAAGAGCATTAGAAAATATTGCAATTTCACAAGTTTTATCAGTAGTTAGAAAATATCCATCTTCACAAACTAAACATTTAAGAGCCGAAGACTCTTCTTTTTCAAGAGGAATGAAATCAATTCCGATAGTTGAAAAGGACTCATCTCCTCCAGATTAAGGATTGCCTTATTTATGACAAAACTTGCAATTTGGTAAAATAGAACAATCAGCACAGCCAGTTCCTAAAGCCAAAAAAGTGTATGAATATTGATCACATTCTCTACAACGAAAAACATAAGGAGCTTCAACGGATTCTATATCTGCATTAGATGGGTATGGATTATCTGGTTCTATCACTAGATTATAAACTCGAGTAGGACTAAATATTAATAATTTAAATTACTATTTATTTTCACTTAGAGTATATGAAACATATTCACATCTTCTACAATTTGTACCACATCTTTTACATGTTTTTTTATCTAAAGAAGGAATGAAAGTGCTTTGTGATGTGCTCGAACAAACAGAACATCTCTAATATATTTGCTTTTTATCCCATAATTAATCATAAAACGTTTAAGTTGGAGGATTATTTTCAGGATCATCAATATAAAGTTAATCTAAAATAGTCTCATCAACTATATTATATGAATCAAAATTATTATATGTATCCCATGGATCTTAATTCAAATTCACACCATTCTTTCCAAAATAACATTCACTACATCCAGTTATACAAGCTATACACAATGTTTGCATTATGTTTTTATTGCTCTTAGTTCTAATACTTAACAAACTAAAACCAGAATTACAAATTAAACATTTTTTTTTCGTCGTAACTACTACTTTACCTCCACTATCTAATTATCTCTATATATTTATTTAGCAAGATAAGCAATTATCAGGACAAGAATCACATCCTTCAATTGCATCGTTAAATGCATATCCTAAAATTTCAAATAAAAATTACCTTATGCACATGAA
This sequence comes from Paramecium sexaurelia, assembly GCA_000733375.1. Taxonomy (NCBI): domain Eukaryota; phylum Ciliophora; class Oligohymenophorea; order Peniculida; family Parameciidae; genus Paramecium; species Paramecium sexaurelia. Next base: position 193,927 of record JPFM01000109.1, on the reverse strand, counting down.
ATGTATGGATTGTTCAAATCAAATTAAAATTGCTAAGAAACTGCAAAACAAGTTGAACTCTTTGATTTACAGAAATTTGAACATCCATCACACATTATTGAGTTGAACTAAATCAATTTTAAATATATACATCATCCACTCCCGATTAAACTATGTAAAATAATTATTTTGCTGGTCTTTCTACTTTATGGAAGATTGAATCTGCATTAGATGATTTCTTTTTGTAATCATAAGTGCAGATTCTATTCTAATCCCAAGTTTGACTATTGTCAATACAATCACCACAATAGAGGTTATTTTCATCTTTATAACCAAAATAAGGACTAAAACATACTTAAAACTATTACCATTTTACACAAACTCTTGTACCTGCCTTTAATTACAATGCTGTATTATCACGAGGCAAAGTAAACAAAAAATGTAAAGTTACGCATTGTTAACAATTTCCCTTTTCTACATGCAAGCAATTTTTAAACTTTGTTAAGTCTTAAGGTAGTTTTTCAGAGGTGATACCCAAAACTATATTGATTAGGCCTAAAATCAGACCTAAAAAAAAAAAACTCATTTTAATTTATTAAATTATTGTTTAGATCTCAAAAATATTAGTTCTTATTCATAAAACTTTTTCAAATCATTAAATAGACATACAGAAGTAAAATATCAAATGGTTTAATTTGTATCTGATTGTCTTTATATTGATTCAAAGCAAAAATTCAGTTAATCTCAAAATGTCGTTTTTAACTTATTATTCTTAAGGTTAGATTTTTTTATTTTCATCGTTCATTTTAGGCTATTTTTATTAATATGAAGAATAGAACTAATCAGATGAGCATTATTTTAATCATTTAATTCCAAAATTAAATCTATTAAACAAATTCTTAAAATACCAGAACTATTTTTGAATTAAATTATAATATTCGTTTTATCAATTGTTTTTAAAAAATAAAATTATATTAAATAAATATAATTAAATCTTTATCAAAAATCTATCCGTTAAAAGCCAATAATACTAAATTTTAATTGTCTATTTTTCATTCAAATTTATTAATAAAAAGATCACTTAAATTTCTTAATTACAAAATTTAATTTATGAATTTTAAAACGGAATTATTATTATTATTTTCAGGTTAAATTAAAATTCAATATTCATAATTAAGTAAATTATATTTTTCAAAGCTGAAAAAAATTTTAAACAATATTATTTTCTCAGTATAAAATTTAATTAAAATTTATCTCGTTTAATTATAAAATAATCCAATTAAAATTAATTTCTAAATAGAATCAGATATTGATTTTGCAAGTGAAAAGAAATTTATAATAAACTTAGACTCAGTTTAAAATTGTTATTAATAATGGATTTTTAATTGTTTAATAATTCATAAGCATCTGAAGACTGTTTTATTGTAAGTTATAAGTTCGATACTCTAAATTATATATACATATATCATTTCACAATGGATTATAAAATTATAAATATAGAAGATTATAATTTAATCTGATAACGTGTTATCTTATTAATATAAATTTCTCTTCATTAACTTTATGAAAGTATAAGCAAAAGTTAATTCAAAAATTACTGTGGTGATTCTAGCTAAATATCCCTTCTAAAGGTTTCACTTCTGTTAGTTTTCGATTATGTTATATTGAAAAAGCAATCCAATTTTTTTTAATAGTATTATTATATAGTACTCAATTTAATTGATGCTCCAAAGTATTTGACTGACATTTGATATGTTTTATAAATTTCATAATCTTATACTTTGGTAGATATATACTTAGATTTCTATGAAATTTATTCGTATTGTTTATGATATTCTAAATATATGTTTTAAGAAGATGATACATGCTTTGAGTAAAATAACAAAAGCATTCAATTGAATGGAAAATGTCTCTGCCTTCCATTCAGTTCAATATATCTAAAATAATTAAAAATAATATTCATAATAAGTCTAATAAATTCTTAAATTCTATTTAGTGACACATTAATAAACTTACTCGTTCTTTTTAATATCAAATTATTGTTGAATTTTAGAATTAAAAATAAAATAGGAACCTAAACTATTTATTTATACCAATAATTCTTACTCTTAAGATTGTTATTGAATGTTAATTTTGATATCTAGAATTAATAAACAATTAATCTATTTAATTAATAATATTTATAGATTCTATATAAACAATTTTGCAAATCCAAGCTTCTATTGAACAATAAGATTTAATTTAGACTAAATAAAATATGAGTATTATATCAGAGAATTTAAATTCAAAAAATTCGCTAAAAAATCTGTTTCTATAAAAATAAAAACTGAACATTTAGGGATAATAATAAAGTGTTAATTCTAATTTCTCAAAAATACTTTAATTTATCTTTAACATAAATTTTTTTAGATTAATTAAATTAATTTGAAAGATGGCCTCTCAAGCTATACCTAAAGATTTGTACACTTACACAAATGACGAAAGGTGAGTTATAGATTTTTATAAACAATTAGCTTATAGCTTATGATTTATTCAATAAAGGGAAATCATGTTTGTAAAGATTAAAGAAAGACTTTTAATTTATGCAGATCTACTCCCCTTGGAAAATATGTAGAACCTGAGTTTTGTAAAGACAATGCAATAGCACTTATAGATTGTTTTTTGAAAGTGTAAGAAAATTTTTAATAAATTTACATAGATAAAGAAATACTAAGTGCAATCAATAATTTTAAAAAGTGTTTGACATTGCTAAAACAGGTTAATATGCTCAAGAAAGTTTAGATGATTATTTGAAATGTTGATTAATCATAAAAATAGTATCCAAAATAATAATTTTTAGAAAATTCATTTAAAACTAATCTAGACTAATAATTCTTAAAGGTTTCATATAATTCTTTTTAAAGAGTTCCTCTATTTAATTCATAATAGTTTCATAATTAATTGGATTTAGAATCAATAAAAATAATTTCTTTTTATTCAATTATTAAAAAGCCTCATATATTTTATCATAAATTCATAATAAACTTATATCTTACTAGTTCAATAATTGACTAGATAGAATGTATCAATCAAACTAATAATTTTATAATATATAAATAGCTTTATCTTAAATAATAGGAGCTATTATTATATACAAAATTATAGATCACTTTTTTTCATTGTTACAAAAGTTTAAGATTTCTAAACATTCATTAAACAGTTCATCTTCTTCTTCAGTGTCAACAAATAAAAATTAATATGTGCTGAAATCATTAATTAATTTTCTTATAACAAGTAATTTATAGCCTTCTATCTCAATATTTGGTTCAGAAATGCTTGTATCTTCAGGAGATTTTTTGAAATCTCCTTCATTCATAATAGTCTATGAAATTTAAGGACTTCTTTCACAATTCTTTAATTATCCATCAATACCTTATCCTGTTATTCTTAATACAAATTGATATAAAAGATTAATTAAACCTTTTGAAAAATGTCTTAAAGAATTTATTGATATTCTAAATATTCTAGCATATTCTCCAGGCAATATATATATTTATTAAACTTAAAATGCAAAGTAACCCAAATTAATCACTAATCGACTTGGTCGTTTACTTACACAAAACTATTTTACTAATTATAAAGAGAATATCTTTATCATTAGTTATTTATTTATCTCAAGAATTTCTTCTATCAATTATGTATATGTTTATTTTGGTTTCTTTAATTTTAACAATAGTGACTGTCCTTATCCAAAAAAATACTTCCTTACTTTCTCTTAATAGTACTAAATCTGTTATAATAACTTGTTCATGTCTTTTTGACCATCATCTTTAATTATTCTTAAATACTTTAATAATTTTCTTGATTTGACATTAAACTTATTCTAAATATATTAAATGAATGTTTTACTAGTAATTGTTATATACACTCAGTCTCATTTATCCCACTAGTATTTTTTATTAAAATATATGATAATGCAGTAGTAATATATTTAGTTTTTATATTCTAATCTAATTACTTTATTTAATGAAGTATTTGAGATCTTAGCTCTTACAATTAATCCTAATATTATTATTATTGTATTCTTACATTTGTTATCCAATCAAAAATAAAACTAAGTGTGTTTAATTACGATTCTATTTGTATATTTATTTATTAATCGTTAGAATGAAATCTTGATTCTTTCTAACCCACAAAGTATTCGTTTTCAGGATATTCATTGTTCTTTTCTACAAAAATACGTTCCTTTTAATTCATACCAATAGTAATTTATATTAAAATTTTATCATTATACTTTAATATGGGTTTTATAAATAGTAATTTTACTAATTTATATGAAAACACAATAGAAATATATAATTTGAAAACTTTTTATATCTATTGATTGTGATCAATATTATTTATTTGTTTAATGTTTAAAATCTATATCATTATTCATTTCAATGACTATTTAGTAATAGTTTAAAAATCTAATCTTAAAATTTGATACTCCAAATTAACAAAATTAAGGTTTCAGAAAATTACTTCTCATCATTCAACATCAATTTTGAAAAATAAATATCTTTGTAAAATTCCAAAATAATTAAATTTAAATCTTAATTTTCATTTTCAAACATAAACAAAATGTTAGCAATTTATTCATGTAATCTGAAACAATATTTTCTTATATCTTATTTTACAATATCTAAAGTTTAATTAAAACACATTTATTAAGTGCTTTTCATATCATCACATTTATGGTTCTAATTTTCATAATTTTAATCCTTCTCTTTCAAATCCTATCTAAATATAACTAAATAGTTCTAACAAAGTTAGCAATGCTTATTCCATTGATTTTTCTTAACTCAGGTCTCCGGTTTAATCACTAAAAGAAAACTCTTCTTCATTCTTAATTTCGTCCATCTATTTCTATTAAGAATAAAATGAATAATTATATTAATAAAAATTGAAACAAGACTTAATAAAAAGCTTAGGAGATAGAACTTAGATTATTTAGATCTACAAATTTATAATGAATATATTAAAATATAAATGCTATATACATATTCATAATTCCTTCTTTATACTATCTAATGTAAGCTTTTATTAGATGATATTAGATTTCTAATATTATGATTCGAATTAAGTTCTCCAAAGATAGAGGATTGATTTTGGATTAAAGTTTTCTGGATTCAAAATCTTAATAAAATATAACTCTTTAAAAAAGTCTTATTCTATCACTTTGATTTTTTCTGCTACTTCCGGTTGCATTCTATCATAATTGGGTAGAAACAATGCCAATCCAGGTATTAAATGTAATGATTCTAACTTTATTTCCTCTAATAATTCTTATTAAGATTTAATTAGTTTATTTATTTATTATTCTTATTACTATGTTTATTACCTTGGTTATATTTACATTTACTATTATTATTATTATTTTTATTAGTTTTATTCTATTTATGTACTAATATAATTCTATTACATTTTTTATTAGTTCATAATAGATTAATCTTCTTTTTACTCCTAAATTTACTAATTTTTTGTGTTTTATCTCTCATCCTAAATATCTTTAATCTATTCTAATTTCACTTTTTTAGAGTTCCCAATTTATTATGATTCTAAAAATAATTATAAACCATTATAAAATTATTTTAATTCTTATGATGATTAATTTTGTAAATTTTTTAATTTTTCTAGAAATTCAAAAAGTTTATGATAATGGCTCGTTTCTAGAACTGCTAATGTTCCTTAATTTGAATTACACAATTCAATTTATTTAACTAAGGATTTAGATTCGCTCTCCTCTTTTTCTAGTATTTATTTTTCATTTGAATTTTTAAATTTAATAACATTTGTTTCCAAATCTCCTTAGCCTGTTTCTGATTCTTTATACAAAAATGTAAAATCAAAGTGATTCTAAACTCTTATTTAAAATTCTTTTATAAGCGAAGGCTCATATTGATCATGAATTAACTCCAATTTAGAATTAATTTCTTCTTAAATTTCTTTAATCAAACCTGTTTTACTAAGCTTACTCATAGATTTCCATAACTCAGTATTAGGATAACTTTGGAGAGTATTAAGCCTGTTTTCAACGCTCGGCTTTATAGAGGCGCATAGCAAAAAGGGATGAAAACCTAAGTTTCTGGAATTGAATCCTTGCCTTGCCCAAATCATTATCTTCTTGATCAAAAGTTTCTTCTACTTATCCTTTGATTTGTTATTTTTTTTTAGTTTCTCGCATGTTGGCATTTAAATAATTTTAAGTTAGATCAGATTAGTATAATAATTTTTTTTAAAAATAAATAATATTTAGAAAAATTTTTGTAATTATAAAATTCCATAAATTAAACTATTATTTATTTATATAAAATTTATTCTAATTTAATATATGAAATAAAAATAAGTTGATCCTGAAGAATTAGTTAAGTAAATTCTTAACAACGTCACAGAATCTTTTGAAGAATTGAAAGAAAAATACGATTGGTAGCTTGGAATAGACGAAGCAGGTAGAGGTCCTGTAATTGGACCCATGATGTATGCTGCGTGTTATTGGCCCATTAAATATCACATGTTGATATCAGATGCATGCAAATTTGCAGACTCTAAGTAAATTAATGAATTGGCTCGCGAAAAATTATTTGATTTGATATTAAAATTATAGAATAAGGTTTTAGCATTTGAAACACGAGAATTAAGCGCCGAATATTTATCAAAAAATTAATTAGCTTTTATTCCAACAAATTTGAATGACATATCTCATGATACTGCAGCTGAGCTTATTAAAAGTGCAATAAATAAAGGATTTAGAATAACATGTATTTTTTTAATAATATTTCCTAGAAATTTTTGTTGACACAGTTGGACCAAAATCAACTTATCATCACTTTTTATAAGGGTAACTATAGGAAATGGGAAAAGTTACAAATATTGTTGTGGAAGAGAAGGCAGATTCGAAATATGCAAATGTCAGCGCAGCATCGATTTGTGCTAAAGTTACAAGAGATTATAAAATATCATAAATATAATAAGAACTTACTCCTAATGATTCTATTGGATCAGGTTATCCTGGCGATCCTAAGACTAAAAGCTATTTAGAAAATACAAATATACCTATTTTTGTTTATCCAAATCATATAAGGTTTTCCTGGCAAACAATTAAGACATTAATAAATAATAGAAATTTAAACATTGATTATAAAGATGAATAAGATGCATCAAAATAACTTTTAACAATTAATTAATCTCCCTTTTAACCATAAAATAAAACAACTAATTATAATTATAGAACTTTGGCAATATCCAACTGCATTCTTTGAATATGAAGATAAAATTTTAATGAGGATTATTATCAATAATATATAGTCATATATCTTTATTCTTAAATAAAATAAAACTCTGATATTTATGTAAAATTATTAATTTTTTAATTTTTGTTTTGTTTTGATAATTTTAGACATTTGTTTCTAGTGGATAAAATTATGTTGAAATTGCACTTATATTTAGTTTTATTTAAGATGTGTTAGTTAGTTCAAAAAATGAATAGATAATCTCCAATATATATATATGTTTTTAATAAATATTGTTTAACATATTCTCCAATAATTTAACAATAAATTTAAACGATGTGGATAGATTTTAGTAGCATACATCGTTAAACTTGAATGATTTATTTAAAATATAGATGTTAGGGTATCATATTATGATTTTTGTGAAAAAATCAAAATGAATAATTTTATTTATTAACAACTTTTGTTTTTAAAAAAATAAAATATATGTAAAATTAATATTTTGTGAAAGGTTTAGGATTTGCTTAAAGATAGGAGCCTCAAGAAACAAGATCATATGGGCGAATAAAAAAGTCACCTTATTCAGCTTATAATAATAGAAGTTATAATTTAGTATTTGGAAATTTTTAAATTTAGAATTATCGTGATCTAAGGATTTGTAATGATCGTTTTAAGAGATTAATATAAATTATCAATAATGCAATAAAAAATTAAGCAGCTACTATGTTTAAATATTTGAGGTTTATATAATTTGTAAAGTTAGCATTTATGTTTAAAATAAATAATAAGAAGAGATCAAAGCTTAGTAAAGAGTAATACAAGATGGATTATTAAGTTTTTAGCATGCTATATCATTATATAATCATCGATTAAAATGTTGGTGCTTTTTTCATTTGGCAAAAGTTGATGTAGTATAGCATTTGAAAAAAGAATTAAGAAATTAGATATCTCAATCACAATTACCAATTGCTCATCAAGTGTTTAGAAAATGGATGCAGTTAACATTTGAATCGAAATTCAACAAATTGTTAAAATAACAAAAATTGAATATGATAAGTTTTTATAAATTTACTTTACAGAAAATCTTAACAAAGCAGGAATGCTTATTAGGATGGAGTTTTAATAAATTAAAAAGTGCATAACGAAAATAAATTATAAATAAATTAATTACTAATATAGGTTTATAGCAGTTAAGATTGAGTTTATTTAATTCGGAGTAAGGAACTTATCAATATTTATAAAAGTCTCAAAATTTGGAAAAAATAATTGCATTTTAAAAGTTAAAGCATTATTAATATTTTAATTCAAATCAGCATTATTTTATATTAATTTTCACTAATACCATCAGTAACATCATTAAATTACATAAGATAGTAAAATAAATGCTTTGAGAACTTTGTTCATATAATCCATAAGAATCATAGATCAAAAAGCTGATCAAACAGTACCAAAAGAGTAATTACAATAATTTGACATTGAATTAGCTAGATAATCTGTGCATTCTAAATTAGAACATTAAAAAATGTTATAAAGGTAGATGAAACAAACAGATTCAAAATCTCTAAGAGGGATTTGTGAGATAATGAAATATTTAGTTAATAAATAACTCTATCCAATATTTTATTAAATAAGAGGATTAAAATAAACATAAGATATAGAAGTCTAAAATGGAACTGTGAAAAATTTAGTAATTTCTTATTATATTCAAGAGTGTTATAGCAGCACGATTAAGTTAAAAAATAAAAGCAAAAAATACTAAATCCTAAAAACTCGAGATTATATTTCGAATTGAATAAATTTTTCGTAGAAATTATCATTATGAATAAGAAATGAAAAGAAAGAAATTTAGATAGTGGTAAATTAATATTACTTTTCCGATTTCAATGTATCATGATTTTGAAATCAGACTAAGAGTATTAAAAAATGAAAAGGTTGTTATATTATAATATAAGTTAAATAGGAAGCTATTATGGGAGATATAGAATAATTAGAAATTCTTAATAATGAGTTATTAATGACTATGAATTAAGTAAAAAAAACATTTTTATCCGAGGAATCAAATTTCAATACATCTAATAAAAATGAATAAAAATAAATTGAAATTTAAAGATTCGATATCTAAGAGAATTTAACATCATAAAAAGAATTTAAAATTGCTTTTGAATATGTTGATTATTTAAAAGAAGATGTAAATTAATCTTAATATTTATAATATAGAACATTAATTTAAAAAAACAAGTTTAAAAGAATGAATTATTGATGATCGAAGAAATGCAATCATTAGAATTTCAATTATAAGTATAATATTTATTTTAATAATCTCTTAGGAACTTAAAAAAGAACTAAATAATTGAATCTTGCTTAAAATTATTTTTTATATTAGTTAATTACAACTTATTTATTAAATTAAATGTTGAATTTTTGAAATCTCATTATAAATATTTTATGTAGTAAAACAGAAACTAGTAGAGTAGCTAAAATATATCCAAATCACTTCGACCTTCATCCAAAAGACTGATCAGACAAGAAATACATCTAAACTCTAATTTCAAATCCCTAACCAACATACCTTAATTAACTAATAGGAAATAAGAAAAGTAGTTCTAAATAAAACACAGTTTTATTGAAATCAATAATGAAACCTTAACTAATAGATCAAATTATCATTCTATCATAAAAGAAAAAAAATTTTCTCTTACAAATAGAAATGATAAAGATTCTGAATTTAATTGTAAATTCAAAGAAATTAAATTAATCAACCAAGATAAAAGCTAACCTAAAGGAATATTAAAATGTACAAATTCAAAAAGTAAAGACCATTCTAATGATATCATTAACGATAATTATAACAATTCTGAATAGCAATAAATTCTTACTAAAAGAATTAAATTTTCAAGCTTGAAACCTATCAAATCTCCTTATATTTAAGCAAGCCCAGATATTATTGAAACCCTTTCTCCTAAAAGAGTTTCTTTTAATACATAGGTGCACATTAAATTAATAGAAGAGAAATTTTAATTTAAACCTAAAAGATATGTATTGGCAGATCTTCTTGATAATATTTGATCACATATTTAGTATAATTATTAAACATATTGATAATCTAATCTTTTTCTCAATTTATTCACATATCAATTTATTATAATTATATATATATATATATATGATTAAATTTACAAATTATTTGATTCTTAAAAAATCGACGTTAAGAAGTCTGAACAGTTAATTATTTTATTAAATGGATCAATTGATATAATCTTATATTTGCTTTATTTATTTAGATCATTTAAATTTAAATTTGAGAAGGAAATTTTAACTGTTACTATTGAAAATTACTATCAATCTAATGGTTAATCTAATTATGAATAATGATTTGTCATAATTTATAAACTATTTTATATAAATGTTCATATATCTTCATAATCATGTGTTAGAAAAGATATAATCTAAGCGTAATTTTTTAATTTTCTCTTATCCTCAACAGACATAATAGAGATTCTAATTTTGATTATAAATATAAAGATTGTTTAAAGAATATTATCATTTTAATTACCCTACTATGCAGAGATTCATTTTATTAATAGTTTTTAAATTGATGGTTATTGAATAAAAATTTAATAAAATTCAGTAAATATTATTTTTTTCATAAATCATAATTATAATTAATAAAATTAGTTTGATTTTCAGTTAATAGAATATGTATTATACTATTCTATATTAGGTGTAAATTATGTTTTTTAATTTATTTAAAAATGTGCTTTATGATCAAGAGTGATTTAGGTCAACTTTTAATAATAATTTTATTTAATTTCATAATTTAAAATTATTTAGATTACAAATTTACAAATACTTTGTGAATTAAATATTGTTGTATAATTTGTATGATATTTCTTAAATCTTTACAATTTAACAAAATGAAAATAGTTTTCCTAAAGTTTAAAGTGTAAATTTTGAAGATGGTAAATTAATTTTAAATTAAAATTTAACAGATATTTATTGAATCCATACATTTGATCAAATGATATTTCCTAGAGATCCTTAGATCTAAAAATCATATTTTGGTTTGATGTTTCAAGCAAGAAATTATTATTAAAATGCACTGTATAAAAATAATATCAATAATACACCTTTTTGGTCATTACATTATAGAAATCTTCAAAAGTCATTTTACCGTCTTGATTAGAATCAGTTTTTTTAAAAATCTTTATTTATAATTTGTAAATAATTACTTCTGCTAAAACTTCTTCATCTATTTCTTCTTTTAAATCTTTATATACTACTTATCTTAAATCTTAAAGGGTTATGTAGCCTTTGTTATTTTTATCATATTTCCTATATACTCTTCTAATTGTATCTTTTCTTTCTGATTTAGATTTATCCTGATTCAAAATACCAAGAAAATATTCAAAAGTGATTCCTCCCAATTCATCTTCATCTAATTCTGAGAATATTTCTAAAAAGGTAGCGATTATATTTTAATACCATATAGAGTTTCTTTAGTTGGATGATATCCACAACTAGTCAGTAATTACTCGAGATCATTAGGCGATAAAATACCAGCTTATTCAGAATCAAAATAATCAAAAACTTATTTGATATCTATAATGTCAGATTCCTTTGATGAAATTGCAATAAATACTTTAAGATCTTTTGTAACAAATTTCTTTGGATTGAATTCGTTAGGATTGCCTCCTTTAGCGGATGTTCTTTCATTTGCAATTTATTTTCTAATTTATCCTCCTTATGCCAAAGCATTATTATGAGATTAATTAATTTTCATTCTTGCTCGAGTCGATTCTCTATTTTATGGCATTCTATTAGTAGAAATGCTTGATTCATCTAATTAAGTATTAGGACTATCTCTCATTATTGATTAAGTAGTTCTAAAAGGACTCTATTAAACTGGATATTTTAAGTTACTTATGATTTTCTTTGATTTCTCATTTATATTATATTATATTATATATAATATATAATATAATTAATTGTTTTATTATATAAGATAATCAATTCTTCATTTCTTACGATAGAAACCTTAAAAAGTAATTGACTTGAGATTGGATGAAAAAGAGATTATTTGAATATTAGTCGGGATGCATCTCATAAGAGCAACTTGATTAAGAAAAAATATAATAAAATTTATTTAATGGCAAATTATTTATTAAAATAAAGAAGTAAATGAGTTATGTAAAAACAAATTAATTTAATTTATATGAGGTCGTATTCTTAATATATATTGAAGTATGAAATGAAGACAATAATAATATAATGTCTCATAAATTATTTTATTTTAAATCTTTTATTTATTTATTTATGAATCAGCCTTAATTTTAGGCACTCCCTTCATATGAGAATTTAGATATGATAAGGAAGACTTTTCCTCCATTGGAACATATTAATTTGGAACATGAATTTACAAATTTGGAAAAAAGCAAATATTTCATCATTCGTACATAAGGTGAAGATAATGTACACAGAGCCATGAAATATGGTATATGGACAAGGTAGTTTTAATATTCTATTAATCAGCTCTTCTCGAAAGAATGAACGTTTGAATGAAGCATTTTCATAAGGAGATGTATATCTCTTTTTTACTGAAATAAACAGTCTTTGCTTTAGTGGGATGGCCAAATTAACATCTGGATTTGATCCTAAATCGCATTTTAAATATTGGTTGATTGAAAATAAATGGTTTGGTTTATTCTAAATAAAATGGGTATACAAAGTTATCTAATATAGTTATATGTAAAAGATATCCCTTTTAAATTATTTGAAAATATCAAATAAATTCAAAAATTTGAAGGTAGTGACGAAACAATAAAGTCGGTTTATGATTTGATAGATTGTACAGAATTAAATTTGGAAAATGGAATCAAAATGGTAGAAATCTTTAAGAAAGAGGAATCCAAAAAAAGCTTATTTGAAGATTTCTCTTAATTGGATAAATTAGAAGTAAGTAAAATAAATATTTAGAATTAAAGTAGATAATAAAGAGATTCCAATCCAAATTTTGAGAAGAAATTTCAAGAATTAAGATCAGTGTTTGAAACAATCCCTTATTCTTTTTCTGCTGCATCTTATGAAAGAAGATAGTAACGCAAACCTTAATATGGTTATTATAATTATGGTATTAAATATATAATAATTTCAAGGGTATTACTAATAATAATAACCTCAATATTGGTAATCCAATAGTGGATTTTATTAATAAGAATAATATTAATAATATCCTTATTAATAATATCAAAATAAATATTAAGAATCAGCTGATCACAAATATAATAAAAAAGAGACCCAGCAACCTGTTAATTTGGAAGATAAATTTGAGATCTAATAAAATAGAAAATATAAATATGATAAAAAAAAAAGATTTAATAATCGTAATAACTAATAGATTGAGTATGTTTAAAAGTATCAATAAGAAACAATAGTATAGTAAAACATATGAACATTAAAATTAAAAAAAGACAATAATAATCAAATTTATTACCCTCTCTAGTGTTATTTTCGTTTATGCTAATCATCATTCTACAGTAACAAAGGCTTTTATTCAAGTGGTTACAAATTAATATCTAATTAAATCAAAAATTTACTTTTTTTATTTTTAATAGGAGTAATTTGAGATAAATTGTTATTATTAATATTTCCATTATTAATATATTGGCTATGATAGGTTTGAACAGAATTATCCTTATTATCTATAGGACTAAGAATAATCTTTTGATTTAATTTTTTTTCTATAAATTATTAGTTAACCAAATCACTCTAAAAACGTTATTTTCCTTCTTATGATTCCAGTATTTATTAATTCTATTTAATCTTTTCGGCAACTAATTATCCCTTATCTAGTTAAGGTTAACTAACTCCATTTTATTTTTATTAAAATTCTAATAAATTAAATCCAAATAACTACCTTTTCCTGGGACCCTAGGAGAAATAAGTCTTAATTTATTATCCTATTCATAATCATAATAATTTAATTTATTATTTTATTATTGAGAATTAATTTCAAGTATTCGTTCTGATTTCTCTAACTCAATTAAATCCATTGCTAGAAATTTATTACTAAGTGTTACCTTATTTATATGGTAGGGAAGGAAAGTTAAGTTTTTTAGCTTTGAAATTAAATGGAGGAATTTTGTACTCTTGAGTATCATCATCCCATTCGCAAGCGGATTATAAAGTCTCTATTTCATTTTAATTAAACATCATCTTTACTAAACCCATATATAGTTTAATTTCTTTCTGTTAATTTCTTATAGTATCTAACATATCTTCCTTTTCATATTCAACTTCTTATTTTAAATCTTTTTATTCCATAGTAGCTTCTTCTAATTTCTTTCTTAAATATTTAATAAGTTTCTTAAGTTTTTCTACTTCTTCTTGAGCACTTTAATATTTGGTTTCAACTTAAAACATTTCCTATTATTGCTATTCTTATTGTAATATTAAAGCTTCATGTTCTTTTTTTTATTATTCTACTGTTTATCTTAGTTTTTTGTATTTCTTTTTGTCGTCTTCAGTCCCCTTTCCTCCCTAAACAACCATTTATTCTTTTTCTTTAAGTAATTATTCTAATCTCTATTTGGTTTATCTTTCTTATTCAGCTTGCCATTCCTTTTCTTTCATTTCTTATTCAAATCTTTCCTTCTCCATCTAAAGTTGATTATTTTTCTCTTTAAATTCGTTTAACTCTTTAAGTTATTCTTCCGAATTCACTGCTTATAGTAATCCTAATTAGTTGTTCCTCTCTCTCATCAACCTATTATTTTCTTCTTATAATCTATAAATTTCTGCATTATTATTTTTATTTTATTCCGGTTTAAATGATTGGAATGCTTCAAAAGTAATTGGTTATCCAGATGCTTATTTTTATAATAATTCTTTTAACTTTTTAATTTCTTCAGCTTGTTCCTTTAACAATGCATCTTTTGGGTCTTCATTAACTTTAGGTTAATTTTTAATCATCTTTGCTCTTGAAGCATACCTTAAACTAGATGCGGTTTCATCATAATTAAAATCTGATGGACTTATTGCGGTAATCATAATCGTTTTAGTATTACCTCCTAATGAATCTTATAACAGTCTAGTCAATTTTGAATCCCTATATGGGATATGTTAAGTCTTTCCATCTACTAATGCAGATATAACATTTCCTAAGGCAGATAATGATAAATTAATTTTAGTGGCCTCTTTTAATCTATCTCCTGTTGCTTGTGTTTTTGATTATCTTTCACTTCCTGCTAAATCAACTAAATTCAATTTTCCAGCTGTTATTGTTTCGCTTCCTTTACCATCAGTAATAGAACATTCAATATATACAGTGAATATACAATGACTTCTACTCGATTCTTTATTCATTGCTGTTGCACCCACAGATCTGCTTTAAGTACCCAATTACATATATTTATCCATTTCTTAAGTTGTTCTAACAACTACTATATTCAAATCTTTGATAAATACTCCTTATTATCCCTCTTTCAATTCATACTTCTATTTTACATCTTTGCTCAATAAATCATGAATTTCTTCATTATAAATTTCAATGTATGAACATCTTAACAGAAACTTTTTATTTGAATCTGAGTTATTGTTGATTAAGCTTATAATTTAATCAAAAGTTCTTGGAATTATTCCTTTCATGTTTTCCTAAAAATGAGAAAACAATTTACATTTGTTGGATCTCCTATCATTGTAAAAGTCTTGCCACAACCTAATTTTTCTTATATTATTGTATACCTGTTTAACCATATGCAAATATTGTTCCATTATAACCTTCGGCAACAGACTCAACTAAATTAAAAGCTGTCTTCTGATAAATTTAGACTTAAGGAGTCTCACCTCCAAATACGTAATCATATGTAAAATTCTTAACCTCGTTATCTTAACTCTAATTTATAAATTATGTATGTTTATACATTTCTCAATTCTACACTATTTGTATCCTCATGCACTGTAACGCATGGCTTGCTTCCATTTTCTTTTTCCCTTTAATTAAATGGACGCATTCTCACTATAACCTTCACACATTCTGCAGGCATTATTTTATAATTAATAATTTCTTTTAGTATTGCTTTTAAAACAATAGTAGAACTGTAAAATGATATCATTTTTTTAAGAAATAAACATTTTAGGCTTTTGATCAATCATTAATTTACCCTAAAAACTACTAAATAATATTATTTAAATAATAGAATCAAAATTCAAACATACAAATTCTTTATGGATTTTATATTCTCTTCTTTGAACTTTTGTAATCATCTGATAAGCATAAATATTTTGAAAAATTATTAAATCAAAAATGTAATATCTTAGTTTTTGTTTCTGACTATTTTGATTTATTAATTTAAATATTTGAACTTATCTATTTATTATAAAAATATAAAATAATTAAAATAATGATTGGAAATATAATATAAGTAATTGGCGAATTATTAAATTGCAAAGTTGACTTTCTTTGTACTGCCTAATTGTCAAGTGAAAAGAAATACTTCGCTGTTGTAGCTAGTGATAGATTATTATTTCTATCAAGCAAATTAGAAAAAGTCGAAATGTCTCTTGAGTATGGTAAGATAAAAGGAGTAGTTATATCTACTAGAGTTCCAACATTGTTCTAAATTCATACAGATATAATAATAGATGTGTATGCACTTGAAAGAAAATAATTGATATAAGCATTAAGATATTCTTGGATGACTGATTTTATGCATAAGAATTTTTAATTTAAATAGTTGCCTATGTTTAAAGATGATATAAAATCTAATATATCAGAAAAATAAGCGATACTTCCTAATCTCTTATTTACTAAACACGGTAAATAAATATTTAGAAATAAAAATTATACATTTAGTTTACCAGAAGAATATGAATCAACTTATTAAGATGGAGTCTATGTACATAAAGAAAGCCAGTAATGCAAAATAATTGTTTAGATTACAGATCCAATGCCGATATAATTATTGAGTTACCTAGGAGAAAAAGCTAATCTATAATATTATTCAGAAATGTTTTTAGAAGTCGTTTTAAAAGGAATAAATTCAAAGGAGGAAGGTGTGAAATAAGATAACAATCAGAAGAGTCTAGAAAGTGATGAAGAAGGAATGTAATAAGATGAAGACGCATAGTTCTCAATTAAAAAAGAAGAAAATCTTGATTATTGGATAATATCATCTCATACTTACAAAAAACGATCAAATTTAATGAATGATGTTTCTGAATGGTATGGCTGGGAATTACATGCAAGAACTTAAGTTCAAGATATATTTATTATTATATTAAGAAGAGTACATCTTCCCCCACTCTTTGAAACATATTAAGAGATTCTGTTTGTCTTATATGGATAAGAATAAAATGCAAAAGAATAAGTTTTAGTAAATGATAGGGATCTATTAAAATTGACATTAGAACAAGATTTAGAAGAACATGCATTTAAAAACGTACTTAGAAATGCGATAGATTCTTTATCATGTAAAATGTTTATATTTGAGAAATAATATTAGTCATTCATACAATTGTCTGCAGATAGACTATTATATAACAGATAGACATTAAATTTTATTTATAATAAATTCAAAATATTCCCTTAATTTATAAGCTATGCCTTAAAATATCTAAAATTATTATTTTAACGTTTAGTTCTTTATGATAAAGAGAGATTTTTAATTTTAGATAAAGAATTAAGTTAAAAATATGGATTTATATTAAATAATCTTAAAGATTATATGACTGATGGAATCCAAATAGAGGAGAATCTTTAGGCTTTATTTGATGCATTTGAGCAAGCCTCATTTGTAAGAGATAAATCAGGTAATGATGACGAGAGAAAATTCATTTGGTAATAAAAATTATCAAATTATTTGGGTATTTGTTTTGACGGATTTTTGATGGGTTCAGCATTCAGTTTTAAAGATTTAGTCCCCGTTTTATAAGCCAAAGTTAGTATGGAATTAAAGACTATAATTCTAGAATTATTTGATTATTGTTTATATGCTGTACCAAAAAAAGAATGTCGACCAATTAAAAAAGGAAATTTCATTAAAAAATTAGAAGAATTAGCATCAAATAAATATTAATACAATATAAATATAGCAAAGTCTTTAATTGAAGCTAACTTTTTCTCTTAAGAAGTACTACTTTAAGAGAGATCAGGTTTATATAGTAGTTTGATGTGTTATTTTCTTTAATCTGAGAATGTTGATTTAATAGTTGCAATTTGTCGTCATATAATAAATTTTTAAGCAGAAATTAAGCATACCACAGGATTAACAGAGGCGATGATAACAGCTTTTAAACCGATTTCGGTTGAATTGATAAGATTATATAGAAGTCATAATAGAACTATTGCTACTTTAGCTTGTGCATCATTATTTAATTTATGTACAAATTCAAGAGAATTTAAATACATAATTTTAAATGATGATGGGGCATCTCTCTTAGTAAGTAAATTAGTAACGAAAGATAACTTTTTATTACATTTTGCTTTAAAGTAAATAATTTTAATAATTTAGATTAATATATTGTGTTATGAGTATTACATAAAATATTGAAAAGCTATTAGCAGCAAATTTAACAGATTATTTATATAAAATATTAGAAGGCCCATAGATCAAAGGATGTTAATATGATGCAAGATGTCTCATCACAACCTGTTAAATTTTAAGTGTATGTTTAGTGAGCGAATTAGAACTTAGAAATATTGATCACTTATTAATTTTATTATATAATATGGTAACAACTTAAGCTGATCAATATTTCTTAGATTAGGAGGAGTCTGTTAATTTAAAGAGTGAAGCTTTATATGTAATGAGTAAAATGTGTCATAAAAGTACTGAAGTAAAAAAGAAGATAAATCAAGAATGTGTACCTTTTTTGTTAAAACTTATGGAGAAATTAACATATCATTAAGTCTAAGAGAAAATCATTATGTTATTATGTATTTTAATAAAAGAAAACAAAGAATGGGCTTTAGATTGGTTATAAATGTAAATAAAATTATAAGAGATATTAACAATGTATCATAATAATGATATTCAATCATCTAATTATTTATTATCATAAATCAAATTTATAGATGATGAAGCAAAGAAAGTTAAAAATGAAGAAATGAAAAGATCAAAACTTGCTCCTACAGCTAGCGTGATTGCAGAGTAAATGATGGATTAGCTATAATAACAGGAATCTACTATTTAAGATAATAAAAAATCAATTATTAGTGAAGCAAGATCTTCAATGATTGAAGATTCTCGAATAACTGCCTCTAATATAAATAATAAATCTACTATAATTCCCAGTTAATTTAAGAAATCTTCAGCTTCCTGATTTATTTATAGTATTATGTTATCTTGTGGTTTGAAATATAAAAAGATATATCAATTTTATTTAATTAATTTCAACTTTAAAATATACAAACATATTAATTATTGATCTTTATACTATAATTTTATCTATAATTAAATATTTAATTTTTTTAGTCCTATAAAATTAAGTCTAAATCAATCTACTATATTAATTATATAATTAATTATTTTTATTTAATTAATTGTTTACATCCCTATGTAATTAAATAAAGACTTTGCAGATTCTACAATTTCATTAAATTTATATTATATACAATTTTATGTAATTCTATAAAGTATATAAATTTGATAAAGATTATCAACTTTGTTAATCAAAAAAATTCTATATATTCTCTTTTAATGTAGGGAGATGGTCTAATTTATTGGAAATACTTGACTATTTGGTTTTGTTTAAGAATACAAGATTAGGGAGTCAAATCTGCTAAAGCTTCTAAATAAATTTTATTTAAGTTCTAATTAGCAATTTACACAATAATAATGTGAATTTTTCTTTTTTTCATAATTTATTTCAAAATTTCTATATTTTATTAAGAATAATCCTTAACCATTTCAGCAAAGAGTATTATAATACGTAATTAAGATTTTACTTCTTCTTCGTCTTCAATTTTATCATGATAATCTGTTTACAGATATTTATCAAGTACATCACCTGCGTTACTTAAACTATGTTATATTGATCTCTCATTCTGTATTGATTAATTTGAATTATTCAACTAAGTGTTTTCATCTTTGATTTTAGATTTATTCTTTATAAAAAATGAACCTGCTGCCAACTGTAATAATTATAATAAATTTGATTCACCTCCTGGAGGTAGTAATAACCGATTACAACTATTTTACAAGTATGATTGCCATTATTGTAAAGGAAAGATTTAATGAAAAGTTGAATTAATTGCATAGAGTCCTACCTAATCTTAAGTATTCAATAGAGATAGAATGTATTTAGTAATGGAATGTGATAATTATATTTGTTCAACTGTCATTTAATTAGTGTAATCAATTAAAATAATTGCTTAAATATGTTAATTAGTTATATGAAATTGATCTAATAAAGAGATATCTAATCTATAGGAACGGAATATTTACTAGAGTAATTTAAATGCGTAATTATATTGATATGGATCATATACAGACATTGATATAACAGATAATAATTTAGAGCAACTCTATACTATCTTATTCATTTTAATATCAATTATAGCTTTTAATAATGTAATTTTAGATTAGATTAAAATAATAGGTGCTTCTGCAAATATATTAATACTGTTAGTTATTTAATTTAATTATTATCCCTAAAAATTTGGAAGTTATTTAATTAAAGTTTTCGCTTTTGAAATCTGATTAGATTTTGTATAAAAATAAACTAGTTAACAAGACAAATTAAATAATAGATTGTTTAGGAATGCTGAAGCAGGTTTTTGTTGTTCTGCTTCAACTTTCATTTGCAAAAGTAATTAAAGAATTTCATTTAGGAAGAGTTAATCATGTTCATTACTAAATTAACTCAATATTCTAAGTAGTTAATATTACCTATTTAATAATTTAAGTTTAACTATATTTTTACAATCTTCTTCAATAACACTATCATCTTTCATAACAGATTAATTGGATTTCTCTATTTATTATAGTAAAGCAATGGAAGTGATATTAAGGTTTTATAATTGGTTATTAATTTTTATTCGATCAGTATTAGAGCTCGCATAAGAGTTTCTTTTAACATTTTATTACATAGTATTACTGCGTTGTTTAAATTCCATTGATATCATCTTTGAAAGTTAAGGTTAATAATTTTAGGATTATAATCTCTCGAATATTCTATCATCTCCAACAAATTTTGATAACAAACGACTTTTGAATGATTCATATACTTAAAACCAATTTCTACTTGTACTCATTTTTTGATGTAATTCATTCAATTGTAAGAGACTTTACAATTCTTATTCTGCGATTTAGATGGATTCTTCTTATTCATTAAGTGCTTCAAGGAATCTTTTATTAAGTGCATGTATTCTGGCGATATTATTAGAGCACAATCCTACAGCTGAGAGGTTGTTTTGCTTTTTAAAGAATTTCTTTGAATTGCTCATCAACATTAAGCCTTCTGCATTTAATTCAATTTAATTGCTTTGATATTTTACACTATTTGCATAATCAATGACAACATCAATGAATTAACGAATTTCAGTTGAATTTCTATATTCGTCATAATTACTTGCTAAAAAGTTTTACTTACTTAAATCTATAACAGATTATTCTAATATCTTAGTTGCCATAATTCTCAAAGGCACTACAAATGAAAGACTTGCTTTAACACCTTATCTCCATGTATATAGAAATATGATTAATGAGGATAAAAACAAGATTGTTACATATTAATCGATTTTGTCTGGCTCATCCAATGATCCAGCTTATTGATTTCTGTAAATCAGTGTGAAAGTTTCTATGAATAGAAACGAATAATTTTTCTTTACATTAATATCTACAATCTCACAATAATGTGTAACTGGGTTTGATACGAAAAATAGGGTGCTTCTACAAATATACTTCTCTTCATTTAATCCAACATATTCAAATGTTTTAAATTAAAATCCACAATCATTTAAAGATTCATATAAATTTTGTATCCATTCTTCTGTTTAGTTCGAGTATGTTCGGCTTAAAACAGAAAGGTTTCCAATCTCAAGAGTATTATCAGTATTGACTTAATAAAGTAACTAAATTTATTATAATCATTTACTGAATCTATAAGTAATCCTCTATATAAATTTTGAGGATTCCATGATTTAGCCAAAGAGACAAACATGTCTAATTCTTAAATCTCACTTATGCTGCATTTGTGTTACCCCATAATTGTTACAAGTAATGTAAATTTCATTCCATCAAGGGTGAGTTCAGGTTTAATCCATTTTTAGGAATAATTGTCTAGTACTATGCAGTTGAGTTTCGATTTACAATTTTTAACCTAAAATTGCCAATAGGTTTAATAATCAGAAATATTTTAATTTCCATAGACTGCAAAAAGCCCATTTTCACAAAGAACTGATATATTGTTTTTTATTAAGGAATTGAATTATTTTAAGTGGACTGCAAGTTCTTAAACTTCAGGATCGTTGAGGGTTGAATTGATTTAATAGAATTGAAAAGGTTCATCTAAGATAATGTGAAAGTTTTATGAAAGCAATTCTTATGCAACAAAAAGATCTTTAATTGCTGGAATCATTAATTTTGACAACACTTTATTATAGCTATATTCAATTGACACACCCTCATTAAAAATTGATCTGGTTAAAGATTGACCTTAATCAAGTGAATTTGGTAATTGTATGAGGATAAACAGACAATTCATGATCAGACTTAATAGCAATATGATAGAAATAGGTACAACGATTGCCATAATGATTTTGAGTATCATGAATTAAATTATTATTGATCAAATAAAATCTGTAAATCGTGTCCCATGCATACAACAAAGAATAAATAATGAAATGATAACCTTAAGGTAATGGAAAGCATAGAATTTCTTGGCTTCTACTTCATCTCGATATTATAAGTCGCCTGAGGTTCCTGAAAGCAAAAAACAAAAAAAATAACAGAATAGAAATGCCAACTATAAATTTGAATAGGAGGATGATATGTGTCATAAGATTTTGAAGAAAGTATTACCAAGGAATCCCCTCTTACCTATGAGAAGATAATATGAACCTAGTAACAAACTAATAAATATTAGATCCGTCTTAATTGTCAGTTATATAACCTAATTAAAGTCTATAACAAATCATTTGTCTAATAGAAGAGTCTTAAATTGGATCTAAAACTCATAGATTCAATAAACCATCGCTTAGAAGAAATATTAGCCAACCTATTATCAATGAAACTAAGTAATTGTCTTTTCTCAAAAATAACTCAACTTCTAAAGAAAATAAAAATTCTGGTAGAAAGTAAAGTAAAATTTATCTTGGGTCTACTATTTAAGCATCACAAACTTAAACAAAGTTTGAAATTGAAATTGATTTCAAAATTAGAGATTCATCTGTTAAACGAAGATTATCTCAAAAACAATTTAATCTTTATAAGAATCGAAAAATAGCTAACTCTGGTATTGCAAACTAATTTAAATTATAAAAAGAGGAGGAAATAGAAGCATAAAGAAAATAAATTAAAGAATAAATTGAATTATTATGAAAAACTATGCTTCTTTTTAAAATATAAGTATAATAAAATTTATTCATATCTTATACCAACAAAATGAATGAAAGAGAATCTCGTACATCTCACAGGGCATTCTCTTCTAATCCTACTTCTGCACCTTAGAATGCATATGCATCTGCATTAAAAACATTGTAAGAAAAATTAAAGGGAGTTGAAGGATTGAAGAAATCAAATGAAAATCCTTCTGACAATTTAATAGATTAATTGAGGAAATAAGTAAATGATTTGTAGAATGAAAATGAAAGATTGTAATATTTGTTAATGAAAACTAATCAAGAAAGTTAGATGAATTTTGTAGCATCTCAATAAATTGAAGTTTTGTAAGCTGAGAGACTACAACATCTTAAAGATTACTAAGATAGAGTTAGTGATTTAATCAGAAAAAATGAAGAATTAAAACATGATAAACATTAAATTCAAATGGCATTTGACAGTTTACAAAGATAATTATAAGCACATAAATCAAATGAAAAAGGATTCTTACATAAAGTGGAACTTAAAAAATTTGAAGAAAATGCTTCCCTTTTAACTAATGTTTAAGATCTAAAAGTCAAACTTGATTTAAAAGATTAATAACTAAAAAAATAAGAAAAAAAAATCGAATATTTAGAAATTGAAAAAGAATAGATCATCTAAGAGTATACGGTTTACAAAACCAAATATCCTCCAATGAAAGTACATGATTTTGAAAAATAAATTCATGCATTAAAGATTTAACTAGAAGAAAAAGATAAACAATATTCAAGAAATATTGATGATATTGAAAGTAATAAAAGTATAAGAGAAGAATAAATGAGTAGAAGAATCTAAGATTTAATTGGAAAATGTAATGAATACTAATAAATTATTGAACAATTAACACAAGATTATAAAGATTTGAGTCTTAAATATTAATAGATCAAAATTAAATTGGATTATGAAGAAAGATAACATAGATATATTAATAGAAAACTTAGTCAAGGTGAAACCGAACTTAAATAAACTTATAAAGAACAAAAGACTGTTACTAAATTAAATATTGATTAGATGTCTCCACCTTTAACCAGTCCAAGATTAGAAAATAGTTTAAGATAAAGTTAATTGAAATAAGCTATAAGAGAATGTTTAGAAGACATGAAGAATACTTAAAATTTTAACTTTTGTAGTCCTGATAGAAAATCTGAAAACAGAAAGCAATAATTATTATCACCAATGTCAACCACTCGCCAATTTGAAATTGAAACTAAACTTAAAGGACTTAATGATAAATACGAGAATTTAATTAGGTAAGCTTAAAATGAAAACGATTTAAATTCTAAGGCTTTGATAAGGAAATAACTACTTGAGATTGCAGAATAAATTAAAGAAACTACTAAATTTGAAAAAACATGAATAATTATTTAATTCATTCTAGTTAATTTTTCATATTATCGAAATCAATCAATTTACTATTTTATTTTTTACATTTATATTCATCAATTTTTTTAAAATTATTATTACGTTAAATACATTGAGTTTATGAAATGATATATTATTTATAATCATATTTATTACTATATAATTTCTAAGTAGAAAATAATAATTCTTATATCAATGCTAACTGAGATATATTTCATCTTATTTAAATCTAATGCTTATTTAAAAAAGAGTTCGAAATAGGTAGATATAGCTTTAAGATTTGAATCCAAAAAATATTTAATTTATTGGTTTAAAATCAAATAGAATAATCTGTTATGAAAACTGAAAATTTAAGTTTAAAATCAATTATGATTTTAAATTAAATGTTAGGAATTATTAATTTAAAATCCTAAAAAGAATTGATATAGATTATTTTTTAGATAGATTTTTTGGTATTACAAATATATAGATAAGAGAAAGTAAAATAATAAAAATCTTAGACATATTAGAAGACCCAGTTTGGTTTTTTATTAGAAATGGTGATAAAAAATATTGTTTAATGATTATTAATAAATTTAATTAAGAACATGATCTCTTTATTGTTTTTCTTAAATGTAATTTTGGCCCAAGAAATAAAAAGATTAACAATTGGTCAAAGGATAGAAGGGTAAAACAATTATTGATTGTTAAGTTTTTAAGCAAAGTGGCTTTAATAAAATGGAGATTATTATGAAATAATTTTGGAAGAATTAAAAACTGATTCCGATATTGTTGTAATGGTGAAATCTATAAATCCCGGAGGAGATCCAAACATATTTATATCAAAAGTGAACAAATATGCTAAGAATGAAATAGAGGGAGAAATTGCTTCTTGCTCATCAAGAGGAAATGGTAAAAATAATTCTATATTCAACAAGATTTATGTATAATAGATAAATCTTAATTGTTAAGTTAAATTCCTTACTATATATCTATTATATGTCCTGGAAATTGCAGATATGAATTGAGAGTAGATTATGTTGAAGAATATATTCTTAATAGAAGTAATTTGTATGCATAGATATTAAATAGGTGATTTTATCTAATTTAAACTAACTAACACTTAATAAAGCGAGATAATAAGAATAAATACTGGATATTACAGTAATTCAGAGACTGAACTAGAAATAGAAATAAAAGCATTGAATATATACGAATTTGAAAATGAATTTTAAGTCTATCTAAATTAGGGAAACGACATACCTTCTTCTATTTCACATTAATATAAAGCCAAAGATTCTTGGAGTGGATCTTAATTAATAACACTATCATTTTCAGATTTACCATTTTAGTCAAATCTTACAATGTTAATTTCTGGTTAAGCAGGAGCAATTATTTAAGTTAAGACTCACACATATGGGTTGTTGAGAGAATTAAGATTTTAGGAGGTTTATAATGGTTTGGTGGAGGCTCAAAAAGTTAAAATATTCAAAATTAAGATTCAAGATTAGAGTTATAATGATGAGGATGATCATTCTAAGAAAATAAAGTGGGTATAAAGATATAATGATATATTTAGTACGTAAAATTGACACCTTTTATTGGACATGCAACTTTACATGTGAATCCTGATTATTAACCTCATTTATTAGAATAATATCTATATAGTTCTGAATAATAAAGTAGATCGGTTTTTATTTTGAACAAATCTTACTTCAAGCATTAATATGGAGATGAAAAGTATTTATTTGTAGCAATTTTTGGAAATGAGATGTGTACATATCAATTAGAGACAGGAATTTTAGATTATGAATACTAATATATTGATATAAATGTTCCATATGAAGGAATTTTAGAAAATAATGATTTGACTAATTATTGGTTTGTATTGACAGGAAATAAAGCAAAGGCAGTTACTGTAGAATTGACGAATTATGGTGAGGAATGCGCTATGGTGCTATAAAAATGTTCGGAGGACAACTGTAAAATAAATGAAGAGGATTTATAAAACTTAGAAGATAAGTACTCTGATAATGAACGAGATTTATTTATTTATAGTAATGCAACAAAAAATAATAATAAATAGTTGTTAGCATTTAATTACGCTCCTAATACTTGTTAATCGTTTGGTGATTTATATAGTTGTACTTATGCATTAGCAATATATTAGAACACTGCCCACATCAGATAGTAAGAGAGTAAGTGTATATATTCTTTGATTGTATCATCTTTATCTTCACATATTAAGTTAAGAGAAAATACACCACATAAATCATTAGTAGAGAGGAATAATTACAATTATTTCAAATTTAAAATAGAAGAGGATTAGAATATAATAAGGATATCTGTATTGTTGACTCCCATATAAGGGAAATTTAAGATCTATTCATCATTATAGGATTAGAGACCAAATTAATAGAGTTTTGATAAACAGGGGATAAATAATATGATTCGTTATGGATACGACAATCAGATTATACAGAAAGGAACATACTATATATCAGTATTTGGTGAAACCGCTGGTTTATATACGATTACAGTCGTTGTAATAAGAGATGGGGAAGATTTAAGATAGAAAGGAAGTTTTGCATGGCAATATATTCAATTATATGAAGGAAGTCCTCAAGACTTTCTTCTTTTTAATGATGAAGTAGGTTTATATAAGATTGATCTTGTAAATTATTTAGGATTAGATTAAGATAGAAGATTAAGTTAGGATACATTGAAGGTGGAAATATTACATGAATCAGGAGATTTAAGACTTTTTGGTTTTGATCATCCAACGGCTAATTTAAGTTAATCTCGATGGAATAGTTCAGGCGAAATAGAGATACAGATGAATGAAGGTGAATAATTAGAAGTAATATATTTAAGAGTGGAACCTAATAAACCATTAAGTGTTGTTTAATTCAGAATAATATACAGGATAGGATGGAAAAATTATATGTTGGTACTAGATGAAAACTTTTATACTTTCATTGAGAAGGACGATTATTAATATTTCTATTTTACTTTTTTTAAGAATGAAGATGTTTAACTTACAAAAAGAGCTCACTCTCATAAAGATGATGAGGTTATTGTAACTGCATTTGTAGGTGATTAATAATATTAGTTGACTTCAGGTTCAATGGTATTAAGTCCCTCAAGTATGCCTCTTGATAAATGTAAGATTTCAGATTCAGAAATATATTATTGTTAGGTTTAGATCTAAGTAACAAGTACTGTTAGCACATTCTATTCATTACTTATTTCAAAAGATCAATCTTAAATTTAATTGAGTATTGATGAGCCTGTAATTAAGACCTTACCTGTTAGTTATCATCACTATTATCTATTTTATCAATCTATAAATGATGTAATTATCAATGTTGTGAATTATGGATACCCATAACCATTACAAATCTTAGTTTCATATTTTAATGTTTATCAATATCCAAACCAAGGAAATTATGATTATCCTACAAATTTAGAATCTAAAAATCTCCTTGCTGTTTCAAAAACACTAATAGGATTATCTCATAGTTAAGTAACTTTAAATTCTGAGTCACTCTAATTTTGTTAATAATATTGTGTTCTAGCCATCACTGTAAAATTGATTGAAGATCTACAATATTTTAAAACCCCTAAATCTACTTATTCTATTCAATATTCATCCGGTGCTATAACATTACCGGAATCCTAACCACTCTATGGAACAGTTCAAAAAAACGTTATTAAATACTATCTTGCTTACGTATAAGAAAACAATACGAATCTAATGATTTTACTAACACCAATGTCGTCTTGTGATACTAATATGGTTGTGAGTAAATCAAGATATCCAGATGCTGATTAATATGATTGGACATCATAAGATTATTTAGGCGATTAACTTATTATTGAAAATGGTAATCCAAAATATCCTGATATGGCTGGACTCTATTATATTGGCGTTATTTCCTCTACTGTTTGTTCTTATAGTATAGTATATCAAACTGGAATGTTTCATTATTATCAAATTTAATAAGGGGTCCCATATAACATTGTTCTTTAATAAGGAGAAATTGCCTATTTTAAATATGAATAATACGTTGCGGAATAATTTAAAATATTATTCATGACTCAAGGGGATACTGCTCAATATTATATTGAGGAAATGTTTGAAGAATCAAAAGAATCTAATACATTCTTAAAATAAGTAGAAACCTTTCAATATAATAATGGTGGAAAAGGATATAAGAAGTAATTCAGTTTAACTCCTTATGACGGTCATAAATATCTTATAGCTGTCGTATCATAATATTATTCAAGAATTACTATCGCTGTTCAAGTTAAATCAAATATAATTTATTTAGCAAAAGATGCAACAAATATAAATTAACTTGATCCAAAAGAATTTTAAAATTACAATTATTATACTTAAAGTGATACTGATTTACATGTTTTAATTTTAAGTGGTAAAATTAGTATTTAATACCGAAGTAATTCCTCATAAATTTTTACCGAAAAAATTCTTCATACAGAGAGGTATTCTGAGAGTTAGTTCTAAGATTTGATATAAGTCTCATCTAATAATTCAAATATATTTGAAATTAAAATTACTGCCTTGGAAGATAGTGCTACTTACAAAATTTATTGTAAAGATCATGAAGGACCTGTTAAAGTTAATATAGGAGAAGTTTACAATGTTGTATTACCAATTTCACAATCTAAAAAATTTATTTACAATAGCGTTTAAAACGGATATGGCTCTACTTTTTGTATTTTTTTGACTTATATCTTTAATGAGTATTCAATTGACGACTATAATAAATATAAGTTAAAAAGCCCAACAGTTAAAGTTATTTACACTTACCAAGATTCAAATTAGAGGGAAATTTACCCAACAAATAACGCTGAATTTTCTAAATATTATTATATAGAATTTGCTGATTCTGTAGGTGATTATGAAATCGAAATTATTAACAATAATGGGCAAACAAACATGCAATATAGTATAATCTTTGGTAATAGTCTTCTCAATGTTTTGATTCCTAGTCATACAATTTATAACATAAATTAGAAACCACAATATTGGGAATACTTTTGCCCAACTGAAGGATAATTGATTTTCTAAATTAAATAATGTGGATCTCCAATAAACCTGTTTGGTTCAACTGATATAGACCTTTTAAGAAATAGTTAATACTAAAAATAATATAAAATACTTGATACTTTAGTAGATATTATTGAAGTCAAAAGATCTGGATATTACTATTTGTTAACTATTCCAGTTTTCTCTTAATCAAATTTAAATAGTCAATACACTATTAATGCTCAACTGGTAAAATAAGATTCCTATATTCCAATAAATGATATAAAACCAGGAGATGATGGAAATTTATATTGGACTATTGAGAAAAGAGATGATAAATTTTTTCTCAATGTATCCTTTTACTAATTGTCCATTAAAGAAAATATCAATTTTAAAATACAATAAATTTAATACAAATTAATTTATTACTTCATTGAAGAAGATAATGATTTACCATTCAATTAATGCTTAGATATTTATTAATTTTAAAGTTTCATTCAATCTTCATCCTAAGAAAAGTAAATGATCTTTTCATTATATTAAGAATTAGATGTCGAAAAACTTGAGAATTCTTAAATGATATACTTCAATGTATATACAGATTGTAACATAATTTTTAACTATTATTAGCTATCATTTAATTAAAAAATTAAGAAATGATTCACTTAGAAAAATTCTATATTCCTCGAAAGATACAAAATCAATATGTAAAATAGATATAATGGTATCATTACTTGTAGTAAATTACAGTTTTATCTATAATCCTTACAATTCTCTATGTATTGTATAGACATTGTAGGAAGAAAGATATTCAATAATAGTAATTATTAATTAATTATAAATAGAAATCGATTTGAATCCAACGAATATCCCAACATAGAGATGCATTATAGAGGATTAAGCGAATGAAATTTATTAAACATTTTATTCTATAGTTGATATGTTTTTATAAACAATAAAAAAATATGCTAAGACTTTATAAATTAATTCTTTATACCATACATGAGAAAAAGGCATATATTATTAATTCTTAATTACGTTGGCTTATTTTATCTACATATTTTGTTTTAATATCATTATTTTATAATTTTTTTAATTATAATATTATATTTTAAAATTGTTAAAACCGAATAAATATTAATCAAAGAATAAGTTTTGCTTTTCCCTCATTTCTGATTTAATTCAATTGTAAACTATTCATTTTTTTAATAAATTTATTTCTGACCATTTTTGTGCTTCTCTTAGGAAGATGAATATCTTTTTTAACTACTTTTTGATAAACAAACAACTGATTAACTCAGAAATTTAGAATCTTTATCCACTTCCCTCAGAGATATAATACCTTAGCTTAAAGAAATATTTTTTTTTTTTTTTATCATTTGATGGAGAATAGCTTCTCCTGAAACTTCTCTAATGTTAGTCTCCTAAAAGTTAGTTTCTGCAATCTAAATAGCATTCCTAACTAAAACTATAAAAACAGATTTATACCTCTCTCTTAATTTACTGAGCCATCATTACTTAAATTTACATCTAATACAAGTTAGGATTTTTCCTCTTTTTTTTCTTCTTCTGAAGGGATCCTAAATATAAATATTTTATTTCATACAAATTTGGTTCTTGTTTAATATAGTCTTCTGTAGGGGAAATACCAAATAAATAATTATTCTCAATATCTAATATTTTTTAATGATTATTGATGTAATTATTCCATTCATCGGTATAAGATATTTCTCTGAAAAAGAATGTTAATTAATTAACTACACCTTAATAACCTTTTGTTATAGGCTTTCTTATATCACCAACTTATTTGTAATATTAAGTGTTAAGGAAGCATAGAAAACCCAAAATATTTAAATCAAAAAGACTTCGTTATATATCTACTAAATTTTAATTGCAAAATATATTAACGGTTATTGACAAAAAATAATTTTAAAGAGTATTGTTAAATTCGTACTTTTAGATAAACTTCATTAGTATAATATAAATTTCTTAATGAAGAAAGTAATTTATTAGAAACAAATTATTAGTTTATAGGATATTATAATAGAATTGTATTAGTTGTAGTTTTGTTTGGCCAAGAATATCTTGTTAAACTCCATATGAGCTCATAAAACTGCCTTATTTATTAAGAATAAAAATACTTTGTTTATTTTCAAGACTGAGTGCAGAGCAAAAGTTTTTTCC
This sequence comes from Paramecium sexaurelia, assembly GCA_000733375.1. NCBI lineage: Eukaryota > Ciliophora > Oligohymenophorea > Peniculida > Parameciidae > Paramecium > Paramecium sexaurelia. The sequence continues at coordinate 161,540 of JPFM01000109.1, read as the reverse complement.
TATTAGTTCGAACTATTGATAATTAAATTGAAATTCAGGTTAAATAATTTGAGTTCGAATAGTATATTATTAGATTTCATATAATAATTGATTTAATAGAACAACCAAAGAGTGCGAATTTGTTTGAAACTAAAATAATATATTTTAAAAATATTACAATCAATTAAAAAAAGGTATCAGGAATACATATTTTTTCAAGGATCAATTATTTAAAATTTTGCTCACTTACATTTTTTAATAATTCAGTGAGTATATTGCATACATTTTCAACTATATCCAAATCATAATACTTATTTGATAGAATATCAATAATTCTATTAAGTAAACTTAGTCTTTCTTAATAATAATTAAATTCTAAGTTTCCTCTGTAATTAATTAACGCAATTAAATGATAAATAATATCTGCAATATGATTAGTATTGATGTTCTTAATGAGATCTTCAAATATTTATTTTCCATTGATTTATAAATAACCCCAAAGCTTTTATAAAATTTAATAGAAATACATACCTCTATTCCTCTCTGATCTATTAGACAACATATGAACTTTTAAAAGTAAGCAGCTATCGTGTCTTCTAAATAATCTCTATCAAGCGTTTGGAATAAGAAACTAATGCAATCATTCAATTCTAGATGAGTTTATGAAAAAAGATAATCAAAAATCTATTCTGGGCAGAATTTAATTATTTCACTAAGAATGAAAGGATACCTTCAAATATATTAAAGTGGATACTTAGAATTCTCTTCTGTTTCATCTACATTAATAATTAATAACATTTCCCAAAAGGTTTAAAAGTTTTAAGTAACACTAAAATTTAAATGAGAGATAATACTATTCTGAAAATAAGCTGATAGATTATTTATTAATTCCTTCCTATTATGTGATATCTAAAATTGTAAATAAATTTGCATTTGGATGTTGACTCAAGAAATTAGTAAGAACTAATTGTCCACTAGTTGTGATTATTTATCTAAAATAATGAATAATAATTATTACCTTTCCATCTAATTATTTAATATAAATAATTAATTAAAGTTCTTAAATAAATTATCATACAATATAAGCTGGGCAGTATTTGATAAATTTTGTAAAAATTTTATAAAAAATAAAATGATCAAATAAGATTAAGAAAAGAATGTTTGGGAATGGGTTTCTTGTAATTATGATGTGAAGAGAATAGTAAAGGATACTCAAACTTCTTGGAATTTGAGTCCGTAGATTTCTTTGAAGATTTAAGCAGAGAATGGACCAATAGATCCACTCATTAATATAAAAATAGACCAGAGTAGACCGTTTATATACACAGAGAATTTAGGATGGAATTGGCATAAGAGCTGGAATCTTCCTGACATAGGTTTAGAAATTGAGGTATAGTTTTTATATGTGATAACTAAATTAGATTACAGACCCGTTGACAAATGAGCGTCTCGCACCTCCAAATAATATTTATGTATCAATCAAAAAATTTATTGCAAGTGTAAACTGTAAATCGTAAAGCCAATTATAACCCCTATGAAAACTCATCATCTTTTGGAAGTAGGTGCCAAAGGAAACCTCAAAGTAGATATGGAGAATGGGAAATGTATCTTCTCCGGACTTAAATTTAATACTACTTCTTATAATCATGATGTACAAATTTATAAATATAGAAATAAGCATTAACGATTTCATATTGTGATTACTTTATATTTATGTCAGAATAAGTTCGAATTTCCTCAAATCTTAGATTCTCGTATTTCTCCTCCAATTTTCGTAGATTCACGCAAGTCTGCTAGAGACATTTTTAAATAGAAGGTAAATTCTATCATATCATTATATAGATATAAAAATTGCAATCATATTTCGACCCTTTTTAACCTGAAAATTTAGAAAAATAATTCTTAATCATAAAGCCATCAAATTCTGAAGTTATTAAGAATTCTATTGATGGACTCTTTAATTACTTTACTGCTCCAAATATAAGACATAAAGTTAAACATCCTATTTTCTTGCTTCTTAAATTCAGCACTTGTATCCAATTATATCTAAACTCTTCTAAAATTAAACTCACAGAAGTAAATCTATTTCAAAATATTACCATTAGCCTGATAATTTGATTTAAACATTATAACACGTTCTTTCTACCAGCAATGCATTACAAGGAATTCAAAAAATAGATTAAAAACTTATATTATTGTGTATTGATTGTAAAGTTAATGAAACCAAATCTCAATAGAATATTAAAAAAATTTAAGAATTTCTTGAACCTCTTAATAATGATTGTGTCCAAGTTATTATGGATACTAATGATGTCCCAAAAGGATTTACATTAATTTAAAACTTAGTAATTCTTTATTACATATGATAGGATGAAATGCAGTAAGCTTATATTAGAGTTTATAATTCATTACTAAAATATAAAAGAGAAGATGATTAATATGATTAAGATTAATTAGAAGAAGAATATAATGCTAAAATTCCTGAAAAAAAAAAGAAAAAGGAAATCAAAGAGCCTCAATAATTAGTTAATCCAGAGAGAATAAGAAAAATTATTCATATTTCAGGTAACATCCCTAATTAAAGTTCAAATCCAATACCAGAAAAAGATAATGTAAGTTTGTAAACGTTATAAATTAGAACTAAGTTAAGGTGGAACAATTCTCTGTACCAAATAATGTTTAACTACGACTTCCAAATTAGGATTAATCATAACAGTATTTGTAATAATAACAAATGCAATAATAATAACTATAATAGAATTTAGCCTTTAATCCCATGTCATTATGGTTATATCTATAAAAACTCCCTTCATGAATTATAAGATTTTATTGATCAAATATATTTTTAATCACGAAGACTACTTGCTTAACTCAATTGTCTACTTAATTTCTTTCTTGTTTAATCAATCGTTTTTTCTATTGGAGTTTTAGTCTCTTCATAATCATCATATTTATCATTTATATCAATCTAAAGTCTTTATAACCTTTTTATTGAAGAATTCATTGGAACCAACTAAAAATCATATTCTATTTATACATCTGATTAATCCCTTAATCTTTCAGGTATCATTTCTTTATAAGTTTCTCTTTCTTTGAAAGTATCTCTTAATAAAGAAACATTATGATTTGAATTTTTTGTTGTTGAAATTCCTCTCCTGAATTCAATTAATTATTTTTCTGCTTCGATTTACACATTATTTTTCCTTGTTTCTATTTTACTAATATAAATAAATTCATTTTATAAATCGTTTAATTTTGTTTCAAACTATTTTAATTCCATTTATTTTAACTACACTTCTTTTCTTATTCTCTCTATTTCTACTCTTGATTCTCTAATACTTTACTCTAAATTACACTTTAATTTAATTTTTACATTTAGCCATCTCCTATAATGGTGTCAAATTATTATCTTTAGAGTGAACAAGTTCTTTATAAGATGTCTCAATTAATTTTAACTCATCTTATAAATTTTATATAGATTAGTTAGTATTAAACTAATTTTTAAATATCTGATTAACTTCTTTCCAACATAGTTATAAATTAATATTTGGTACTTATTCAATTAAACTATTAGGATTAAATTATATTAGTACAATTCTTATAACTATATGAATTTTTTCAAGTAAAGTTATAAATCCTATAACTCTTAATCTAATTATGTATAACTAGCCTTTTAGTTGATTTATATCTCTTTAGTTTACGAAAATCCTCTTCTAAGAAATATATTTTCATTTCATACAAATATCTGATTTCAGCATCTAATTTAGCATTATCTTCTTCCAATGTAAAAACTCTTTATTCTAATTCTACTACTAATTATTGCAATTTTCTTGTTTCATCTTATTTTAATTTACATTCCTCAAAAGTAGATGATCTTGAATTGAAATGAGATATATATTTACAGATACTTGTTCTCTTATTTTAATAATTTAATTTCTAAGAATGACTCTTTTAGTTGTTACTCTAATTCTTTCTAACATGATTAGTTTGCATAAAATCTATTGTTTTCCATATCTGTTAAATAAATAAATATTAATTCAAAATAACAAATTATCATTTTCTCTTTCTTAATTCAATCGTTCTATTTCATTATATAATAAAACTAATAGGCATTTGCAATCAATCAATTTTCTTTCAGCATCTATAACTTCAGCAAATTTTGCTCTTAAACCTAATAATTCTTTTTCATTTTCTTTGTTTATTCTTATTTACTTTTCTAATTCTTAAGTCAATACTTTCCCCTATAAAACTATAAATAAATTAATTACCCTTTCTTCATTAAATTTATCATTCTTTGTTAATTTCAATAAACTAATCTCGTTTTTAGCTTCTAATAATTTTTAATTCAATTAATCAATTTCCTAATTTAGCATCATGTTTTATAATTCATATTTACCAGAATTAGATTCACTTAACAACTTTTATTTCTATTCATATTCTGATAACTTGAATTTAAGTTCAGCAATCTCATTATTTCTTACACTTATTAAATTTGTTAATCTTCTATTTTCATCCTGCAATTTGAAAATTAAGTCTTAAACACCAGGATTCTCTTTTTATTATTATAAAGAATCTATTGTTTATTATTTTAAAATAATAGTTTATCTTAACCTCTCAATTTCACCCTCATAAGCACTTACCTTCTCTAATACTTAATCCTATTAAAAAGAATTCTTTTTATAAATCAAAATTTCTTCATTTCTCTCTGTTAGTATTTTATTGAGTCTCTCAATTTCTTCCACCAATTAAGGAAATCTAATTTCATATTTTTGCAATTTATCAAGTAGTTTTTAATCCTGTTGTATTAAAGGTTGTTATTATTATTCAAACTAATTTTAATTAATAAATTCTTTTGTTATATCTAATTCATTTTTTAGCTTTTAAATTGTTTATTTTAATAAAGGTATTTATCTATTAGACGCTTCTAATTCTTTTTATTATTAATTTATAATATCTTAAAGATTATTATTACTCTAACTTTTTTCTACTGTCTCTTACATAATCTTTTATAATCTCTAGATTTCGTTTTTTAATTGGAAAACCTATTTTTTTTTAATTAATATACAATACTGAATCATTATTTTCTTATTATTCTTAAAGTAATTATGAATAATTGAACTTTTAGTTATTGTAACTATTTGATAATAATTAATATTCTTGCATTAAAGTTTATCTTTCATTTTCTAACTATTTAACTTACATTTGTAATTTATCTACTTATTATTTCAATAAACGATTAGTGTCTTCTTATTGATTAGATAAGTTTAATTATTCTTTTAAATAATCATTCTCTTTTTTACTGGAGTTTAATTATGAAGAGAGTTTATCACATTCTTATTAGAGTATTTAAATTTTATTATCTAATTCTGAATTAATTTTGATTTATTTTTAGGCCATTTATTATTTAAGTATTTGATTATCATCTTTCAATTTATTATATTAATTAATTAGATTATCTAAACTCATATTCATATCTTAGAGTTTAAATTCATTCATTCTTAAATTTTAGATTTCTTTCTACATTCTAGTAATTTAAGCTTTGTAGTCATTTATTTCTCTACTTTTTATGGCTAAAGTATTATTCAATCTTTCAACTTCCTTATATTATAGAAATGATATACCTATCCTAGAAGATTGATTTTAGTTAAATATTCAGGATTAGTTCTATTTTCTTAAAGTTCTTATGATATTAATTATTTTTCACTCTTCAAATCTTAATTTTCCTTTTATAATTATTTTAATTGTTAATTCAATTTTTAAATTTCTTTAATTAAAAGATCTTGCTAAAATTGGAGATATATTTTTTTACTTTATTAGAAAAATCTTATTGTTTTCTTAGTAGTTCTTTATTTCTTTCAATTTATTGGTGTAATTCATGAATTTCTCTATCTTTTTAATTTAATAATTCTTGATTGTACTAACTATCTTATTGTAGTTAGTTCAAATCAATATGAATACTTTATAATTATTATTTGCATTAATTATATAATCGATCTTTTTCTTATAGTTCCTCTTATAATTTCTAATTTTCTTCATTCAATTACTAAACTTCTTCAAGTATTTTTTAGGACTCTTCTTCAACTTTGATCTTATTATTATAATCTTATTCCAATTTATCAAAACCCTCTTTTAATATATTATATTACAACCTTCCCAATCACTAATCTCTTGTCTTAAAGATTAATTATTATCATTTAACTATTTCATTTCAATTTCTTTTTATAACAATTACTCTTTTAATATATTAACCTCATTTTCGTATTGCTCAATTTCATCTCTCTACTCTTAAATAATCACCTAATTTTCACTCGATATCTATAAGTATTTTTCTCTTAAATCATCATTTTATCTTTGTAATTCATTTATTCTAGAATAAGAATATTTTTTACTTTTTCTTATATATTTCTTCATTCGATGTTCCTTCAAAATGATTTACTCTTGCATCTGGTGTTCTATATGTGCTTCTTGGTAAAGTGCTGTAAAAATTGATATTGGATGATAATTTCTTACTTCTACTCTTAAGCAAATTAGGGACTCTTAAGTTGTTAAGAATCACCATCTAGTAATGAACTATCTTATTATGATTAATTTGTTTGAGATACTTTGATTCTTTAGGGGCGATACTAAGACATAATTTTAATTTATATTAAACTTATGGGTTCATGTTTTTCAAGTCAGCATAAACAAGATGTGCACAAAAGAGATTCTTCTAAATTAAAAGTAATCATACCGAAAAATTAATTATTCGAGAGTAAGAATTAGAAAATATTGTATCAGCCAATCCAATATATGATGAAATGCCTTTTGATCAAGGAGATTGCTTTCAATTAAATAAGAACCTATTTAAAGATGAATATATGATTATTGATTTGAATCCTTTTTTTACAACAAATTACGGGATATATCAATGGTGCTATTGTAAAAAAACAGATTCTCGAAAGTTAGTCAAAACAATAAAAAAATCAGATGATCCTAAATCAGATGAGCCCGTTTTGATGTTAAGAAATATTTATTTGATGCAATATTTAGTAAAATTTACATAAAAGCAAGGATCATCCAAATATTGCCAAAATGGTTGAATACTTTAATGAAGTAGAACACTATTATATAATTTTTGATGACTATTCAGGCGGTAATCTATTAAGTAAGATGATAAATAAGGACGGAAATCCAGAATAAATGGCTGCTGTTATTATAGAGTAAGTTTTAAGTACTTTTGTGTATTTGCATTCAAAAAATATCATATATCGTTTTTTAAGTATAATTATGGTATTAAATAATTTAAAGATCATAACACCATTTTTTGTGATGATTAACTTACTATTACATTTTTAGAATTTGGAGCTGCCAAAAAAATTTCAAATTTTATATAACTTCCAGTTGGAGATCAACATTATTAATCTCCAGAAATGCTTAATGGAAATTATAGTTTTAAATCTGATATATGGTCATCTGGTGTACTATTACATTTTTTGCTTTCAGGATCTATGCCATTCGATGGTATAATGGCATAATCGATAAAAAATTCAATTATGAGAGGTATAATTAAATTAGATGATACATTTGATTGGGATAAAATACCATAAGCTAAAGAATTCGTTAAAAAATTGTTAAATTTTTCTTAAAATCAAAGGCCATCTGCTCTTGAGGCTTTAAAAGATAAATGGATTGAAAAAGCAAAATAAAAAAAAAGCAATCAAAATGAATCCTGCATTAACAAATCTTCGTAAATTTCAGAAATGTGAAGTCTTGGTTGAAGCCATAATCATGTAAATAGTTTAAATGACATTAACTTAAGAGTAAAAGAGAGAGATCTAATAAATATTTTAAGAATTTGATACTAATAGAGATGGTAAAATATCAACTTAAGAATTAATTGAAGGTACCTAATTTATTATATTTAGAGGATATAAAAAATATTAAACTAGTACTAAATTAGAAGATTAAGATATAGAATAATTAGTTAGGAGAATAGATTCAAATGGGAATGGTTTTTTAGATTATACAGGTTATATATAATATTTTAATCATTAGAATTTTTATTGGCTTGTTAAGACAAAAAGAAATTGCTAACAGTAGAGAAATTAAAATTAGTCTTTGCTCAATTAGATGTTGACAAAGATAATGCTTTGTCCATGATTGAAATGAGAAGAATATTTGGTGGAAATAGAATTAGTGATAAGAATTGGTAAAATATTCTAAGCAAGAACAATCTGTAAAAAAAGTCTGTCTTGACAGAATAAGAGTTCTTAGAATTTATAATCAAAACTATGTAAAATGATCATTCCTTCTAGTGATATTATTAGTACTCAAATATTGAATTTGTCTACTGTCGTCAATAGACATCTTGGCGATACGTTAAATGGTTTTTTTATTAATTCATCTAATCTGCTTCTAGGTCTATCAGTCTAGTTTTTATTTTTTCTACTTGTGAGTATAAATTTTGCTTATTATCTTAGAATCTTCTCACTTTGTTCTTAGTGCTTCAGATAATCAATATTAGAAGCTTATTTTAGTATTTTAGCTTTTAATTCTTTTGGGTAAACAGTTTTCAAATGATTTAACATCTTTAAATCTCCTTATTTACCTGCTTTCTGAAGCATGATAAATTATAAAAAATTATCTTTACATTGTACACTCAATCTATGCTTAGTTGAATCATCAATATTTAGTGTCCTTCCAAAATTTATCATTTGTATTATTAAATAATAATAATAATAATTTTTGTATTTTTTTAAGAATTTTACATTCTTTCTAATCTTTTATTAATATATTCATAATCTTAAATTGATTATTTATTTATATATAATTTTAAAATTCTAATGAAATAACACCGATATCAATATTAAAGACTCAATTAAAATTAAAATTATTTAGCAAATTGTCAAAATTTTTCATTACAGATTAGTTCAGATTCATCTAAATTAATGTGTGCCTTAGAAAACTCAATTTTATTTTTTTCTATTGATTTAAATAGAAACCTAAATTATTTATCATCATTAATTACTCATGGTAATTCATAAAAAATATTTTTCTTGCTTTTAGATAGAAGATAAACATTTATAATATTTAAATAATCATTTTTAGAATTTTGGAGGACAAATGATTATATAAATTGGAACCTATTCTAATTAGAATAGTAATCAAAACCAACATCTATTAATATATATAGTAATTAATTGTAAGATATAATTTTTTATGGTCATCATAATATTTTGATAATATTCTAAATTGCTTAAAATTAATAAACTTGGAAATACTTAACTTCAATTTATATTGAAAATGAAATTAATTCTTTAAGCATTAATCCAATAAATAATTGTATTATCATAGGAACTTTTGACAATTAAATTTTTATAGTTTAATAAATAAAGAATAAATGGAAATTGAATAAAAAAATGAATTTCTAATTAACTAATTAATCCATAGATGTTTTAATAATATCATAAAATTGTTTTTTTACGAAATCCTATTCTTAAAATACTTAGATTGGTTAAAAAATTCAATTGATGTTCTATAGATTAAATTAATGGAATTTAAAATTAATAAGAAAAAAAATTATTAATATTCCATGTAAATATATTTAAAATTATAATTATGATAATGACAAAAGTATAAAATATATTAAATAAAAACAAATATTAATTATATATTTAGAAAATGTAATATATCTAATAAAAATATTAAAGAATGATAATTTTTAAATAATTAAATAATTGAAATTAGAAGGATCTAAAGATATTTCCGATGATATGAAGCTAATTATATAGAAAAAGTGTTTTTTTAACCCTCTCGAAGTTTTTGAGGAGGTTCAATTAACAAAAAATTGATATATGTTTACATTTATCAAGTATAACATTAATTTTTATCATAATTGTAATAGTATTGTATCATCTAAAAATATTTAAATTTAAGATTGTTGAGAAAAGAGATTAACTTTTTTAACTTTGAAAGCATTCCTTATAAATAATTTTTTATCAATATAAAATTGATTGAAATAAAAATAAAAATATTGTTTTTAAATTATTATCAAAATTGTTAAACTATTATTTAATAAGATTTCTAAACTTTCAATTTTCTATTACATTTATTATTAATAAGTGCTATTGAAGAATTTAATTGATTTAAAAGATACAGTATTATAATCTTATACTTTATAGGAATTATGTTATTAAGAAAGGGTTAATTAGCTAAAATAAATATAAGATTTTAATTTTGGAGTTTGAAAAAAATAGATTAGTGATTTTTGCTATTTTGAATGAATTAATTTATAATGTTATTTTCATATATATTAACTATGAATATAAATAAGCTTATTTTATCAGATTTAAGTATTCTAATTTATTAATTATTGATTAGATATTAATTTATATTTAATTTTAATTCTTTATATTTATTAAATCATGATTAGTTGATTTGATTTTATAAGGATATCTTTTAATTATAAAATAAATTATTATAAAGAATATTTTTATATCTATTCCTAAATTATAATATATGCAGCCATGTATAATAGATAATTTGTTAAGCCATCTTTAAGTTTAATTAAAGGAATACTTTAATTCGAAATATAAGTTAATAAAGAATTTATTAATTAGGTAAATTACATCTAATAATTATTTAGATTTAATTACTGAGAAAATTCTCTTTTGTGTGTTTTATTAATCTTATATAAAAAATATGATAAATAGGACAATTGCTTATAAGATGTTATTCATAATTAAATCAAATCTTTGTATTATATTGCTTAGGATAGATTTAAGCGGTAATAATAATATTTCATCATAAATTAATTATGAAATATCAAAAAGTGAAATGGGAGGAAGTACCATTATTAGAAGAGGTTGGCTAAAGTGAATAAATGAGATTAAATTAGAGAAACAAATTTCATAACTTTCCAACTAATTAATGGCTTAAGAAAAGATCTGAACATGTAAAGCCAGAGTACTTATATTATCCAGAGGAGAGAAGATTGTAAATAGAACTGAAATAAATTTTTAAGGTAGTCTATTATTCTAAATGTTAGATATTAGATTGCAAAAATTAAGGTGTATTAACTTTATCTCACGTTTTTATTTTGTTTAAACACTTTGGATTTAATGTTAGGAGCAATGATTTGCATAAAATATATTAATTTATTGATTATGATTAAGATTAAGCCTTATCTTTAGATGAATTTAAAGGGTTAACAGAGAATGCTGATGCTTTGATGGCATTTAAAAATATGATGACAAAGATTCAAAAAACTATAGAATGTGATGATGCATACATTCCACTTTCTGTAGGAGCAATGTTAAATCATTTGAGTTACTTGGTTAAAAGAGAAAAATAACTAAAAGTCATTATGTCAGAAAAAAGTATTTAAGCAAAATTCTTTTCTTTTCGTTAACTGATATAAGAAACAGAAAAAAAAACAATTGCTGATGAAGCATTTTAACTTTATCTCAAAGCCTAAGCTGAATTAAATAAAAAAATTAAAAGATAAAATTCAGTCGATCAGAATATAAAATTAAGAAAATCTTTTTCTACTATAAATGGATTATAACCATTGATATTTAGAAATATGCTTTTGAGGGATGCAGATGAATTATAGGAATTAGCTAGATTAATAAGGATGTAGAGTAAAGTGTAAATAGAATCATTTGGTAATGTTAGTGAGGCTTTGGATGAAAGTTCATTATCTAATTTTGAATAGAAAGAGTTAGATCAAGTTATTTTGAAAGCTTAAAGATAAGGTAAAGCTTAAGCAAAAAAATAAATTGAAAGCATGTTAATGAATCAAAATGATCATTCTAAATTAAATGTTAAACATAAAAAAACATTGAGTCTTGCAACAACAGATTTACCACCTGTACAATTTAATTTTCATAAATGTCATTCTACAAAAAATAAAAGTTTATTAGAACGATAATTAAAATTATAAAAGATACTCGCTTCTGAAGATTTTAGTAATATTAATTTTCTTTCGTCTTCAAGATCAAATAAAAATCAGCTTTCGACATAAGAATAATCCACTTATGAAAATTAAGGAGGTTGGACAAACAGGATTCTATCTTTAAAATTACCCACTTTACAATGATATTTTATATATAAAATATTTATTTATGTAAAACTAAGCTACTATGACAGATGTGAATGAAGAAGAAATTTAAAGATTAGATTAGCATATCGTTAGAAATCCAAACATCATAATGGCTTGCATAAGAGTTCTCAAGATGGAAGAATTAAGAAGAACTAATGAAGATAATTAGCGTTTAATGAGCTTTATGAGGTCTCATTTATATTTTAAAGGAAACTCATAAATAGATTATTTATGGGAATGTTGCTAAGTAAAAATTGGCTTAGTCTGTTAGCTTATGAAATTTGAACAATTAAAAAAGAATTAAATAATTTACTTGAGAGGAAGAGAGAATAAAGAGCAATTAATAATTTTATTGAGTGGAGAAATAAGCATCTAGTCGAATGAATAAGAATTGCTGAGTACAAAACATTTTGGATCGTGTTTGATAGTATTTGGGAATGATTGTTATGCAGATATGTATTCCATATTTAGGAAGCAAGCCCAAACTTGATGGTAAAGGCCAAATCTGTATGTAAAGCAGCCGTAATTTCCAAGCTGGATTTTAAAATCAATATGTTAACTTTCGAGATAACTAAAATAAATGTATTACTTTAACAGATATATGGATTCCATTTATTTAAGACTTTGCCATTTACAATAGTAAAGTAATTCTATCTCAACAGTTTTACATAACATTTTAGTTGTCAAGATATATTGTATAATCAGAATTAAAAAGCATTATAAGTGTTCTTAGTTATTAGTGGTATCTTTGAATAAAGAGAAATAACAGAGACCAATACAAAGTCTATTCAAATCTATACACCAGGATAATTAATAGGAGATTTTGAGTGTGTTAATTTCTATCAAACTAGGCAATCTCAAGCTCTTTGTATTAGTGATGAAGGCTCAGTCTTAATATTTGACGCTATGTATTTCTTAAATTGGATTTTACCAAATATCAAAAAGAATTTTGTTGCTAAAAGAATTAATGAATTTAAATAAACATAACAAAGTATTTAGATGAAAAAGACATTGTAGAGAATATTTCCAGAATAACCCATTGAATAATAATCATATTCATAAGTTAATCAATTAAGCACTAAACATTTTAGATTTACCAAAATAGCTAATCCTAGATTCATCAAATTAAGATAGACTCCTGATAAATAAACAACTCAAATTTAAAATAGTCTCAGTATTAATAGATCTTAATAATAATTACTTTCAACTAGTCATAATAAAGTATCGATTGTATCATTTTCTACAAAATAGGAATTATTTTAAGGAAATATTAAAGGAAGATTATTAAGAAATGAGTTATTAAATAAATTTATTAATTAATAATCTGAATATTAAGATGTAGTAAAGAACTTAAGAAGAACTTAATCATAATTAGGCATGAATAAATGAATTACTATATAATAATAATAATATTAATAATCAATTCAATCTGACATTATACCAAAACGTTTAAATGTTTTTTTTAAGTAATTCTTCATTCTTTTTAAATCAGTAATCTTTTTTAAATCATATGTGTTAGTCCAATCTTTTGGAAGTATTTCTCTTAGAATATCATCATAATCGCTTTTTATTCTTGCTAATAAACTAATGACAGATGAATTGATATCTTCAATTTCTTTCATAATTTTTCTTTTTTAATTATTCCAATTAACTAGCTCTTAATCATAACCATGTAATAAAGATTCTAATCTTAATCCTAATTCTAATACCTATTTTCTTAAAAGTATTTAAATCAGCATCCCCCAAAACACCATCCAAATCTTCTTCTAAATTACGTTTCTACTATAATTTTTTATTAATTTCCAATTCTACATTTCTTAGTTATTCAGTTTTTCTAATAATTATTATTTTTGTATTACAAATCTTCCTCCTATCTTAATCTTGCGCAATTCTCTAAAATCTAAAGCAATTCTCTTCTTCTTTCTTTCTCATTCTGAATAGCCCTAACAAAATTAGTATCTTATATACAATATCATATTTTTAAATTATTAAATTGTACTTCCTGTATTTTCCAAACCTGCTCTAATTGTAGCATCTTCTTCTATTAATGGTTTTAAATAGTTCATATTTTCTTTAAATTTCCTACTAACTTCCTTCAAATCTAATTATAAAGAACTTCCAAATCCATTTTATAATTCAGGTAAATTTGTTTAAGAGAAAAAATACTCATTTGCCTTAATGTATCTAATCCTTCTTTTAAGATTTTCTGTCCATTCATTAAATGTTTTCGCTTCTTCAGATATTCTTCTAATTAATTCACTAAAGACTTGATCGCTTTCTCTATATAATCTATCTAAATCATTTAATAATGCTTATTCAGCTTATTCTAATTTAGTAATTTAATCTCTCATCTATGCAATATTATCAAATTAATCCATAAAATCCATATAAGCTTATAATTTTGATGGTTAAGATTAATCTAAATTCTATTATGAACCTTAAACACTTTATAAGGCTTATATGTTTGAGTTTTATATATTTTCTTCGTCTCCAAATACTATATTTAATTTATTTATTCTTTCCTATCTTAATCCTCTTAATCTCTATAATTCCTCAATAATTTTATAAATCAAATTCATTTTTTCATCTTTCAATTTATTTCGTTGATTCAATTTACCATTCAAAATTGATTATTACCTTTATTTATTTGCAAATAATGGTTCTGCCCTTAATACATTATCATCTACTTTTGTAATTAGTAAATCTCTAATATTATCATCTATTGTGTCTAATTGTCGACATATTTCATAAATCTCATTATTATCATTTTCAAGTTCATTATCAAAATATTTCAACTTTTTAAGCAGATTATCAATTTCTGTCTCAACATTTTTATTGTGTTACCAAAATTCTTATGATTTACTTAATTCTGTAATTTTACGATCTTATTAATCCCTCATAACATTTCCTAACAACTTTTGCATTTTTGGTAAACTTTTCTATTGCATTAAAGATTATATAAGTGGATCTTCAATTCTTTATAAATCTTGAACGTAATCTTCATATTGATATCTCTTTAACTCTGCTATTTTATTTGAAAATTCTTCCTTCAGTCTTCTCTTTTTATTTAATATTAAACTTTTTCGCCTATTTAGTAACATGATCACCTCATTAACTACTTAAAAATATAAATACTATTTTAATCTAATTCCCTATTTATTTCTTCTAATGATAGAGAATTTAAATCTTCAAATTCGAAAGATGCATGAGGTGATGTATCAGCAAATCTAGCTACTCTTGGTGGAGTTTGCAATCTCCCTTAAACGAATGACGAATTTTAACTAACTGGTCTTTGAGGTATGAATGGAGCACTAGACGTACTTGTATTTAATTTCATAATACAATAATTTAATATTAATTTTTATACATCTTTATTGGTAAATAATTTTTATTACTTAATTCATTCCTTTAAATTTGTTATGAAAAGAAAACTAAAATTACTTTAAACAAAAATAAATTTCTGCCAATGAAATAGTAACAATCTATAAATAAATATATAGCATAAAAAAACTCTATTTTTCGATTAGAAATAAACTTTAACCTAAACACATAAGTAAATAAAAATGATTCAAAAGCAAATCTACTATTTTCATAGAAGAAATGTAACTTTTTTTTCTCTCTTATTGATTGGTTACTTCTCCATCTTCTTAATTAACGATTAAAGTTCTACAAATTAATCATCAAAAGATTTTTTCTAAATTACTATTTTAATACCATAAGTTATTCATATCTTGCTGATCTCTTGATTGGCTACTCTTCAATTTATAATTTATGTTTCTTAATTTATGGTAATATAGATATATTCTCTTTCTTTTTTTCTGTTTGTGCGATCATATTATTTGTTTATACAACAATAGTCGAATTTAAGATGTCGTCATCGTTACAATCTTGAGGGTTGACTAGAATTTACTTTTTCTTCTTTTTTCTAGCTATTTTCTAATTCAAATTTTTAACTACAATTATTTTGGGTATTATTAAATGAGGTTAATATGCCTCTGCACTTTATGCTGCTTCCTATTTTAAAGAATTTAAGTCTGAGTCAGCAATTAATGAGCTTTTTCTATCCTTTGTCATCTTCTAGTATTTTATTATGGATTCTAATGTCTATTGATTATACACTTACCTGAACTGATAACATTACTTTCATCTTATTCTGGATTAAGCATATATTCAAAAGATTAGTATTGGGCCATTTTTTAAGGAGGATAGTGGAGTTATCTCTTAAGTTATTTAATTAAGTTGCAGTCGTTGTAAGGGCTGAGAGATTAAGATCTGAGTTATCGGTATTGAAATGGTTGCTCTAAGAAGCAATTCATTTATAATTAATATTGCTCTAATAATTTTCGATTACTTTTGTCGAATAAAATTGGATGATTATTCTAAAAATACTATAGAAAATAGGAACTTTAAAATAATAACACGGAATAGTATGCTTTAAAAAGTATTCAGTTCGTAATAAAATTATTATAAAAATTGGAACAGATCTCTTAAAAATAAGTCCAGAAAATTCGGCTTTGATAATTACAAACAACTAAAATGGCATTTTAGATTTATCAGCACCTTTAAATGCCTAAATAAAAAGAAATAAAATTAATTAATAAGAGAAAATGATTTAAATGTTTTCAATTCATTTTTTCTATTATGTTGACTCTCAATAATTTATTTGTTATATATTATAAAAGTTAAAATTCTTTTAGTTTTTCTAACTTGAAATAAAAAGAATCGAAATTGAAAAAATAACAAGTTTTGGAATACATTATAAATTACGTAATTTAAGTTTAGATAATCAAATTAAATTGTCAGTTGATAGAATGATCTTTTTAATTAAATAAAATGTGAAGTCAGTTTCTGACGAAGATAATAAAGCTAGAATTTGATTAGCTCCATGCTATTTTGTCATCTTTACTATTCTCATTTCTACCCATAATGGTACAAATCCTACTTAACTAATTCCACATTCTTAAAAGTCGGCCAAAATCTTTTGAATTCTAGAATTAAATATATAATAATAATATATACTATCTTATTAGCAATTTGTTGTTATCTTTGATTATATTAAAGAAGAGTGCTGTAATTTAAACAGAGATAATTTTACTATTTAGTCTTTATAAAATAGAATAGCATAAATCATTTCTTTTTAATTTTTATGCTAATCTAGCGCATTTGTACAAAAACATTGATTCAGCTTTAATAAATGAAATATATGTTTTTTCCTTATCTGGATCTTCATCATTTAAAGGTTATACAATATAGAATTCCTTCAATTCTATTTATCCACCTAAATGTTATTTAGTTTGTAAAGCCTTTTTTAAATTTGATTTAAATAAAGGAGAGGATGAATTTGTTGGTGTTTAATTTGTTGTCTAATTCTATTATAAGTTTGATTAATTGTTCTATTATTTATTTTATTCTTGAGTTGGATAAAATAAGGAATCTAGTTCGGTTTATATCTTATTAATTGAGTCAATCATAGCTAATAGTAAATTATTAGCTTATTCTTTTCTTCTTTTCAGTTATTCATTCATCTAAACTTATTCTTATTGACTTAAATTTTAATTTAAATAAGAAATCAAACCATAAATAAATGATTTCTATGGTTAAGCATCTTAACCCGATCTAGGTGCTTATGAGATCATTTCATTTTATTAAATATTAACTCTGTTAACAATTGAAATAAATTATTTATTCTATCTTTCTGATTCTACACTCTCAAATGCATTTTCTATAATAATTGTATTTGCTTTTTTTATTTATTATTATTTCTTTTTCATGCTCGTAAATTTTAATGGGGATTTTGTAATTTTATTACTATGTTAAGGTGTTTAATACATCCTTGGACCTATATTTGTAAAGTCGAATGATTTATTAATTTTTTATTTTTTAAGAAATTCTGGTTACTCTTCATCTGAATCGCAATCATCTATATCATCTTATAATCTTGGATTACACATACTTTTCTTAGAAAAATAGATATAATAATTTTACATTTGTATTACTTATTTAACTAACATTTAAGTTTAAATTTCTTTAATTTTTAATTGTTATTTAAAATTCACTAGGATCATATATTTGATCAATTTGTTTTGAAACTAATTTTGGTGTTGTATAAAAATATTAATTGACATAAGATTTTAATTTTTAATAACCAACAACATGTTAAATCTTAATAACTTCTTTAAGAATATTGGATAATTCACTATCAATTTCTAAAAGATCATTATGCATTAAAGTTTCATATGTTTGTTAATTAACTTTGCATTCTGGCCTTTAAAAATGTTTCGAAATCATTTCAATGGTTTGCTAAAAATATATATTATTACATACTTTCTAATCTTTTTTATTATTTAATCTTGGCCTAACAAGTAAATTTTCAATACTTGGATAGCCACATAATTATACATAACTTTCAATTTTATCAGCTGCCAATGGATGCACAATTTTATAGATTTAATCAAGTTAAGATGGCTATTATAAATTCTTATTTTGAGTCAACAATCTATAATTGATTGTATTCATTTCATTCCATATTTATTTTACTGTCTATTTTAATGGCAAAGCAGCAGCTCTATTTATAAGGATTAGACTTATTTGAAATAACTTCTGTTTTCGAAATATTTTTGACTTATTTAATTAATTTATATTGTTACCAAAGTTATCCAAATAGTTTAATTTTCATAACATTCAACCACCAAATCTTTTAATAAAATGAAAGCCTTTTCATAATTAGTTTATTTAATAAAAACCTTTGCCATTATGTACTTTGGAAGATTAAACCAATTATTTGAATCTTATAATTATATTAATTCCTACAAACTTTATTTGTAATTTCTAAATTTTATATATCATATTGTATTACTTCATTTTATAATGTATTAAAGATTTAATCAATTTAAATATTATATTATCATCTAAATTATGGAATTAATCAAGCAATAAGTCTAATTAATTTGTATTTTCTAAATAATTGAAAATAAGACTTAATGGCCAATTAAGATAAAAAATTATATCATTAAGAGGAGGAAAATCAGATTTTGATTTTATTTTATTAAGGTCTTGAAATTAATTATCTAAACCTTGTATTTTTTAAAGTAGTTTTGCTATGAGAATTTTTAAAAGTTTTGGATTATTAATACTAGTCTAATTATAGAATCTACCAATGTTAGGCATTTTAAAATTAGCATCTAATACCCTTAAAACTCCACTTATGTGTGCACCTTCCCAATGACTTTTTGTTAATTGGATACATTATTTATTTTATTGCAATCCATAATTTTTAAACTAAGAAAGTCCCTCACTTGGTTATTCGAATTAACAAACTAACAGAATTCTAGAGAAAATATCATAAGTAATATAAGTAATCTAAATTAAATAAATTCCAATTCAAAAATACCTTATATATTATGACATCACTTCCAAAAATTTTAGAAAAAGTGTCTTTTTCTTAATTCATTATTAAAGATTAAATGTAAGCTGATACTTCTGCTTATGAAGTTGGACATATCCCTAATACACAATGGAAACTCGACCATTAATCAAACCCAGACTTAAACATTCCTAATGGCTACTTTTTACAAACTATGCATAAATCTGGTAATCCTAATCCTTACAATTGTCCTATAATTTATTCCTTATATTAAGATATACCTAAAGAGGCTATTAGATTTTCTAGAATCCCTTCCGTTGTTGAATCTCTAAACTCAAACAAACTTCTTATAGTACTTAATTTCATATTATATATATATGTAATTATAAATATTAATCAAATTTTTCTTAGTATCTATTCTTTGATGATCAAAATTCAAATTATATAAATTAAGGATTTGAAATTCTATTAATCCTTATTATAGCTATAACTCACATATTCATATTATTTGGTATTTTTGTAATTAAAATATTAAGCCTATCATTATTTTGATTTAATGATTTTATCATCTATTTATCTAAAATTATGTATATTTATGTATGTAGAATAATAAATCATTGAATTTTAAATGTGAATTTATTCCATTATTTTTCTTTAAAAAATAAAAATAACGCAATCCAATAATTCTAAATATGTAATTCAAACTATAAAACTAAATTTTAAGTACAATTAGTTTGGCTAATATTTAATCAAAAAAAATCTACAGATGTAAAATATCATCATTTAATTTATATTTGAGATAAATTTAAAAATTACTATTGATCTTTAAATAATAATAAAGTAATATCTAATATTATATAGCCTTTCAAACTGATCTTATCTGCATACGTCTTGACCATTTTAGTCAGAACTATATTTGATAAAGGCATCAATATTTCAATTTCTATTTGAAAATCATTTTATAAATATAATAAATCTGGCTAAATGTTTATAACTGCACCAAAATATTTATAATATTTATCTAAGTTTCCAAGTTACAAATTATTTTAATTCATTTTGTTATTTATAAATGAATTCTTGAGAATAACTTTACATTAGAATAATTCATACATACATTGAGAACAATATTACATAGATATTAAAACAAATATACGATTCAGGTGGTCAAAAATGTAATTTATAATATTATATATAATTTAACAATTCAAGTGATTATAAATTGCAATTTAATTCAGTTAATATTAAATAAATATAATACACATTTAATTTTTATTCACCAAAATTCAAAATAATGGCTATGCTAAATATTTCTATGGCCTAAAGAATTCAACCAGTTTATTATTTATTTTTCGTTTTATATTAAAATACCACTACAATAATCAGTTATCTATTTAGCAATTTATATATTTCTGTTAGAATTCTATATTTAAAAAACAACCAGTTTAATGTTATTGAAATACAATATGTTTCTTATTAAGGAAAAGTTCTATTCTATATTCTTTTATTAAAATTCTGTGAATAAGCAGATATAATTTTCAAATTTTCTTTAGTCGGATTAACTAAAAAGCTTGACAACTTATTGGATTGCTTTATAAATTTAACTAGTTCCTCCTGGAGGTATTAATAGTTTATCTAAAATTTAGGAATAGAGATCTTAAGTATACATTTGATTTTACAATTTAAAAGCTTCAAATAAGGTTTCATTAAATAAATATAATCCAATTGATGTAGATTTAGTTATATTTTATAATATATATCTACAATAAGTTTATGATATTTAAATTTAATTAAATGCCATGGTTTTTGAGTAATCAATTAAGATAATAACTTTTTATTGTTCCTGATTGATAGCTTCTCTTTGCATAGTAATACAATCTTTATCTAATTAATATTATATAAAGATATCTTCTAATATTTTAAGTAGTGATAAAGATACTTTTTAATTTTGATCATCTAAAATTTTAAATAGATTAGCTGATTCAATAGCAGCTTTATAATTTTCATTATTGTACTTCATTAAGACTATTTTCTATAATGTTAATTGAACTTGCAAATAACTAATAGGAATATTTTCAAATATATTGTATCCTATATGATAATTAATTTAATCGTCTTCTAAACCAAGATAATAATCATATTGTGTTAATAAGAATTAATTAGTTATTTCAGCAGATTCATACATTTTTAATTATATATAACAGTAAAACAACTTTATTTAAGCTTTTATTCTCATGAGAGTTAAATATTTACTTTGTTTCCACTTTTATTTTTAATTAATTTCTTCTTCTAATTATTTAATATTTTGAATGGTTTCATTAAATAATTTAGAATCTGAATTTATGCAAAATTTAAATAAGATAATGATGTAAGTGTATTTTCTAAAGAATAAACACAAAGTTAATTAATCTTTATCTCTTTTATAATTTTATCTATATTCTTGGCTCTAATATTATCCAATAGGTTAATAACATTATAATTTATCTTCAATTGAATTTTTAGCAGCCATGCTTCTATGAATCGACATAGATAAGCATGCTCTATTCTGTTCTTCTTGAGACTTCAATCTTCCTTAATCGATTATATTGGATGATTTTCCAGCAAATTTGTTTATGATATAAGATTATAATCTATTTATGATAGATTTACCAAAATGATTTCTTTCCATCTTTTTCCTTAACTTCTCTATTTGTTTTAAGCTTGTTAATTCTTTGTTCCCTATCATAATAGATTCCGCTAATTGATTTAAAGCTTCAGAATACCTTTTATTCTTGTAATGAATAATAGCCATATTATTACCACAAACACTGACCATCCATTTATTTTGACAGAACTTGTAAAAGGATTTAATTTAACATAAATTTTATAATAACTCTGTTCCTTTATCCTTATTATTTAAAAGTTATTATTTTTGATGAAATTAATACATAATTACACATAACAATAAAGAATCATAAAGTTCCAGAAGTTCTTTATTATGAAGTTATTATCCAAGACTTATTCTTTGTTTTTAATTTTCATAATGAAATTTGTAAGGTTCATTAAATATTTCTATAATGTTTTTTATTGGAACTTCAAAAGATAATCCAACTTTAACAGCAACTCTATAGAAATACAAGAATAATAAAATAATAAGGCAAGCATAACTATTAGTTGCATAATTAAGTAGATCATAATTAAGATCTTAAGTACCTAAATGTTAATGGAATTAATTAAGTGAAATTATCATCATATAAGTTAATTTTATACTATATTTTTTATTACATCTGTAATGAAGATCATTTATTGAAAATTAAATATATTTAATAAGACGATTTTCTGTATGAGATTCATAACTAATTGTTTAAGGCTCATATATTAAACAACCATATTCATCTTCTTGCCGATTAAATTTCAGGATTTATAAAGTTTCAGTTTCAGCAACATCTAAAATCTCTGTTAAATTTGTTCTATTATTTTCTTCCCATATTATATCATATGGATTAGCATCAAGTAATAAAGTTCTTGATTATACCTAATTAGTTCCAAATGCTGCATTCGTTAACATACGAATAACAAACTCTTTCACTTTATAGTACACTTGAATATTACAACTTAAATTTGTTAGAATTCTTACCTATTTTTCCCAATAATTATTTTAATTTAATTATCTTTTATGATCAAATTTGCTTCATTAAGACTATTCCACTCTATCAATTCCTTTTTAAACTCTTGATTACTTTCTCCAATTTATAATTATTTTTAATCTTTACACAAAATCATCAAACATTCTAAACTATGAGATTTATACAGGGGACTTAGAAATTATGTTAAACTCATTATTTATATTTAATCAAGCATTTTTAATGTATGATTTGTATATTAATCGAAAATAACATTTCTTATGATGAAGGGACTATTGAATTGCATCGATTAATTTATCCTCGTAACATAAAATAGAGCTCTTGATTCAAACTATAATAATATTTAAATATTATTTATACTTATAAAGTTTCATTTAGTAATTTAACCGAAAGTTATTACACAGAATGTTATGTTTAAGGAATGATTGTCTAATATATAGAAACTATCCAAAATATTGAAGCAGTAAATAATGCCAATGGCAGTGCTATCATACTTAGCATAATTTTTACTTTTAGTGTCATTAAATTTAATAATGAATAATATATGAATTGAAAATTAATTTTAAAATATTAAATCATTTATTTAGACTTTCTAAAATTTTTGCTTTAGTTTTTTATAATATACAAGAGAACATTTACCTAAAATTTAAAAATAATTTAAGTTGAATTTACTATCATTAATAAACTTCTATCGATTTTCACATTCTTATAAATAACAAAATATCAATACCTTTAAAATATTTATTTAATTTACCAAATGAATTTAATGTTTAAAATATGGAAAAAATACAGTTTTTTTTGTTTATCCCCATCATAAGGAAGATATTTAAAAACAAAAATTATAAAGAATCAAAATAAGAATTTAATTTTTTGAAAGTAAAAGTATTTATCTTAAAATAAAAGCATTTATATTTATGATTTAATTTAATTGTTTATAATAATAATAAAAAAATCTTAATTAAATATATAAGTGTTATAAGTTAAATATACAACATTAAATCTTAATTCAATAATAATAATATATTAAGAGTCTCTACTAAAAAATAATATAAGTTTCAGAGTTTTACCCCTTTATAAATATAATAGGCGTTAGAGAATCTTACAATAAGATGTTAATTATAAATTTTATTTTTTATTTATCTTACCTCAATATACAATAAATATTATTAATTAATGAGTAATTTATTTAAAATCTCTTAGAATCTAATTTAGCTATATAAAATTTGAAGCAAAATCATTTTGTTTTAAGCACTTAAAAATAAAATTGCATAAGGTTTTAAAAGTTAATATCAAATTTCAAAGAACAATTTGAATTTAATATTTTTAATTTTAGTTTCTAATTGAATTTAATAATGAATATTAGAGAATTATAAAATGTATTCATCATAATATAATTTATTTTGATATGAATATATGACCTTTGAGATTCTAATCTAAGTTCTACTTATATAATATTAAAATTATAAAATTAGAGTTAATTATATTTAAAAATATATAATATTTGAATATTAATATACAATAAATGATGAATTTCATTTTCTCAATTTTTCAAAAATGTGGTCAATTAATCTAACCATTAAATATATAATCTCTCTTCCTTATCTAAAGAATAGTGTTCAACAAATGCTCCTAATTCATCATCAATTCCGAATCCTCTTAAATATTCTACCAATGTCATTTATAATCTCTAAAAAATATATTTTAAATTTTATACTTCATCTAAGGTCATGAATTCAGGTCCTTAATAATCTGATAATCCTCTTTCGAATCTAGGAATTTTCTTATGTTCTTCCAAGTCTTTTATAACACTCACCATGTTGACATTGATCTGTTATTTTATTAATAAAAATTACTTCGCCTTAAGAGGTTGTGCATTCATAACATAGAATTTATCCATTATTTTTTTGAAGATAAACAGTAAAATCAGCATAATCAGCTTCTTAATTTTCTTATTCTTATTCTTATTCTTAATTTTATTCTTATTATTTTTCCTCTTCTTCTTCCTCTTGATTGTTTGGTTATCTTGATTAGAATGATACTATGACTTTGATATCACCAACTTTTTTTTCTAAAGTTACTTGATGATCTCCTTCAGAATCAACTAATTAGAAACCAGCTTTTTAAACAAATTCTAAAGCACTTTCATCAGGAACATAGTTTGTTTTTTCATATTTAAGTTCTTTTTCAACTACCTTTACTAATTTTTATCCAGCTATAATCAATTAATATAATATATTTACATTTATTAACCTTTTCTATTTGTGAGCAAAATGGAGCACAAACAGGTGCCATGTTAAGAGCCTTTAATGATCTGACAAGTCTTAAGGGAATTCTAGAAATCATCATATAAATTTTAATTGTGATAATTAATTTAATGTAAAAAATTATATTGCATCTTACTTAATATAATGTTAATTAAAATTTAAATTTAATACAAAAAAGAATGATATTTCATTGTATTTTTTATTATGATTCTTAATTCCTGTCTATTTTTAGATATTATAAATATTTTATTAATTTTCTTAAATTATTTATTTGATTTTTTTCAATTAAACAAAAATGAAAAACCCTTTTATAGATTTAAATAACATATCAATTCTTAAATTCAGTTTAAATCTTTAATGCGTACTGATTTATTAATATCTTTCTCTTTTACTTTAATCCCCACATATTGTATCAATATTAAAATTATACATTAATTGTTAAATAATGATTCAAATCAATATAATTATGATAGATACAAATTCCTATGAAGTTATATGATATAATACCAAGAAATTATATCATTTTATAAGTCCTTTTTAACTCAATATTAATACCATAATAACTAAATTAAATATATCGCACATTTTTTTTGTGTTATTGCTAGTAAAACATAATTTATAATTATTATTCTATCTGAGAGATCTTCAAATTATTAATAAAATATTTGAATTTTTAGTATTAGATCAAGATTTAAAGTTATTTAATTATTTGTTCTAATAATTATACTATTTATGTTTAAAATAGAAAACTAGAAGGATCCTTAATAATTTGATAAATGATACTGGAGCTTTTAATTAAAATATTTCATATATTTGTATTGAAATACATAAAAGTATTATTTTTCTTATAAAGGTGAATTTATCATTTTTAGTTCCTCTAAATCTTTAATGAAAATTAGAGCGCTCTACTTCAATTATGGCGATTCTAAGGTCATTGTATTTTTGATGATTATGATTAATCTTTTGCTATTTATTTTATGAAGATATTTTTTATATTGAATTTAGATAGGCCTATTTATAAATTTGTAAATAGTATAAAAGATTTATTGGAATTTAATGAGGTTTAAAAATTAATAGATAAAATTTAAAGGAATGAATAAAAAAATTATAAAAATTAAGTGAAAATATAAAAATTGAGTTTAACGTTTTGAGTATATTATTAAAGATTCAATAATAAAATGTTTGTAGTAAAGAGATAAGCATTGAAGAGTTAAGATATAAAAGGAAATTTAATGGTTTTGAAGAAAGATTTATTTTTTGTGTAAAGATAATTGATTAAAATGGAAGTTTATAAGAGTTCATAGTTTAAATTTGTAAAATCGATTAATTATAATTTATTATGTTGTATAGATATATAAAGTATTATATAATAATTAATGGATGAGTATGATGATGAATAATTTGAGCATTCAGAATGTTTAGATGAAAATAATGAATTTATGAGCATAGATTAGTAGAATAAAGGGAATGATGAAGGGGAATTAGAGTAATGTGATATTTGTTCTCGAAAATTTTATGCGGAGAGGATTGGAAAGCATAGATAAGTTTGCGAGAAGGCTCAATAAAAATAATTGGAAAGAGAAAAACTTATAAAACGTAAAAAATAATAGAAAGCAATACATTAATAAAAGTTGAGTGAAGAGGAGAAACTAATAAAAAATAAAACAGTTAACAATTGGAGAGAATAACATAAGTAATTTTAAGAGATGATTCATGGTAGTAAAAAAGAAAAAGAGGTAATGATTTGAATGAATTGATGAGGTTCAGAATGAAGGTGTTGAGTAGGGAACCTTAAAGACTCCAGATTTGGTAGAGAATTCATTATATGTGTTTTGTGAATATTGTTAGCGTAGTTTTGATAAATGTATAAAATAAATAGAAATATTTAAAGATGTTGCAGAGAGACACATTCCTAAGTGTAAAGAAATAAAAGCAAAGCCTAAGC
Organism: Paramecium sexaurelia; assembly: GCA_000733375.1. NCBI lineage: Eukaryota > Ciliophora > Oligohymenophorea > Peniculida > Parameciidae > Paramecium > Paramecium sexaurelia. The sequence continues at coordinate 134,287 of JPFM01000109.1, read as the reverse complement.
CTCCAAAAAAGCAATCATAACAATAATAGGAAATGAAAAGAACTACATAATTAAGTACTGCATCTACAACGAATTAGAATGAATAAATTGATTAAATGAAGTAATCTTTTCGTGCTTAGAGTTTGATGAAAACTGCAGAGGTATAAAAAAGATAACTACCAGAATTAAAGAAAGCCATCTATACAGGATTTGGTAATAAATAGAATTTATTATATTAGGATTTATGGATTGTTAAACAAGAGCAATTGCTTTATCAGATACTGAATGTCCACATTGTCTTAGAAAATTTAATCCAAAGGCTGCACTTCGCCATATTCCGATTTGTGAGAAATTGATGAGTAAAGAATATTTTAGTAAAATTATTAATATCAAAATGAAGAACTAAAATTAAAAAACAAGACTATTTAACCAAAACCAAAAAAATTTGAATCTGTGTTACCTGCTATAATAAATTAATAACCATAGATGAAAAAGATTCTCAAAGAAACTGATATGTAAATGAAAAATTAATCAAAATTTTGTACATAATGTGGAAATAAGATGTAATAAGGACATAAATATTGTGGGGGATGTGGCCATAAAAGAGAAATTGAATAATGAATATTTTTTATATGTATTGAAAAATGTCTCATAATTATGGCTAATATTAATGAGTATAAGATTTATCTAAAAATAATTTAAATTAAAAGTATAGGGGGTCCATCGCATTTTATTCTGAGAACAATGTTTTTTGGATTCAAAATGATCGAATAATCCTATTTTTTTCTAATACATTAATTAGAAAAACAAATGCAATATCTATATAACTATCCTCAATTCATAGATGATTTAGGATAGATCAGTTTCGAACTGAAAAACGAGTTAATAAAATTCTTGGGCAATTAGTCTGTATAAAATATAGTGTTACAATAGTAGTAATTACTTTTGTAGAAAATGAATGTTCTTAATAATTATCTCATCTCAAATGAAAATTAATCAACGATGTAAGAATCTAAATTAGACAGTATGGTTGTAATACCTTAAGAAAAAGAAAAATTAAATGATAAAAATTTTATTCGCAAGGAATGTTTGTAGAGGTATAGAGCGAAAAAGAAGATGTGGATGAATAGGACTCTTTATGAATGTCGAAAATAAATTGCAGATCGTCGCTTACGTTTTAATGGTTAATTTTTGAATTGTGAGGAAGAGAAAAAAATAATAAAAATACATAAAATATTAGGGAACCATTATGTAAAGATAAAAAATAATAACATAAAAATAAATCGCATAAAAAAAATTAAGCATTTAGATAAAGAATAAATATTGGATAAAATAGATAAGCTGATGCCTCTTGAGATTAAAAAAAGAATACAAAATAAATAAATACTGTTTAAACTACTCTGATTTTTTTACATTATTTTTATATTTATGAAAAGTATTGAAATATATGGATTTATTGGATGGATAGCATCCTACATAGTATTTGTTGTTTATTTGGCATGGGTATTCTTACCAGAATCAGCATTACATGTAATTGTTTCCTAATTATTTATTCAAAGTCATTAGGAATACATTATTTTCCACAAAAGTATTGGGCATTAGCCATTCCAAGTTTTTTTGTTGCTACCATTTTTACAGTAATAACTGGTTATGCAGCTCTTAATTATTGCTTTTGTAATAACTTTAATTCTTATGAAAATTTTGAAGGTATGAATTAAAAATGAATCTCTCTAGATAAATATACAAGATTACATAACCTTAAAAAAACAGAGCTCCATGAAGGACTGCCAGAAGTCTATGATATTCCAATAAATGTTGTGAATAATGTTTTATATTGGCAAAAAGAAATGATAGAAAAGTATTTACCTAAAAATTAGGATTGAATTGACATACTAAAACTATTTGAATTTGAGTATTTACATATAATAATTAATTAACAGTTTTTCATGGACCCAAATAAGTAAATCAAATATTCACATTACCAAATTACAGATGCTGTTAATTTTGGTGGAGTTTTAGACCCAGAATAATGCAAGTAATTGGCTTAAAGAATCCTTGCTCTCTATGATGGCAATTCAGATGGAAACATTGATTCTTTTGAAGTTGGATATATGTTAAGTGATTGTTACAGAGCTATGAATAAAGGATTCAACCCAACACCCACAGATATAGCTTCATATTCCAGAATTTTGGATAGTATCTAAAATATTAAAAAATAGGAAAGGGAACAGGTAGAGTGACTTTGGAAGATATTGAGCAATTGTGTTTGAAATTCTTTGGTGCCAAATCTGATAAACAACCATCATAATATTGAATTATTTAGTTAATCAATAAAAATCATACCAATTTTCATTCTGTTTAAAACATTATAATATACATGCTATTATTCATAAATTAAAAAATAAATACTCTAAATCACTCTCTTTTTTATTTAAATACCAAGCAATAATTTTGGTTTACACAAATTTTAAGTAATTTATTACAATACTCTCTCTCAATCAATATCCCAAAAATAAGAATGAGTTTTGATCTCTTTAATTTTATCTTTTCAATATCTTAAAACTGACTTGCATTTCTCTGCCATGACTAAAATTAATAATATGTCTTACTGAATTTAATAAGGTTCTACATTCAATTAAAATGAATTAAAGAATTTTTAAACTCGTATATTCAAAATTAAGTCTATATCATTTGAATTATAAGGAGCAACCATTTAAAAAATTCATAAATTGCTAATCCCTTAAAATTTCAGAATATTGAACTTAATTATTAGAATTTTCATCATTATTTTTGATTTTAGAACTTTAAAGATTATATCTGCAAATTCTTTCCTATTGAACTGAGTTAATTATTGTAGAGATTATGCTACTATGTATGTCTAAATTTTTTATCTAAGTATATATATGAAATTAGAAGAAAGAAATTATTAAATTTATACTTTTTATTAAATAAAATAGATAAATTACAAATGAGAAAGAAGTTTTAAGAAACTTATCTTATCTGAAATTTGAAAGTTTATATTTCTTTCTATGAGAGTAAAAAAACAATAATTATTTAAATATATTATTTTTTTCTTGTTATGTATAAAAATTTTCATTTTCATATTATATTTATGAATATAAAACTTTAATAATATATAAAGATGAATATAAAAATATTAAAAGTAGGATTTATAAATCATTATATATACAATCTATAAATTATAAATAAGACTATTTTTTTATGAATTATAAAAAATAAAATAAATTCTTAATTATTTCTAATTATTTTCAATCTTATTTTTTTGTTTGATTAATTTTAGAATGATTTATTGATAACGATTTATTGCTTGAACAAACTTTATTAAAAGTATATGATTTCTATTGAAAGTAATTAAATTGGAAGTAACTCTGATTAGTCAACATTTAAATAGAGGGACTAAAAAATCATGATGATTCTGAACTAAATAACACTTAAAAACATCATATTTCCAAAAATTCTCAGTTTTTTGAATTTCTCAGATACAAGAAGAGTCGTTCATATAAAAAAGAATGAATCATTACTTAAACATCTCTTAAAAATTTAAGAAGCTCAATAACAATAATCAGATACTTTGGAAATGACAGAATAAGAAATTATTATGAAATAGCTTGAACTCTTTTAATAACATAATATATGCATAGATGATGAAATCCTTAAGTCTAATTCTTTCTTTAATTTTTACTATAAAATGTAAGATGCAAGTAAATCTAGCAATTTTAATCACAATATAATATTAGAAAGTATTTAACATTTAATTTAAAATACATCGAAAATAATTTATATTACAGAAGATTATCGATACTACATTTATTTTAAAGCTTAAATAATAGTTATAGGGATGGCAATTAGAAATAAAATCCCATTAATATCCTTATTATTATGTACACGATTGTATATGAATAAAAAATAGTAATTGTTTTGTTTGGAATTTTCAATATATAAGGAAATATTTAAAGAACTTTATTCTAAGAGGTAACTCTCCCATTTGAATTATCTTTTAAATGTAGATTAATTAATTAATTTGAATACACTTAAGTTAACTGAAATGTTAAATTACAGAGATAAAGTATTTACAGAATATGAAGATGTATTAAAAGAGAATAATTTCACTTTATTTTCACAGAATTTGGATTTAATATATTAATAAAGACATTATTTAGTAAATTAATTGAAAGATGTTATTGAATAAAAGGAATTTAAGTAATTGCATTCAGATTTGAAAAAGTTTCATTTGTAAATTGATTATGCAGATTAATTTTATTAAACTCTGAATAAAATTATTTAATTTTGTAATAGTATAGAAGAACCATTCAATAGATTTGAATAAATTGGAATTCCACAATTTATAAAGAAATATTTCTTCAAAAATCATGAAAGGAAAGAATTGAATTCTTAATAATTAGTAGAATCATTATTGACGATAAATAAAGTACTGAGCGAGATGATTAAAAATAGGTTTCCCTTTCCTTAAATTTTAAGCTATTTAAATCTTAAGGATCCAAATAGTTTAAATATATTAAATATTTCAAAAGAATTTGTTATAGAATGTTAAGAAAATTAGATATTTTTATTATTTTTATCCCAAGTTCATTATAATTTTTAGACTATAGCAAAATCAAAAATCTATTCAAGAACATTTTATAATTAATAATTATAGAAGTAAGATTTCGATTAATGGGAAACTATAATATAAATGTTGGAAATAATTGAAGAATATTATTCTTTAATGAAATATGAAATTGAAAAAAGAATCAGTGAAGAAGATACAAGAACTAATATTTAAACTTATTTATCATTTCCAAAAGAATAGATTACAAATTATCTACCATAATATGAAAAAATTTCAAAATTATTAAAAAATCTATTATCATTGTAAAATAATGAGTAAGTTAATTTAAAATTTGATGATGAAAATTTAAAGAATTCATTGATGGAGAAAATAAAGAAAATTAAGTCATAACTAACGAATGAATCATATTTAAAAAGGAAACTTGGAAGACCTCCAGGTACAAAGAATATTTAGATGAAAAAAAAAATTAGATTAGAAAATATAAAAGATATTGATACAAAGGAATATAAAATTTAAAAATATGTTAATAATTTTCCAATTTTAGAATAAAATAGTGAAGAGGAGGTTATAATTTAAAAAAAGAGAAAAATGTATTCATCTGAATAAATGTTAATGTAGGATATTGAAAATTTTTTAGTATGATTTTATTTAAAGATTTATTTAATAAAATGTTTTCAATATCAATCAATAATTTCTTAAAACCTATCAATATATTTTTTATTTTTTTGTAGACCTTTTAAGTTCAATTCCATTATGTATTTATTTTTAATAATCAAAAATAGGATTTGAATCAATTTAAGTATATGAATCATTTGATAATGTCTATATTTTTCTATTAAGTTTTCTATCAACTTTATCAACATCTTATTTTTAAAAAAATGCTTAAGTTCTATTTAATTATTATATTTTAACTCTTTTTATCTATTGATTTTGATTCCTGGGTAAAGATTGTATTCTTTATATACTATTTTACACAGATTCATTATTTGGATTGAAGGGAATTGATTAAGATTTAAATTGTATCGATTAATTCATTCTTTTAATTAAAGGTTGATTATGATTTCTATTTTAAGATACGAAGGGAGCTAATTAATTAATTTTATTTAATAAATTGGGATTTTATTTAGAAGTTTTTTTCATTGAATTATAATAAGATGTGTAGAGTTTGTCTTTGATCATCTATTAGATTTGATTTTATTTAACTTGAAATTATTATTCATTTAGGATATGTTAATTCAATAATTTATAGTTTATTGAGCAATCAATTGTATTGTTTTGCATTGAATGTTCAGAATTTAATATTTATTCTTAAGAATAACTTTAATATTCAGAAATTTTTCTCATGGTATTTTTAACATCTCGAGTTACTGTTGATTATCTCTTATTTTTTTATTAGATAGTTTAATCTTTACGTTTAGGAGTTTTTATTTTGAGCAATTTAGAATGATCTTAAAGAAATTGATTTTCTTATTCATTTCTTAAGTCTTGAAGATGTTAGATTTCGAAATTTGATTTAATAATAGGGAATGGAAAGAGGTTTTATGGAATATTGTTTAGAGATAATTATTGCATATGTTCTAATTTTTATTAAATGTTAATAAGAAAATAGTTACTTAAGTAAATCAAAGATCATGAAGTTGCTGATTATAATCCAGCAAATAGAATTAGCTAAACTTTATAGTATAAGAATAGCGAATCAATATAAGAAGAAGAAGAACACTCATCATTTTCTTAGATGTGTTATTTGAAACCAGTTTTTGCATAGACTTGTCCATAACAACCAATCGATATTTCAAGTTGCGAAGATAACAAGGTTCCTACTATAACATATATTCCTTCTCATAAAAGTTTTGAATAATTACATCAAAATTCAGACTCAAAGAAATAACTATAAGTGCCAATTGACAGTTCCCTTTTATCTTCTTCATCTCATTTTTAATCTTAATTGCTCTCTGATCATAACAAGAAACTTACTTTTGATTAAGGAAGAGTAAAGATCATGGTAAATTAGATAAAATAAAAGTTATTGAATTCTATACATTATTCCAAATACAACGATCCACTGATTACTTAAGAATAAAGAGATAGTATTTTTTTTAATTAAATCTTAGTTTCTTCATAGAGATATTATTACTTTACTATGTATATATTTTTGTCTGTTATAATATCTAATTTACTGACTATAATATTTATACCTTTCACGATTCTTTTTGAAGGGCCAAGTATAATATATTAGATAATATTTGGAATAAAAGTGTTTATTCTTTTGTAAGATTTGTATTTTTAAAGGGGACCTTACAAACTTGTAAAGGGAAAAATGATATAAAATTTTAAGTAGACGAATAAAATATATTTGGATTCATTCCGAATAATTAACTTTATGGTAATAGTCTTATTTGAATTTGATAATTAAGTGATTTTGATGATATTAATCTTATTACTAGTAGCTTTAGATTTGATTAGAACATTTGAATATTTTGAAAATATTTATAGATCAACTCATTATATTATATTCATAGTATAATTATGGATATCAATAATAGTACTGTGTACATGCTTTTTAAAAAGTAATTATTTGAATATATTAAGAGTGTTTAATGAAGAGGAATACACTCTAGGATTTTATATAGCATATTCAATATCGTTGATTACATAAAATTCAAATATTAGTAACAAGTGATAAATAATTTGAGCTATCAAGATGACAGAATAAAATTCAATTATAGTTTCAACAATTATGTTGATGTCCTATATTTGTTATGTGTACACATTCATAATTTTATTAACTTGGATAAAACCGGATATAAAGCTTGAAGAGGAGAAGCAAAAATTATTAAAAGGATTCGTTGAGTAATTCAAGGAGAAGTGTAAGGATTAAGATTTATTGAGGAGATGTTACTCATATTTAGAATTTAGAATTGATGTAATTATTTTGATTTAATTGTATATATTAGGAAGATTTAGGAAGAACAAAAGATTAATTAACTAAAAGATTGAGTCCATAATTATAAGATGAGATTGATTTATCTTTGAGAACAATAATGATTGATAAAATCGAATTGATGAGTAAATTTTCACCTTAATTCAAATAATAATTATTGTATTCGATAGAATAAGTGACTTTTAATCCTGAGGATAATATAATAATAGTAATATTAAAATCAGTATATGTAATAGGAACATAAAAGCGAAGATTTGGAATTATTCTATATTCTGAAAGGAGAAGTTAAAGTTTAATTTTAGGGTTCTTCACTTGCAAATAATAAAAGATCAGTTACACGTTTGCATGAAGGTTAAGCATTTGGATAATATTCTTTTATCTCTGGAGTACCTTCAAATATTAGTATATATAGTTGTGGAGTTACAACTTTGTTAAAACTCAAGCGATCAGAATTCTTGGAAATAATCTCAAATTATCCCTAGGATAACGAGATTTTCTGTATGATGAAAGATAATTCATATTATAATTAACATTTGTTTGATTGTTACTATTGTAAAATCAAAGGGAATTATATTCTAGAATGTAAACACATACAGTATTTCCCTTAAAGATAAAACGTAATAGAGAAATATTTATACTCTATAAAATAAGTAAGACAATGTTATAAAAGGAAAGAAAAGAAATATTTAACTTTGAAAAATCTTTCGTAAAATCAAGATAAAGCTAAATTAATGATTAATAAATAAAGTTAAGAGATTTTATCAGAAGAAGTTCCTGAAGCATCGTAATTGCCTTATTCTGAAAGTAACTCTATACAATAATATTAGATTACACTTATTCTGTAAGTTGTGTAAGTAATTCAATGCCATTATAGAAAGCAAGTCAAGATTAACAAATTACAAATAGTAATGGAAATGGTGAAAGTTTAGAACAATTAAATTATGAGCAGGAATAATCAGAAGATACAAATCCTCCTCTAATGGATTAATCAATAAAAAGAATACGTCAGAATTCTAATAAAACATCTCTTAGAACAGCTGGTTTTGTTGGAAATCCTTTGAGTTAAAATTAATCAACTTTGGACAAGGATGAAAAAGAAATTCTGTTTTAATTATAAGAAGGATAGAGAAATGAAGTCATGAATTAAAAATAATAATTTTTATCAAATAGCAATAGAAATAGTCCTAATAAATTAACATTTCAATTCTAAAAAGAAAGTACTTAATAAATGGCAAATAAGTAGGATCTTATTAGATAAGATTTTATGCAATAATAATACTCCTATGGAAATTTGAAATAATAATAAAGATAACCAACAAATAGATCACATACTTATACTAATTCATATTCTAAAGATTGTTCTAATTATCCATCTTCTAATTCTCGTTAAAATAAATCATAGAGATTATCAAGTTAAACTAGAGAGAATGGTAGAAAGACAAATAGTGCAAATACTTTGTCAGATGAAAATAAACTAAAATAACGGAGTTAAAGGACTGGTACAAAGTAGAGTAATTTAGTTCAGTAATCACAATTCTAAGCAATAGTTTCTCCTGATGTAATTTGTAAATGAAATTTTAGAATCAAGGATTTTTTATTAATGATGTCATTTTCAATGGATTTGATAAAATGAAAACCTATAAAATCTACTATCCTCATAATAATTATGACCAAGTTATAATTAGATAATAACGTTTTTCTGTTCTTAATTCTAAGAAATTTAGAAAATATTTGGTTTCCCCATATTCAATAAAATGTTTTGTAACCACAAAGATTCGCAAAATATAGAATTTAATCAAATATTGATCAATTATATTAAAATATCATTTGAACTCTAATAAAATCATTAAATATTAATTGTTGTTATAAATATCTCAAATCATTTCAGCTACTTATTCTTTTATTCAACAAGACATTTCTATAAATTTGCTGTTTGATCCTATAATAAATTTAATAATCTACTTTGCACATTCTCCAATCTTTTTTATATTGTTTCAAACATTATGTTAATTCTAAATTTATAGATTTACATCCATCTTTGTCCATTAATTCTGAAGCATATTTATATCTTTCATCTTTTTCATTTATTGCATCACACATTTCTTTAAAACAATTTTAATATATATATAAAAATAAATATAAATATAACTCAAATTTTACTCAGTAATTCACTATCTTTTAATGATATTCCTTCCATCATATCATTCAATATCTTATCCTATTTATTACTCATACACCAGCCATTCCATTTAAAGTAAGGTATATTTATTACTCTAAATCCTTTTTTTGTTAATAATTTTGTCTATATTATTATGATTTAATAATTCTTACTTTTAAACTAGTTTTTAATGTTTCATACATTGCCTAATTTGTATTTAAATACTAAACAGCATCTTTTGGTAATTCATCTCCGATCATAGAACAATAATGAAATGGACCATTAACTTCAATAATTACATTCTTCACTTTAAAATCCACAGCAAAACAATTCTCTACTAAAATCTCTCTTTCATAATTTATATTATTTCTCACTAAACTCTCTTCAATTTCTTTCTACAATTTACTCTAATGACGTGGTTATGTTTAGAATTGATTTCTCAAATATGCTTATATATATAAAGCATATTGGGTATTAAAATAGCCTAAATTTAATTAAATTTTTATTTACTAGATAATAAATCTTTGTTGAAATATGAATTCATTAGAAAATATACTTTTAATCTGTCTATTTAATTTAAATCTTGAAATCTTAATTATAGTATCATTTATTCTATTTTACTTATTAAAATAGAATCAAGAATGGAGAATTCACCAATTAGTTCTGGTTTTTAAATTAATCTTTCGATTCTAAATAATTATCCTACTATTGTCAATTATTCAGATATTGTCATTTTATCCCATTCTTTAATTAAAATATTTCTTAATATCTAAGTTATCTTCCAAGATGGTTTTACTGGTATTGTTGAATAAAATTAAAGTAAGTTTTAGATTCTTACACGTTCATTTTGAATACTTTCTTCAACCAAATTTAATAATTCTAAATCTATTGTCTATTAAGTTGTAAAGAATTTATAAACATACTACAAATTATATTAAGAATTGTTTTATTTAATATAATTTATGGTTTTGATTACATCAAATTATTCTTAGGATCTTAAGAGGTTGAATAGAATCAATTCATCTTTTTTCGAATAATGTTAATTTCGTATATCATCAAAGGATATTTCATTTGTTTATTTGAATTATTGAATGTATTAAGATAGTATATTAAATGAAATTTTCTATCCTTTCTTTATCAACCATTCAAATCTGTCTTTTAAATCACGAATCATTATTTAGATTAAATATGTATCATCTATTTAAGTCTGTTTGTCGAAATCATTATTCTTTAACCAAAAATCATACTGAAGATCAGAAAAATTAGCAACACTTTCCTCTGTTAATGTGTTTGATTTATTTAATTTAATCAAATTTGTTAGTATTTGTGGAATCAAATGAGCATCTTATACATTTTTTAAATCTTTTATTGCGCTTTAATTATTTACCAACAACTACTGTAGGTTGTAATTAGAATTACTTAAAATATTGAGCAACTAAATTTGACCATCTTGATTAAATTAATAATTTTAGATGATTTCTTAAATGATGTCTATTTAGGATTATTTTTGAGAATGATTAATAATATCTAAAATCATTGATTGATAAGGTAAATTTGGTTTAAGTTTGGCAATAATCAAAATATGTTTTACAACCTCATATTAAAGTTAAGAATTTTTATTGATTGCATTTTAGATGTCTCCAATACATAACTGAGTGACGTTTTTGTATTTTTAAAATCCATCTAGATTAGTTGAATTTAAATATTGATTGATTTGTGTTAGATTGATTTTAAATTGTGACTCAATATTTTTTAATATTGAAAAACAAAATTTAGACATAATAATAATCATTCATCTTAAACTGTATTTATCAATTTCTGGTAGAATTTTCTAATATTGTCAGCAAATTTTGCAGATTGAATATATTCATCCAATAATATTGATGGTTAGTAATTTAAAGCTACAAATTAAACAACCAATAACTTTTTTATCTTATCTTCATTCATAGCATACAATGGATGATAAAACAGAAACTAATTCTGATCATCATACTTTGTAAATTCAAAATTACCTATTGTTACATTTAATTAAAATCTCTAGAAAAACAATTCCCTTTATTAGACTACATTTTTTAGTATTTAAGATAAAGTACTTTCTGTTGTAAAAATCTTCTCCAATGCTGTATAATTCAATTTGTAAAATGTTGTTTAAACATTGTTTATATTTTCTTATCCTAACTTAAAATTTGGAGTAGCATAGACATCGATAAATTGAGCAAAATTGACTAAAGTAGAATTTCCCATTATTTCTAGAAAATTGTCTTCTTAAGTTATGATATTTCCTAATTCGTTTGTAATACAAATAGTTGACTATGGTATCACAAAGTTCTTATCTATAGCATTGTGAAAATATTGAAATATTTCAAGTAAAATTTAGTTGATTTCATGCATCAACCTAGCCTCCTCTGAATTTTAAAAAAAATTTATCTTCAATGATTATTAACAAGCTTTTGCCCATTCAAATAAATATTCTAAATTCTAATAAGTCAGATTCTATATCACATCATCCATCTATCCTAATATCAATTCAAGTTGTATCTTAATTGATGATAAACTTTATGTCACATTGTGTAAATGAATTTTGTTTATCTTGTCATAAACGTAACTGAATATAAGACCGATATCGTTGGCCGTACTCATTATTAGTTATTGTTATTGTTATTTTTATAAATTAATCATAACCTAATACAAATTCTTCCCCCCCCCCCACATTTCTATAAAACTAAACATATTTAAAGAATTACATTCAAAATTAGATACATCTTATCATTTAAAATTTAAAATTTTAGTTGTTCATATATAATCTAATGAACATCTAAAAAAACCCAATATATATGACTGTTATTAATATCCTATCCTTTTAAAAATTATCAAAAGATAATTAGATTTATTTCAAAAAATCGCATTATTTTATTAATATACCATTTTACTAAGCACATAGAATATCCATTTTTTAAAATTGATTCTATATAAGAAATAAAATCATTTAGAAAAATTTCAAATTTCTTAGAACTTAATTTTATATTTAAGGATCAATGATCAAAACTACCTTTAGAATAATGATTATAAATATTTATTAAGTTAGATTGTTTTTGACAAATCTAAGAGATAAATTTAACCTTTTTTGGAATAATTACGATTTTAGACTAATTAATAGTATAATTAAAATTTTTCAAAATTAAATATAAAATAAATTTTTATAAGTCTAATTAAATTTATTTTATTAAAATCTATTATATTTATTTTTTTGAAGTATTAATAGAATCATTAGAATTGAATCACAAGATATATAAATTAAACTTATATAAATATTCTATTAATAAAACAGATTATGAAAGTCTGAAAAAGATATTCTTGTAATTCTCGCATCTAATTTGAAAGCTATTGTATTCAATATTAGATAATAATTAGTTAGTTTAATTGTATAAAAATGTGCTGTATTTGGTTTTAAGAATAAAATTATTAGTTAAAAGCAATTATATTAAAATTTTATAATTGAATTTTCAAAATATTGGTAATGAGATTAATAATTTATATTGATTTTTGGAAAATAAATTAAAAATATAAAGGAAAATAATAACAATAAAAATAGAGGAAAAAAGAAAGTCATAAATTATGATACTTGAAATTCATGGATAAATTTTATTTATTCATTTAAAAATTCACAAATAGATTTTAATCATATTAATTAGATTAAATGAATGCAAAATTTATAGATTTTAGTTCCCACTTAAATTAATTCTACCACACTGATTTAATATACTAATTCTCTTTTTGATTAACAAGATGGTTTCTAATGGATAAATAAATATGAAAATAATTTGATGTATTTATATAATCCCTAATTTATTTTATTTTAAAATATAATTTTTAAAATCTTTTACAATTTAATTGAATCCTTTTTTAATCTATATTACTAAAATTATTAGGCTTTCTTTCTTTTATTATAAATTTTATCTATTAAGGCTTATAACAGCAAATAGAAATACTTAGATCTCAGGATATTTTTTAAGTATTTAATTTAGAAGAATTTCTTATTCTCTATACTTGAAAATTGTTAGTTATTCCTCTTCCAGAAAAGACTTATATATGTAAGGGTGTAAATATGTTATAGAACTGATTTGTAAAGAAATTTAAGTTTAAGATAGACGAATCATTAAAATTTCTTTTGGGATATGAAATAAAATGGCAAATTTGCTAGATTTGAGAAATGGTAGAAATAAAAAGAATCTACGACATTCATTTTATAAGTTAAAATAGTGCTATAGAATTTGAGGTTTAAGGGATATTGTTAGATAGGTTGCCTACTTTTATTTTAATGATAACTAATACTTTACAATTAAAAAGTGATTAGTTATTTGGATTAAATTTTAATAGGGAAAAGAACTTAATATATAATGAGGGTATATTAATCGTAAATTTGATTGTAAATTATAATTATAAAACATTTATTATTAATATCGTAATATAGGGGATAGAAGAGTTCTAAATAAAAAAGTGAAAACTCACAGAATGGTCAAATATCAAATTTCTAAAGTCATATACAAATTACAAGAGATCCTGTGACTGGAAAATTATTAGGTGTTCCTAAAGAATGGGCTGATTTGAATGGTCTAAAACTTGAGATAGGTTGAATTCGACATAAATAATTTTCAGATTAAAACAAAACAGTGGAGACAAAGAATTTGCCTACTTCAGTTTAACCATCAGAACTTCCGGATGCAATTCTTGATTTGATTAATGAACCTATAATGAGTGCACCATTTAATGTTCAACATAAAATTCATATTGAAATTGATCCAACAGCCTAATTAGGTTTGAAAGGTCTTCCATCTGAGTGGGTTGAGAAACTTAAAAAAGCTGATCTTTAGAAAGCAGATATAGAGTAAAATCCATAAGCTATGATATAAATTATTTCAAATTATGAAGAAGGTGTTTATAGACAAACGAAATTGACATTACCAACAAATGATGAATTCATTAAACAAGTGATGGACATCAAATTTATAGAATAAGACCCATCCATATTATATAAATTTACTGAATAATTGGGGAAAGGAGCAATGTGTAAAGTTTACAAGGCAATACATAGAAATACGAATGATGAAGTAGCAGTAAGAGTAATGAAAATAGGAAATGATATTCAGAGAATTAAAGTTGAAATAGCTTTAATGAGAATGTGTGCAAATCAAAACATTGTTAAATATTATGATTCTTATTTGTACCAATCATGCCTATTTATGGTAGTAGAATATCTTGATGGGGGATGTTTGACAGAAATTATATATTAAAATTTTAAATCTATGAAAGAACCTGAAATAGCATATATATGTGGAGAGATTTTAGCAGGACTTAACTATATGCATAAAAAGAAAAAAATACATAGAGATTTGAAGAGTGATAACATACTTATGAATAAGAAAGGAGAAATTAAGATTGCTGATTTCGGATTTGCAACTTAATTGACTGCAGAAAGATAACATCGAAAGTCTGTTGTAGGAACACCCGCTTGGATGTCACCCGAATTGATTCTCAAGTAAGATTATGATGAAAAAGTTGATATTTGGAGCGTAGGAATCATAGCAATAGAATTGGCATAAGGCGAACCACCTTATCTAAGAGTACCTCCTTTAAAAGCTATGTATTCTATTACTGCCAATGATCCTCCCAGGTTACCAAATAAATTCTCTAAATAATTCTAAGAATTTATTGAAAAAGTATTAGATAAGAATTCTAAAACAAGATTTACAGCTGAATAAGCTCTCCAATTACCTTTCTTCAAAAATAGAAATAAAGATGGAGTATTGTAGATGATCCTAAATAAGAAAAACATTCCATTAAATGAATTAATTAAGCAGGCTCCAAAATGAAATAAATAAGTTTATTAATAAATAACAATTAATTTATGCTTGGGTATCTAATGAAAAAGAAGGACTATGAATTTCTTAAAATTATCGGGTAAGGATCATTTGCCAAAGTCTATTTAGCTTAGGATAGCCAAAAATAATTATTTGCAATAAAAGTGATTACTATAGATATTAATTAAACATCTGAATGTGTTAAAATGACAAATTATTTTGAATAAGAAATTGGAATTTATAAAAAGACTTAGAACGATAATATAGTATAACTAATAGAAGAGTTTAGGGAGGATGATAAGATTTATTGCGTTTTCGAATATTGTAGTAATGGAGATTTAAATAATTTCCTTAAATCTTACACTTTAGATGAAAATTAAATAAAATCCATATTTATTGAAATTTTAAATGGAATGGCATACTTACATAAAGAAGGTATAGTTCATCGAGATTTAAAAATTGATAATATCTTGATTGATGAAAATCATGTAGTGAAAATAGCCGATTTTGGATTTGCAAAATTCTATAATCAAGGAGATATTTTATAGTCTTATTGCGGAACACCTGCAACTATGGCTCCAGAGGTTCTGAAGTAATTAAATTAATGAGTATTAGTTAAGAAGAATATAATCATAAATGTGATATCTGGTCTTTAGGTGTTATATTATATTATATGGTTTATCAAAGATATCATTGGAGTAATAAAGTCAAGAGTTTACATGATTTAACAAAAGAATTAAAAAATTTTCAAGTATTTAAATTTTTAATAGAATTAGGTTACTTTTCATGATAATAAATTTTTATTGTCAGATTCTGGGAAAGATTTAATAAGTAAGATGTTGGATCCAAATTAAAACACAAGAATAGACTTTAAAGAGCTTTTCTCTCATTCTTGGTTAGAGGGAGCTTTTGATAATAGAAATAGTTTGATGCTTTCATAACGTATTATAAGAACAAAACTAATGGGAGGATAAATAGGAAAATATTTAGTGTAATATAAAGAAAAGAAGTAATAATTTTTAGAAATAATTAAAAATTTGATATAAAATTGCAACAATTAGGATGTTTCATAACTTTTTACTACATTACATAATGAAATTGATAAATAACATCACGTAACTTATCTTTTAATATTTATAGATTATTTTACAGTGTTAAAGTATCATTCATCAAAAACCGTCTTAAAATACAGACTACAAATTTCTATTGTATAAAACTTTATAGTAAGTCTATAATATAATAAAATTTACTGAATTACATTTGTTTAAAAATGAATTAGAATTAATGAATTTGTTACATTCAAATTCCTTATCAAACACTATTATTATTACTTTAGAAGGTTAATATACTTAGGAAGATCTTGATTAAACTAAATAATATATACAAGAGATTAATGTCAAAGAAAATTATTAGAATTTTAAGATAGAAACTTATGAAATTGATCCAGAGTTTAAATTAAATATTGAAAATGCTTTTAAAGCTCGCGAAATTTATTTCTAAGGAAAGTAAATCTACGAAAAATTAACTTATTATTAATAGATGAAAGATTTTGGATAATAGAAAAAAGTTGAATGTGAATATTGAAAATTTATTAATAAAACTATAATCCTTTATACTCATCATGTATTTGTTACTAACTTATAAAAAGAATTATTATATTAATTCGTAATTATTTTTAAAGATGTGTAAATATAAAAATAATTAATATGAGTTAAGTCACTTCTTAATTATATTATAACGTATTAATTATGCTCTTATTATTTTTTCTTTTTGGATTATATCATTAGGCATATATGATTTATATACTAATCGATAAAAAGAAAATGTCTTATTAAGTTGGTTAACTAAATACATTTCAGCAATAGCTAAGAATACAATTAATTGAAATAATTGCATCACAATTAATAAAACTAAGATTAATGTGATATTTGAATCAATTAACTAATTTAAATCCTTTAATATTGTAAAATATTATACCTAAGCCCACTGTGTAAGTAAAGTTTTAAATGCTTTTTTGATATAGTCTACACAGGAGTTAAAATTCCAAATTATTTTGTTATTTATATTTCCAAATCTATCAATATCCAATAAAACATAATCTTGCACATTGGAGATGAAATATTAATTAAATGCAATAATGCCATCTTTTAATTTCCCATTTATCAATGTCTCACAATCATTTTATTCAGTTTAAGTTAATTCTATAAATAATATAAAAGTTAAATACAAGTAGAATTAAATAAATAATTGCAAAGATTATTAAAATAAATTGCTTAAAATCCACTATAGAAATTTCCATATCCTGGGTTATTAATGGAGGGTGTTTGTTTAACATTTTCAATTTGACTTTCAAGTAAAATCTTATTTTTTGGTAGGTAATTTGATATATAATTTTCCTCATTATAATATCGTTCTTTAACAGATATTAAAAGTAGTTGATTATCAGAAAAATCAGAAATAGTTACTTAACCAACTTCAATAAGATTACTTATATTAGTGCTTGCAAATCTAAGTGTTAAAAAGAACGTTAAGGATGCTCCAGCTGATAATAAAACAAATATAACATAAGTTACATATAATTTAAGAGTCAATTACTTTAACCATTATCGATCAATAATATTTTTTTCACGTTTTTTATTCATGTTTTATTCTTCTTCCTCATTAATTAAAAGGAAATTTTATTATATTTGAAAATTATTTTTAGATGAAAGAGAATTAAATCTTTAATAAATTGCTTTTGGCTAAATTCCACTAATTTCAAGATCTTTTGTTGTAATATACTTAAATTGACTTTCTATAAACTTTTGTTATTTGACTATCTTATTTAAATCATTTTTTTAAATAAGTATGAAGATCTTTAATACAGCCTTATAAGTTTGACTAATCCAAAATAAAATAATAAGTAACCCAAAGAAACCAATAGCTAAAAGTGAGCCTTCAATACTAAGAATTATAACAACAAAATTAGAAATTGAATTAGATTTATCTATAACCATTGTTTAAAGATCCATAACTGCATTATTTAATTAGTTGTATAGTTATGGTATTGTAAAAAACCTAATAAATTTAACAACTGGATCAGAAGGACTGATTATCTCTAATAAAGGAGCATCCATCATGGATATCATATGTTCTAACATGATAAACTTTGTAAAGAGATCTTTACTATCCAAAGTTAAAGTAGTATTTGCTGAACCTATAATTGATTCATCTGATATGGCACTAGAATAAAAAATGTCATCATCAAGAAAAGTTTAAAGTTGATTCTAATCTTTTATTTAAAGTTTAAGATACTCATAACTCTCCTATATTTATTACTATTGATAATTATAATAAGTTAACTTATCTGCCATTCCTATTTCATTAAAATCAGAATCTTCCTTATAAATTAAAATATCTAATAGAGTGTCATATGTTTCAATCAGAGTTGTTTGCATTTAAGATAACGCTAATAATCTTTATGCTTAAGATATCATTGGATTGAATTCAAGAAAAGGCTTTAGAAAGTAAGTTAAAAGGTTTAACGTCATTATTGCAACAAACATTATTCTTAAAAACCAAGTTAAATAAGCAATCTTGATTAAGAATTTACGAGGCTTATTATTATCCTCTTTTCTGAATATGTTATCTCCAGCATTAAGCGAAAAATTAAGTGCTCCTTATTACATTTTAAATTATTGTTAAAATGTATCCCAATTTATCATTTTAGTAAAAGCTTTGCTATCAATTAATAAATCTTTATCATCATCTATTTCTTATGCTGGTGTATTCATTTAATAACCTAAAATGCCTTTGCATGATTTATCTTTTATAAGAGGAAATTTCTAGGAAAATTTTGCATCCATAGGACTAATTTATTATTTAGAATCACTCTCACTAATCAAAGATACAAATTTAGAATTTTCAAATTGATTTAAATTTGAAGTCGGCATATTTTAAACTTTATTATTTAAATCTTTTGAAGGTTAAACGTTCTTTAAAAAAAAAGATTATTTACGATTTCCATCCCTCACCTTGCTTATTTTTTTAACTTTCATTATTTCATTTATAGATATAATCTTAATAATACCAACCCTTTCATCTTTAATTTTGATGAATTAAATTGTACAATTCACCTTGTAAGTCCTAGATTTTTAATTTTATATTAATTTTTAATAGATCTCAACCAATAGTTCATAAAAGTTACTAAATAATATGATGTATAATTTACACATCATCTTGGCATCTTTTCATTTCTGCTGCTTTTTAAAACATCAACCTAGCCTTTTTTCTAATTTCTCTTTATTGTGTTCCTTATTTAGTAAAAAACTTTTCTTTATCTTTTTTCTTAACTTTGTCTATAACTTCTTCTTGTTTAACTTACTAGATTTTTTAATAAAAATTATTTCATACTTCATCTTATTATCTTTTTAATTGATACATCTTTGATTTTTAATTAGAATAATAATCAATAATTTTATCAGTGTTTTCTGGTATTTTCATTCTAAATTGAATTTATTCTCCATTGTTAATTTTGCCTTCTAAAATTTTAATTCCTTTAATTTTTTCAATCATTTCATCCCTGCTAACATTATCCTCACTTTAAACATCCTTTTCTTTTATTTACATAGTTTAGATTTTTTAGTAATTGGTTAAAAACTATGTTTCTTTAATTTAATGTATCTATTCCTCAGCCTTTTTTTCCATTTCTTAATTTAAATTTTAAATTTTATCAAATTATCCTATCTGTTTATTAAAATCTTCAAATTCATTCTTTTCACTAATTGAACTCATTTAATATTATAAAAATTAATCTCTATCATTTTAGACAACTAATTATTTTTATTATTATTATTAAACTTAATACTCTAAAGATTATTATGGTATTAAGACTTTAGATCCAAAATCTAGATCTGAATACATGCCTTAAATTGGCTTACCTACTGATTATTTGAGTGAAATAGAACCTAACATATTAACATTAATTTTAGGTTTGCTAGAATTAGATAATTGATTTTCAAGTACGTTTTATTAATTAATTACTTTTTTAATTGGTTTTTTTGGATTTTTCATCATTCCAAATATTGGTAGATCTTTTTCTTCATTAATTAATGGAGCAATTCTTGTATATTAAATAAGTTTAGGTGCAAAGAGGAGAATATTGAAAAGTATGAAATGAGAAGATACTTTTTAAAAAAATCTAGGATCAAGATTTAATCCTGAAAGAACATTATTTGTCATTCCATTAATTTCCCAATCATTGTTAAGTATCATATAATCGTGTTTCTTTTCATTATCAAAATCAGTTGGTCTTAACATAATAACGAATTAAGATAGACCATTTAAATCAACATATAATTTTAGAAATTTCCATGCAGTAAACATAACGCCAGATTTATGAATACAAAATATTTTCCTTTATGAATAAAGGGAAATGCTTTTACCAGTTTATTTATAATCATTAAGTAATTAAGGATGCACTTTACTATATATATCAGGCATTAAATTAATGATTGGCAATCTATTATAATAATTAATGATTACCTTTTAACAACTTCTTCACTTGTATAACCAAATATTCGAGTAAATTATCGATTAACTTTAAGAATTGATGATTAAATATCATCACTTGCTTGTATAATACATGCCTTCTTATCAAAAATAATTTTTCTGCTCTTTATTTCTATCTTCTCATTATCTAGATACCCTGATTTCACACTATTTACATCTCCTTCAATATTATGTTCCTAAAATTCTTCTGAGAAAATATCATTTTCATTTACTTATAATCCCTAAAAATTGTCAAGGATTCTGTTCTTTATTTTTTTATTCAATATATAAAGAGTAAACCATGCATAATAAAATTTCCACTTCTTTTTATACTCAAGGTAATTTGTTATTGTGATCCACAAATTTTTTGTTTCTTATATTTTTTTGAATTACATTTATAATAATTTATCCATCTCACTCATGTCAATTGTTGTCTATTGAAGATTATTCCAAAATACACAATTCTATTTTAATATATTTGTGATGTTGTTCTTTATTTAATCAATCTATTCTTCCACAAATAATGCATTTTCAATTTCTAATTTTCCTTTATAACTATCTCTATTTTTACGACTTATAAATTTTATTATTTTCTATTTCAATTAATAAGATTTATATCTATCTAATAAAAATGTAAACCTCTTTTCTAAATCTGATAATATATGTAATGCTATTTAATGATTATGAAATTTACTAAACATAAATCTAATTTTAATCATATATTTACTTAGCATAAAGTATTTGAATGCCTATATCATTAGGTCTATCACTAAGATATGTTTCAATCCAGCTTTTTATAATAAATTTCATTATTATTGCCTTCATTGTAATCCAATCCTCTATTCTTACCTCTTTCCTTTTCTTAGAATCATACACTCTTTTCTTCTTGCAAAAACATCTACCTTCTCCTTTTATAACAGGATGTTAGCATTCAAAATCAAAATGTCTTTATAATATTCCTTTAAAATAAGTATCAATAGATATATCAGTAAGAGAAACCTCAAGAAATGCTAAAGTTGTATAAATCTATTTCCTTAATGTCTCAGAAGTGAGTGAACGAATATCAAATTTTATTGTTAAGCTTTGAGAATTTTTTAAGTTATATCCAACAACTAATAAAACAAAGATCAAATTAAATATAAAGTAAACACTAAAATTTTCAATACTTGTATCTGAATTCTAACTTCGATGTAATTCATCTATAATTGATGAAAATGTTGTGCTGATCATTATTATCAACATTATTATAAATAATTATCTAGTATATTTAGTACCAAATGCTAAAAAACCACCTCCAAAAAGTATGCTTACTAAAAATAATGTGTAAAGTGTAAGTGAAACTACCATGAACAACCATAAATAAGTATATAATTTTGTGCTTAAGATTAAAATTAAATATATACCTAAATACTACAAAAAATGCTAAAACAAAACGACTCAATTGATAACAACTTAAATAAATTACATTTTCTCCGTTAAAGCAATCTTTCTTATTTTCCCAATTATTATTTAGTAATGTTGTTAATACAATAATATTTAATAAACCACATATTAACCCAAAAATTGCCAGCAATTATAAAATAATTCTGAGCGCATCATAATTACAGTCTTGTTCCTAATTGCAAAAACAAAATTCAAAACATGTTATCATGCACGGAAAAAACAATAACCAAATGTAAATGTCACAAAGAAACACAAATAACTATTGCATAATTTAAAAAAACTTGATACCTTTCCAATAAACTTTTTTCTAGGCTTATATTGAGGTCCTAATATGTATATTATCAAATATAACATAGTCAAACCAATTGTAAATATTAGCGCTATAGTAAAAATGAAATACGAAAAGTTTTTGTCAATCCGTAATAAACTTAGAATTTCTACATACTAACAAGCGTTTAGAATTTAATTGACTAAGGTGCTCTCAGTTGAATAGTGTAAGTCGACAAGATGCTTATATCATAATATAATAATTAGCCTTACTAAGCTATATAACTCAAAGCTTAATGAAAAAAAGAAACAAGCAACATAATCGTTACTTTTGAGAAATCTGCTGATCTTAATTTTAAAAAGTCGTTAAATAATTTGAAATTTATTTCTAAGCCTTATCCTGATCGTTTCTCCTACAAGTATTTATCTTATAATTAGAGTGTAGGTATTTCTGGTTCTGGCTATTATTTCATATATATATATATATAATTAAAATAAAAATGTAATATCACTAATTTTTTTATATTTATAAATTTTAATTAAAGAGTGATAATAATTATTTAGAACTATTTGCTTAATCTTTTTTTTTAATAATTTTCTTATTACTTTTGTTATTATTATTAAATCTAGATACTTAATTATTATTTATAATAAACACTTATTTAGAAAATCTATTTCCCAATTTTTTATTCTATTTTTTAAATTATTCAATATCTTTATTTTAGCAATTTTACTTAATAATGTTGAATAAATTTTTATAATTACTATATCTTCTTTATATAACATATATTCAAAATACTGAATCCCATTCTGCATTTTTGTTAAACAAAGACTTTCTTTTATCCCATTGTATCTTTTTTAATCTGATCAAACACTAAAATATTCTTTTTTAATTATTCTTCAATTTGCAAATGAATCATGAATTTTTCTTTTTTAACGATTAATGGTGGTTAAATTTAACATTAAATCAATTTATTCTAAAAGACCGTATTTAATTTTTACTCAACAAAAATCTGAAATCCATTTATTGGTATTGAGATGAGTAGGATCTTCCCAATCTTCATTCAGGGATATTATTATTCATCAGTTATTCAATTATAATTTTCCTGTCTTATCTGTAATTTATTGTGAATAGTGATAAGGTTTTAACGATTTTTTATAGATTTTCAAGGGATCATTATCTTCTCCAAAGGTAATCCTTCCATATAACAATTGATAAGGACATCATCAAGCACTCCACAAATCAGCAAATTATCAAATGTAATATAATGAGGTGTAAAGATTAAAGTTGATAATTTACTGGAGACAATGGCAATTCATAAATATTTACAAAAAATTTTTATTATATTATAAATTAAATTATTTCAACATCTGAACAGAGAAATAGAATAAATCAACTTTATTTTAAAATTAGATCACCTAATTATAAATGGCTTTATCAAAAACCTTATATATAATTCTATTCAAAATCTTCTCAAAAATCTGCTTCATGGGTGGTTGCTCGAATAATGACTTAATTAAAAATTAATAAGGATAATCTCAGTAATTCAATAATATATAGAGAAATTCTTAGAAACGTTACATCTCAATAAAAAAGACTTGTAAAATAGAAAACGGTAAGACTGTGTCAATTCTTCGCTTGTTCACTTCTCATAACATTTTAAATACTTTTTCTAAATTTATGTCTTCCTATTCCGCATAAAAACTCTTCCATTGCAATATATGATGTAGATCTTGAAGCATTATGTAATAAGATAAGTTCTCCAAAACCATTTCCTAAACTTAATTATTTACTAGATATCCCATAAACTAAACATTAATCTTTCCCTTTTCCAAAACAAAATATGAACTAGCAGCACCTCCTTATTTAATTATTACTTAACTAACACTAATATCTAACAGAAGTTACTTTTTGCATATTGAACTCTTCATTTAATTGTAAATTCTTACAATTAACTTTCATTCATGGATGAAAAAAAAATATGATTTAAAAAAATTTAACAATAAGTCAACTATCTTATGGCTTAAACGTTTCAAAAATTTTTCCTCCATTAATCATTATAGATTTTTGATTGCTATATTTCTTTTTGTAACTCGGCATACTAACTAATTGTAACCTTTTTCATTCTTTGGAGCAACTTATTATGTTGATTTAACTTATTAAAATGCTAGTTTAGACAAACTTTTTATATTCCAAATGTTTGTACTGATAATTTTTAATTTCATTAATTCTTTTAATCCATTTATTATTATTTATTAATATTAAATTAATTTTATATTAACCAAATAATTATCTTACTCAATTCATTCATTTACAGTTTTTAAGGTAACTGAATATGCTACTTTTTCCTAATTTTCAATTTACTCCTAGTTTTTGAAAATCTCTTGCATTTATGTACCCAATTCTAATGCCAATTATGCATTCAACGAGAATTAACAAAATGGAATAGATTCATCCTCTATTTCTTTTTTAATCTCTAAATAAGCCTTCATGCTAAGAATACGTTAATATTACATGATATAAGTCTTAGAATAAATTTTTATCTGTTTTTTCACTAAAATTTTGATTTATCAAATCGCTCAAATTTTCTTCAATATCCATTCGATTTGGCAACTGATAATCATCATCCAATGTAATTTCAGGTTTAGGAGTAAAATTGAATAAAATAATTTGAGGCCGTCTCAACAATACATGCTTCAATTTTTGAATTTCCTATATTTTATACAAGATTTCATGAATATTTAAATCATGATTCACTTGATTTCTTAAAATTATACTTCAATATAATTTACATTGCTTTCTCCAAATATTAAGAGTCATTATTATTGAACAGCAAACCAAAGGTTATTTGATTCAAGATTAATTTTAATGACAAACTAATCTTATTAATCTGTTAAAACTATTTAATTATTGCATTTTTCAAATAATTTTTCCTTAATTTCTCATCTCCCAAACTTTCATTTAAATTAAAATTTAATGAATCATCCATCGATTTAGCTGATGCTTTTACATGCGATATTTAATTATGCTTTATTACACTTGATAATGTTTAGCTATTCTTACTACTTATCTTAAAATTGTAAAGTTTGTTTGATAATTCTATTTACACTAACAATAAATAAAATATAATCACTTTGAATTTTATTATAATACATAATTATAATTCCAAGTCCAGTTATCATTATCTAAAGAAATCCTCCCAAATAAGACAGTAGTTCTCCTATCTAAGTAAATCTTCTATTAACTATTTCAGTAAATTAGCTTCTTCTTAAATAAACTATTGCATATTTATCATCTGTATCCCTTCCTATTTCAGTTAAATCTCTATAATCTGCATTCTATCGAACAATCACTTCTTCTTAATGAATATTCCTCAAAACTATATTAAATATTTACTCTAATGGTAATAAGGATAAGTCATTATAAAACTTATATTTTCTATAGTATAAATTTGCTTGTCTTGACATTTTTTTTGGAACAAATGTGAAATACATTTCTCCATCTAAATAAGAACTAACATAAGTTTTAGGCTAGCCTGGATTTACAACAGAATTAATTTGATAAATTTAAAATTTGAATTGCCCCTCTTATTGTAAATGTTATTGTTTAACTTTATCTGAAGCACAAACTGGATTCCATCCTGTATTCCTCTCACTATCATCTTTACAATCATTCACAACAATTTTTATAAAGTTAAATTCCTTGCTAGAATATGTACCACTTAGTTTCAATTAGAAATCTTTTCTTAATTTATTCAACAAACTTACCTAGGGCATAACCAATTAGACAAGTCGAGATAGTTGTATTGTTCTTCGAAATTTAAATCGGTTTCATTTAACAAAAGGTTGAAATGTGATAATGTGCAAGGTTCTAAAGGAATATAACTTATATTTTTATTTAATTTTCCGTTTTCATCTCGAATATATTATCTGAAACATAATAAAAAATACCTTTATTCTATTGAGATATTAAAGTATGGATTTATTGCATATCCTACCTATTCTATTGAAAATGCTGCCATAAAATTTTAGGATGATAACACCATTTCATCTGGATTTATTGAAAATTTTGTCTCTTCTGAAAATACAATCTCAGTTTGATTTAAGAAATCCATCACATTCGAGAAAAAAAAAGCTATCAAAATGGCAATTATTAATATTGATGAAATTCCACCAAAAAATGTCTTGTAACTTGATTCCTTATTGATATTTAATGTGATTGTTTGACCAAATATATCTAATTATTGTATTGCTTTTAAATATGTTACATCATTTACTTGAATAAATTTTTTTCATTTTTTTAATCAAATTTTAAAGTATTATAATTACTTTAGGATTTTGATAAAATAAAAAGGAAATCCAATTCTATTTAATTTTATTATTAAAATACTCATTTTATAATATTGATCTAAACTCATTTAAATAATGTCAAATTATTCAGAGTAAATTCTCTTATCACTTTTAAAACTTGGAAATAGAATGGATTCTATTACCATTATAAAACGTTTTGGCAATGGAGTGATTGATTAATAACACTTTATCATTATGATGAGAATACTCAATAATTAAATTCCTTAAAAAGAAGTAGAAAATTTTTATTTATCAACTCTAATCAAATATGAGGCCTCTGCAATGTCAGCCTATTTGTTGAATGAATTGCTTCGATAAGCCAGCCAATTATTTGGAAGACAACAACAGAATATCAAAATAAGAAGTCCAAATGAGATTTTTCATTAAATTTCAAAATCCCTTTTAGTTAAAAATTAAGACCTTGAAAGAGTTTTTAAAATTTTTGATTTGGATAAGGATAATCTTTTAAATGAGAAAGAATTTAGGTGTTTTTTAGAATATTATGTGCCAACTTTATCCCCGGATGAATATGCAAATTTAAAATAAATACTACCTAATTTAATGATCTCACTTTACAAATTAATGAGTTTGATTTAAGAAAGCAATTCCATGAGAAATAGTATTAAAGCTTTTTAGAACCCCTAATAAGATAATCAATTAAAAATAGGAATACCGAAAAGAGCAATTACTCCTAATATTAAAGATAGATAGAAAGAAACTACTCCAATTAAAAAACCTTAAATACCTTAAAATCATAAATAAGTATAACCAAATGTAGCATCGCCTTAAATAGAGATTAATAACAAGTAATTATCATATCAATAATAATAATAATAGTTGTAACAGTAGTAATAACAATAGAGAAAATTGTAGTAACAATAATAACAAGAATAGGAATAATTATTATAAAAATAGAAACAATAATAATAATAGTAACAATAATAACAATAATAATAATAGTAAGAATAACAATAATAAAAATAATAATAATAATAATAATAGTAAAAATAGTAATAGTAATAATAATAGTAATAATAGCTCGTTCCAACAGATATTACTTAGAGAAAAATCAATCCTATTCTAGAATCTATTTTATATGAAGATCCACAACAAGCAAACATTTTGAAATCTGATATATAGTTCTAAAATTACATGATCCTGGATTACAATATACCAGGAGTTTAAGATTTCCTAAAGAAATTTAATGAATTAATGAAGTAGAAATAAATTTTTACTGATACAGAATTTCCAGCAAATGCAGTGAGTTTAGGTTAAAATCTAACGTAGTTTACTTGGAAACGATTAAAAGATATTTGGCCTACATATGAGATTTTTGTTAAAGATTTAACCTAGTCTAGATATGGATTAGGGAAATGGATAAGTCCCAAAGATATTTGTCAAGGTTAATTAGGTGACTGCTATTTTTTATCTGTTTTAAGTTCTATGGCATGTAGATGGTAATTAAATATATAATTCTAAATAGGCCTGACTTTTTATTAGAATTATTTTTAACATAAACAAAAAACCCATGCGGACTTTATGCAGTCAGACTTTGTATAGACGGCATTTGGAAAGCAATTATTTTAGATGATTATGTTCCTACTGATCGAAACCAACCTGCTTTTTCGTAAAGTCCTTCAAAAGAAATTTGGGTTTTATTAATGGAAAAAGCTTGGGCAAAATCTTTTGGATCATACTCTAATATTATATCTGGAGATTCAAGGGAAGTTATTCGTAGTTTAACAGGTGGACCAACATGGAGTTTGAAAACTGATTAGGCAGATTTTAAAGAATAATTTATTGGATGTGTTCAAAGAAAATGTCTAATGACAACAGGAACATTTTCTAAAGCAAAAAATTCAGAATAGATGGGATTAATAGCTGATCATGCCTATTCTATATTAAAAATTAGAGTAATAAAGCATCCCATTAAAGGAGAGGTTACTTTGATTAAACTGAGAAATCCTTGGGGTAAGAAAGAATGGAAAGGAGAATGGAGTGATGATAGTTCTTCATGGACTAAGGAAATAAAGTAGTAATTAAGAGTCTCTGAAAAAGCGGAGGATGGGATCTTCTATATGTCTTATTAAGATTTTATCCTTTATTTTAATACTATATATGTTGGATATTTTTAGTAAAATTATGTTTATACATCTTAAACAATTGTAAGTAATAAAAATAAATCCATTTATTTCCTATTTAATATTGATGTTTCCGGCTAATACTATTTTACTGCTTAATAACAATCTTCAAGGCATTTTAAAAATAAATACACAAATTATGAATATTCTTCTATAAGAATGGTACTTGGATAAAAAACTAGAAAAGGTTACTAATGGGAGTACGCAAAATAAGATAAGGATTAATTAGTATATGTAGGAGAATTATTCGATAAAGGTCAATATGTTTTACAGGTAAAGATAAACTGGCTATTTACTGATGAGGATAAGTTTGTAATTAGTGCTTACGGACCAAAAGAAGTTAAATTAAAGTAGATTTAAAAAGATCCAAACTTTATTGGGTAAGTTCTATTAAGTTTAGCAAAAGATAATCCAAAATTTGAATAAAGTGGTTGTCCAAATCTTTAAATAACCTCCTAATTGTCTCTATAAAATGGGTATAAATTTATAGCTATTATAGAATTGGGTACGAATACTATTAAAATACAGGCAATGAGGTGATTTAAGTAAAGAGTGGATTTTCTAAAATGAACGGATTAAAGTTGAGGAAACCTGAGAGAGGAAATAATTATTAAATCACATTATAACCAAATTCTTAATATCTAATTGCATATACATTGAAAGCAGAAGGAATTTCATTTTAATAATCTAGACAATATACAACAAGGAGATGAAAATCTAATTTATATTATATAAATTTAATATATAGTAAAGGTGACTTCAATATGAAATTTGATGTTGAAATTACATTTACACAAAAGATGATTGGTAATCTTAAGTATTAGCGATGAGGACAGTAATTCATTAATTGAATAACTTAATAGATAGGATTAAGTTCATTTAAAAAATTACTTTGCTACGACAATATCTCTAAATAAAAATTAAAACAATTGCGATTGTTGAAGCGATTAATTTTAGATCTTAATTCTTATAAAAATATCTTTTGAATTTATTATGATAAGTATCATTATTAGAAAATATTCATTCTTTATATTCCCCTGTTATTAGACCTCTTTTTTCAAGCTCTTCAAATAAGAATAGTCTAACTACTATGTCTTAAGGTAATTCAAAAAGTTTTGGCGGTGACCAAAACAGGGCAACACCTCTTTTGCCTTTTTTCTCTCTTTCTTCTTTTGTTGCATTTCTAAAAGTAATGAAATTTTTATTCCATTTTTCAAATACATGATTTAATAACTTTTTAGTCATTTGATGTAAAAAAGAGCTAAAATAATAATATCTAAAGTTTTACGCATCATATAAAAGAAAATGTATTGGATCTCTTTTATTTTTAGCAGACTCACTTTACTTACTATATCTAAGTGCAATTTGGTAAAGTTGTTTATACTAGAAACTTAAATATAGTTTAAGATTGCTCATAAATTCGATTCTACTGATTTTATGCTTCACTAATCGATTCACGCATTTCTTTACTTCATATGTTTTTTCGCATTACTTAAATTGACAACATGAGTGCCTTTGCTTTCAGTAATAAAACAAGTGATATTGTTCTATAACATTTGTGTAATAATCTTTTAAGCTCTAGTTTTAGCTATCATTCTTGAGTTATTTGCTATCAGATATAAACAACTATAAAAAAATTAAAGAATAATACCATTTTCCTTATAAAATTGTTCTTAATTTACAATTAGGACCGAATTTTTCAACCCTCTTTTTGATTTTATTTAAGAGTTAGACTAAAGAAATCTATTTTTTCATATTTTTAGCAACCAATTATCTTTGATTCTCTATAAATTCATTAATACCAGGAGCTAAAATATTGATTAAACAAACAATTTTTAACCAAGACTTTTAAACATACTCTCTATGTTTTATTTCTCTCTACATTTCTAATTATTTTCTATGAATTTATTTAGCTATATCATGAACCTACAATTATGCAACTCTTTTTAGACTTTGTTCAACCTTTATTCTTCTAATCTTTTGTTTTATTTCTACATGTTTTGGAGTTTAAGGTTTTTCTGGAATTCTACGAGACATTTAAGAACATTTATTTAATTCTACATAATTTTATTGATTAGCATAACGAAGTCTTCTTCTCATCATAATTTCTTCAATTTAAAGTTCTAAATCAGGGGGAAATTCATGAGTAGATTTTTCTTTTCTCTCTCTTTATATAACTCTTCTAGTTGCTGGTCTTGCAAATTCGATATTAACACCAATAGATAATTCATTTAAGGCCAAAATTGCAACGTATAACGTCTCCTCTTAAAAAATTTCAGAATTTGATGTATATTTTAATTATCTACCACTAACCTCAACAGCAGCGTTAAAACGATTAGGCTAAATAAATTTAGGTGATGCGAAAATTCTTAATCTTGTATTTGGATCACCTTATTTGATTCTTATTTGAAGAATTAACGGAGAATACCTATCTTTAATTCTTAATGAAGTATAAAAGAATTAATTTCTTCTTAATATGACATTAGATTCTTATTCTTCATATAATTGTTATACTTTGAAACCTAGTTTTTACTCACTAAATTTCCTTTATAAAATTTCTTATCTGACATCATTTTTAGCGCATAATTAATGTTATGAATGTCTTTAAGTAAAAGAGTCTAGTAAATTAAATTTAGTTTGTAGTTTATTCTTTTCTTCATTTAGAATATTGGATTAAGGTTCGATATTAGCAGCTTTGATATGTTTGATAGTTTGTCTATTGTTTCTAGTGTGGGTTCGATCAGTTTAAGGTCCTATTGGATCAACAATACTAGCGGTGGGTTCTGTAAAATAATCTAATTAAGAAAAGCGATGTGTGCTGGCTTCTGTTTAAGGTAAAAGAAACGCTTTGATTGATTACCGAGTGCGTAAATTGAGTCCTTTTGATTAGTAATAGGTGTTTTCATACTAATTGTCCTGTTACATTTATTATTTAATATTAATTCGAATAGGAAAATCAAAAAAAAATTACATTCGATAAATTAATTAAAGGTTATTGACTTTTCAGAATATTATATAATTCAATTAAATAAAAATTTAGAGTTTACCAACATTATTAAATTATAATTGAGATGGATCTTTGCAAATAATTAACTAGCAATATATAATATGGTTTTATAATATTTTATAAAAGTTTTGAATCAATTTACATTCAATGAAGTTATTGTAAAAACATTTTATTAATACTAAAATGAATTAATCTAATCTCTTGTACCAACAAAATACTTTTTCTCCTATACAAGAAATGTAAGCAGTAAATGAATTGGAGTATGATCAAGAGTACTTAAATACAGGATTAAGAGGAACTTTCAATAGTCCAAACTTTGTGATTAAATCACAATTAGACACTCGTAGAACGAATGAGGTTGATTAGTCTCCTAAATAGGCCTTACTTCCAGAATGGACAAAAAGAGCTTAGCGTACTGGTGTTAGTTTAATGGCATTCTTTTTTGTAAAACGGTTTGTATAGAAAATACGCAGTCATAGATAAAAATTACAGAATATAAATGAAAGCCATCTTTAATTAATAGATGATCAGGGATCTGATAAGTAAACAAATAATACAATCTTACAATCTTAGTTAGGTTATGCTTACTCAAATGAAATTTGCGAGTCCAGTATTTTAAATTCGTAATGTCTCCCGACTTTTTCGTTAACATACATTAGTGAAACCAGAGAATGCTATATATATATCTGTAAAAGAGAAGTATTAAATAATGAGAAAATATGCATACGAAAAATTATCGAAGATTCCTCAGTTCCATCCTGAGAGTCCTAAAAAATTGATGTGGGACTACTTCATAACATTAATAAGATTAATATTATTGGTTTTAATACCACTAGAGATTGCTTATGTTCCAGGTATTTTATTTGAATAGATATTACCACTAACTACTTTTCTTGCATCTTTATTACTTTTTGATGTATTAATAAGATTAAATACAATATGTTATGTAAAAGGACATGCTCTAATGGATCGATTTGAAATAGTTCGTCAATAGATATTTAGCGTCTTATTCATAGATTTATTAACATTAATACCACTATTTTATTATTGTATTAATAAAGGATAAGATTTATCACATTATTATTTAATAATCTTGCTAACATCTTTGATGTAATTCAAATATATAAGTGAAGTTATCTAAAAGAGTGAAGAATCGCAATACTTCAGTAAATCCCAAAAAGGGATTATCAGTCTGTTGAAATTGATTTTAACCCTTATGTATATTCTGCATATGTTTTCATGCATTTGGTATTTCAATTCTAATTTGAGTAGTGAAGAATCTTGGATTTAATTCAAAAATTTAGATTAGTAAACATGGTAGGTTCAATATTTAGAAGCATTCTATTTTGCAATTGTCACAATGTTAACTATAGGATATGGAGATAATGTTCCTAAAAGTTCAAATGAAAAAATTGTGGCAATCTTTTTTATTATGGGAGCGTGTTTATGGTTTAGTTATAGTGTAAATACAATCGGCATAATAATAAAGGAAATAAATTAAAACATGGTTGAGAGAATAAAGAAAATTAGAGTAATTAATAGATATATGCACAAAAGAAATATTCCATACGCATTATAATATAGGTAATTTCTTGTTCAATAGATTTAGAATTCGAGAGTATCTTAATTTTAGATGGAAGGAAGAAGCCGAAATAGATTTATAACAAGAGGAATAACTTTTGGCTGAATTATCAGAAGAATTAAAATAAGATTTAAGGCAATAATCAAATAGTGTATTTTTTAGTCATTGTTCTTTTTTATCCAATAATTTTAGCTTAGAGTTTTAAAATGCCTTATCTTGTCACATAACGAGAACTATAATACAACCTTAAAATACTTTCTCCATCTTCACTCTTGGAAATATCAAGCAGCCTCATCTATGCTTTGTTGAACAAGGTCAATTACAATATCTTAATAAATATCGTCATTCACTTAAAGGAATTCAATGTTAGGGACAATTCCTTTAAATTTAAGATTTTGTATCAGAAAATGAAAACACTTAAATCTTCTAAGCGATTGGTTATGTTAGTCTTCTAACTCTTAGCAAAGTATTCTTATAATTGTTATTATTAGATCGATTTTCTGTCTGTTTTAAATAATTTTCCTAAAGATTATTAGTAATATTGTTAACTTAAAGACAATATTAAATTAAGTATTTAAAAAAAACAATTACCATATGCTGTCTATTGTGCAGCTTGTAAACTATCTGATCATGATCTTATTGGATGTCCTTAACTTAAATTAACTATTGATAGAGAAGTTGTGGTCAAGAGACATCTATACTCTAAACCTTAAGAAAGAATAGAATGGAGAAGATCTTAAAAAAGAACTAAAGATCTCTTTCAAACATTGCTTGATTTAGATATCATAGAATAATTTGCATAATACTTTTAAAATGAAAAACAAAAACTAATTAAATCATAATTACAATAATAATTAGTATTTGAGTAAGAAACTGATGAAAATCCAATAAAGGCTGATGATTCTGTTCTTCAAACTTATGCACCTAATCAATAGATTATTTTAAGAAAGTAAGATTCGATCCAACTATCATAAAATTATCCCTCCTCGAATAACTTCCCTCCCTAACCTATAAGTCCAGTAAATAACATGGCTTAGTCTCAAAATAATCGTCGAAAATAAGGTATTATGGATTTTTAAAGTTCTTATGATTAAAACATTTAAATAAAGAGAGGCTAAAATTATTAAGATTTTGATTTAAAACCTCCTAACTTTAATAAGTATACCACAGCTAAATTATCTATGTATAAGAAGAATTACTTGAGTAAGTATTAGTAACAATAGCCTTAACTATCTTAATTAGATATTGAACTAAATCAAATTTCAGATTTTAATGAAATGATGCAATAATAAATAGAATAACTGTATCTTAAAATGAGAAAAGTAGGCATCAATGAATAGTTAGATAATTTCAATTCTATTTTAGACATAGAAATGCTCTACCTTAAATTTAAATCAGAGCAAGGATTGGATTAATTTGAAATTGTTAAAAATTATGATCTCTATATGGTTAGTCATAATATAAATAAAGTATTACAAGAACTCAGAAGTAGATCAATAAGTCAATTCAATTATATGCATAAACTTATTTATTATATGTACTTTCCTTTTGAATATGTAATGAGATTTTAGAAACTTTAATAAAGAGAACGCTCACTAAAAACAAGTAGAAGTATTCCTCGTAAGCCAGGTCTATCCATATCAAAAATTGTAGAGCTGAAAAATGTATTTCATAGAAAGCGTTTCACACCTCGAAGAAGTATTAAAATTAATTAAGTTAATCCTGACTCTGAAGTATGATTATTATTTTCATTAAATAAATTTAAATTATTTTATTTCCTCTTATATAAATCATATTTGGTCATTCCAATTAAGATTCATTTATTTTTTATTAATTATTGATTTAGGAGTTCTCTTTTTTAATCTTTTTATTAATTTAAGCTTTTACATTATCAGAAAACACTTATTGAATCTCTTTACCCAATTCATGATTAAGTTTTTAATTTAATTCTAATTAACATTAGTTTATAGATTAATCCTATTTTATATCATGCCATGCCTTAATCTTATCATAAATATTTACATTATAAAGATCATTAATTATCTCTTCTTTATTAATTCCTTCCTTATTATCCTCACTTAAATACTATTCAATTAATAATCGGCTTGGTAGTTTTTCTTCATTATCCAACGTTAAATTAGGTTTTTATGTAAAATTAAATAGTATTATTTACTATTTTTTAAGTAATAAGGCTTTTAATTTACCGACTTCTTGTAATTGGTATAAAATTTCTTGTATATCCAAACTCTAATCGACAGATACCCTAAAGGAGTAAATTTAAATTAATACATTGCTTTTTTAAAAAGTTTTGTATCTTTGTCATTAAAAATATATCCAAATGTTAGATAATTTATCAAAGATCTTGGAGTTAATTTTAATTTAGTTGATTTTTCAAACAAATTTAAAATTTATTGTGTGAAACTCATTTCATCTTTTTAATTTATTAAAATGTTTTCCTGATTTATCTTATAATCTGGATTATTATCAATTTTTGTTTTATTAGGTGTCGATAGATTTTATTGAATAGTTTTTTTAAAAGAAGCTGTCTTATCTAATCTTTTAGAGAAATTATACAATAGATTAGATAATTCAATTTATACTATAAATTATAAAATAAAGACGTACATGATAATTTGTTGTAATACATGATAAATATTCCGAAACCTGTAATCATAATCTATAAGAATCCGCCTAAAAATGCCAATAATTCATCAATTTTCATAAATCTTCTATTAATGAATTCTGAAAATTGACTTCTTCTTAAATAAACAATTGCATAATTTTAGTCTGTATCTCTGCCTAATTCCGTTAAATCTCTGTAATCTACGCTCTATCTAACAATCAATTCTTTTTCATTAATTGATCTAACACAATCGTATTAAATAAATACTAGAAAAATGGCATTAATGAATTATCATTTTAAAACTAATATTTTCGATAATATAAATTTGTTTGTCTTGATAATTTCTAAGGAACAAAAGTAAAGTACATTTCTCCATCAAGATAAGATTAGTAATACTAATCAGAAGCTTTTGGATTAACAACAGAATTAATTTAGTAAATTTACAATTTGAATTAACCTTAGCTATTTAGATGTTGTTCTTTTTCAGATTTGGTAGCACAAGTAGGCTTCCAATTATCATATCCATTTTGACTTTGAGAATCATTACAATCACCTACAATAACTCTAATAAAATCAAATTCTGAACTTGTATAGGTTCCTTGGACACTAAAATTAAAATCCTTTCTAAGAATAAAAAATCATTATTACTGTGGACAAAGCCATTTATTTAATTCTAACTCTTGATATTATTATTCGAAATTGGAATCTTAACTTAAGAGAAATTCAAAATGTTATAATGTACAAGGTTCCAATTGTAAGTAATTAATTTATTTTATTAAATTACCAAGTTTGTCTCTATAATAATGTCTAGATTGTTATAAATATCATTTACCTTTATTCAACAGTAATATTGAACATAGGGTTGCTTGTAAAATTAACTTATTCTATTGAAAATGCCACCATATAGTTCTATTTGTTCATAATTATTTGATCAGGGTTCGGGTCAAATTCTGTTTTTGAATAAAAAACAACATCTGATTTGTTAAAAAAGTCTATAATGTTGGATTGGAATATTGTAATCAGAATAAATATGAGGCATATAGATGATACACCCCCAAAAAATGTTTTATATGTTTTCTGTTGGTTTATGTTTAAAGTTATTGATTAACCAAAAATATCCAAACTTTTAATCACTAATAATAAATTAAATCGTTACCTAATATGATCAAAGGCAATTTATTAATTAAATTTTACATTAAAAAATTAATGAAAATTATTTGAGATTTTTTGACATATAAAGTATTTAATTTAAATTTAATACTCAAAAAAATTCTAATGATGATTTGATATAAAATTTTACGCTATTTTTTATCAATTTTTTAATAAAATAAACATAAATTTTTTTATTAATTTATCAAGCTCTATTGTTATTAAAGTTAACTATTATATTATAATATTTCTCTATTTATTACTTATTAATTTTTTGGTATCCTATGACACCAGAAGATAAAATCAATAAATAATCAAATTCTTTCAAGAAATATTTAAATAAATAAATATTATATCTAATAAATTAGTTCCCTATTTTTGTTTATCCACAACTAGCTTTGGCTTTGATGTAAAAGTGTAGTAATGGTGAACTTATATTAAGTGAAATTACAATAAATTGACTATAAATCTAAATTATTAAAAATTGAAGTCTTTTAATTAATAGGAATCAATAAGGATTGCTTAAAACAAGGTAAATTTCATAATTTTATTAAAAAATTAATGAAATTTATTTAGAAACATAAAATAAACATTTATGCAGTAAAATAGTTAAATTTAAAATCATATATGAATGAACGTTCATACAAACGTATAGTATTTCTAAGATATTTAAATTTAAACAAAAACTAGTATAAGGAATTCATATTATAATTTAATATAATAAATATTCCTAAACTTGTAATCATAATTATTTTAAAGTCACATTATAATAAATCAATTTTTTTAATTACATTATTAATTGAATTTCTGGAAGATTAACATTTTTAAGCTTAGCAAATGATAAAATTTATATCTATATCAAAGAGTAATGTTTACAATTTATTTAAGAAATGACTGACACCAAGAATTGAGAAAAGGAAAAGAATAGAAATATTTTTGTTTTCTTATCGAAATTATTGTTAACAAATAAACCGTAATAAAAGAAATAATCTGTTAGAATTATAGTTAAATTGGTCATAAAGTATTATCTTTCGATATAATCCAAATGTACCAATAATGAAAATTTTCATTAATTGATTATTACATTTATTTGGCTGGTTTGATATTGAAAATTACTATATTATTATAAATGATCGATAGTAACACTATTAAGACATGTAACTTTCTTCTTCAAACCAACAGAAATGTACTATGGATTCTAAGTACTAAACCTACAGATTCAAGTCTAAGTGGCTGTTTTCATGTTTCCCATAAATAGGGAGGTTTTAAAGAAGCTACTCTCGTTCTACATAGTCAAAACCTGTATAAATGTAGGAATCATGTAATAAATATGGATATACTGATAATAGAAATGGAAGGTTTGTGATATTGGGAATGCTTAGTTCGAAATGGTGAAGAATAATATTTTTGGAGAGGGTTGTAAATTAGGTTTTGGATAAAACTACATTGAAATATATGGTAGGATAGAAGAGTTGGCAGAAAAACTGAAAAAGTAGTGCATTTAATCTAATTTTACACAAAAATACTCCATTCTAAAATTAATTGGATAAGGTACTTATGGAAAGGTATTTTATAAAGTATAGTAGTTAGGTTTATAGAGTAAAAAATAAGACTAATTAAATAGAGTTTGCTGTGAAGACTTTTGAAAAATCTTTACTAATACTACCAAGTGATAAAACTTGTTTAGCTAAGGAACTAGAGATAGCTCGTCTATTTGATCATCCAAATTTAATGTAATTTTATGAAACATTTGAATCTGAGTAATTTATATTCGTCGTATTCGAATTGTTAATGGGAGGCAATTTGCGATAAGAAATAAAAAAATAGAAAATTAGTGAAAAACGAGCCTTCAACAATATTAGACAATTACTTATTGCATTGGATCACATGCACAATCTAGGTGTTATACATAGAGATATTAAGCCAGAAAATATAATGTTTCGAAGTTAGGATGAACTGGTTTTAACTGATTTTGGTTTAGCAGATTTTTATAGAAAAGATGGCTAATATTTATTTACTAATTGTGGAACTCCTGGATATTGCGCACCTGAATTGCTATAAAATAAATTATATGATTTCAAAGTAGATATTTATAGTGCTGGGATTGTACTCTTTTAAATGTTGACAGGAGAAAATCCTTTTGATTCAGAAGATTATAATAAAAGAGTTAAATTAAATAAATAAGGACTTATAGATTGGAGTCTATTAAATTTGAATGGAGATGGTTTGGATTTCCTTCAAAGTTTGCTTACTAGAAATCCATTCCATAGATTTACAGCTTCTTAAGCTCTCAATCATAAGATTTTCAATATGGAACATGGAAGATTTTATAGAAGTGGAATCAGTAATACTTTAGTAAGTACAGGTTCTTAACTCTCATCTCCGAATACAAAACCATTATAAATTGTACCAAGCCCATTATAAAGTCCAAAAATCAATAGTTTAAATAATTTCGAATTTGATGAATTGGATAACTTAATTTTAGAACAAAGTAAAAAAGATAAATCTATCGTCA
Source organism: Paramecium sexaurelia (assembly GCA_000733375.1). Lineage (NCBI taxonomy): Eukaryota > Ciliophora > Oligohymenophorea > Peniculida > Parameciidae > Paramecium > Paramecium sexaurelia. Next base: position 94,154 of record JPFM01000109.1, on the reverse strand, counting down.
ATTATCCCATGTTAGAGAGAAGATAAAATCAATAGTTTTAATTCAACCATAAACTATAACATAGAAGTACAAAATCAGAAGTATTGTTATTTTTTTAAGAATGATGTTAGTTATTAATTATTAGTTAATTATTCACATATCAATTTGCGATTTTGATCTTATATTTGGAAAATCTTTAAATTTAGCATTAACAACAGGAGCTTGTTTCATTTTTTCAAGAAGAGTATTTCTTGGACTTTCAGGAATTTCTATCAATTCATCTGTAAAGCTATTCTGCAATTAACAGACTTCATATTGATTTAAAATATTGATGTTATCTTTCCTATTCTTTTTCATATTCTTGCCCAAATAAACAATGTCAATATAATTATAAACATATTATTCATGAAATTTTGTATTGGTTGTAGGATCAATAATATTAGAAATATTGAATTTTAGTTTCTAAGATAAATTTACAAGATGATCTTATTCGGTTTTATTTTATTCAATTTTATTTTAGTTTATTATTTATTTCCTGTTTTCAATAACTTATTTTATATCTTAATACAAAAATGTCCTATTCTCCAAATGAATTTTATGTTTGAATAGTAAATTAATTTATGTTATGATTTAGGGTAAGTGTGCAGATCTATAATTCCAACCGTGTTTGGCTTTATATGTTAACAGTTACATTATAGACTGTAAACACATTTTAGCTTATAAATCTTAGTAAGCATTTGTAAGTAAAGTAATTTTATCAAGTATTTATTAAACTTATTTAGATGATCTCAATATTTTTAAAATTTCACTCAACAAATATTCTAGTAATTACTCTCCACTTAAGATACTCATATCAGTTGTATTTATTGCCGATATTTCACTTTCTTATCTTGCATTTGATCGACTTCCTAAAGTAATCATTCCATGAAATTTATTAGAATTGTATGTTGAAAAATGAAATCTCAAATACCATTTCTCATATTTAAAATATAGTTTGACAAATCTTAATTAAATCATCTAAGTTTAATAATAGCGTGGGATTTTGTTATAGCGATTCACGATAAAAGGGTTAGGTCTTGAATTTTCTAATAAATAAAATATATCAATAGATTGTTATCTTTGAAATAAGATATGCAGAGGAGTATTTTTATGAACGCTATCTTTTTAATCGACATTACAATGTTTTAATGCCCATTTTACTCCTTCATAAGTATTTTATTTTATAGCAATATGCAAACAATTTTCACCTTAATATTTATATTTAGGATTAAAACCTAAATTAATCCATTATTACATGATTGTATCAATATTATGACTATGTTATAATAATGTAGTATAAGGCGTTTAACCCTTTAAAATTAAAATTTTATGATTACAAATCAAGTCAAATTTGATGGGATAATGCAAATTAATTGTGTAATTAAAAAGTAGTTAAATAATATAAGATTAATTGGTTCTAACACTTAATATGTAAATGACATTGAGTAACTCTGAATCATGTTTATTCAAGAGATCTGATAGATAATTTATAAATTTGATATTCTCTTTTGTTCCAGGTTAAGACACAACAAATATTAAACTTTTCATTGAAATTTCCTATTAAAATTAAAAAATTAATCTCAATACTCCCAAAGAATGATTAGTTAGTATTTTTTCTAGATTATAATTGAATTAGTTATTCATAAAGTATTCATAAAATTGTTGAAAAGTACAATCTTTAGAAAAAACATTCAGTAATTTATTTATTGATTGTTCGTCCATAAAATATGAGAGATTACAATAATTTAACCAATCTAATTCTAATTATTCTAGTTTTTTAATGACCTTACAAATTTCTTGAGGAATCATGATGAAAGCATTCTTAGCAATACCTAAGAATAAATATTATTGATCAAATAGTTGGCGAGGAAGTTCATCAATTAAATTGGAATTGAGGTTTAAGTAATGTAGAGAATTCAATTTAATAATGCTGGAAGGTACCTTTCCTTAATGTTAAATGAGTATTACTTATATAATTATAACTTAGATCTAAATAGAAGAGTTAAGGTAAATTTAGTGATGTTTCTAGAGTATCAATAGAATTATCTCTCAATATAAGTTTTTACAATTGTTAAATGAAATTGACTTGATTAGGTATAGTCTAAAATCGATTTCCACTTAAATCAAGTATTAATAATTTGGAAGAAATCTCACTTGGCCATATATTAATATTCTTATTACGGAGTATCAGTGTTTGCTCATTATCATTGATTTCTTTGTCTTTAAGAAATAAAGGTACATGACTAAATTATGTTTTCATTAATTAAAATATGAGGTTTAATAAATAGGTTTAGAAGGAGTAAAAATGAAAAAGATGATTTGACAATTATAAAAAAAGCATAATTTGACTTATATTTTATAAATAATACATTTTATAAGCTGTTTAGATATGTAGAGAATGAAAATTGATGAAAAGTATTAGAATGAATAGTTTTAAGTTAATTGAATATAAAATAATTAATTATGACAATAGTTGTATTATTTGATGAAATTGCTACGCATATCAATCGACTGAATGTAGTTGGAGTGCAGGCTGACTAATTTAAATTGCTTGTACATTTTGTAATGATATTAGTATTATATTTTTAGGTGCTTGCTTTTCCATTAGGGATAATATTACGATATTTGAAAAGTCCATTTATAAGAAAATGTTACACATTATTTTGGGGACTCTTCTTTATGTTGTACTTGGGGGCTTAATGGATAGAGTTAGTTATGGCATAGACACTTGTCATCTATTTCATGAGATTACTGAAGAGACCATTCATCCCTATAGCAACAATCAGCTTTCTCGTTTTAGGCTATCTACATTACGACCGCATCATGGTTAATGGCAAACTATCAGTAGAACGCAGACTCGTCTTGGAAGATGGGATTTAACGTAGTACAGATGATGCTTACATGTCGATTCGTATACGTGGGTGTTGCAGCACAAGATGGCTTATCCTTTACATTTCTCGATTATATGAGTTATGTGTTCTATTTTCCTAATATTATTGTTGGTACTATTCCATTTACTGCCTACGTTGATTTTATCAATTTACAAGGAGTTTATGCAAACATTGGCTATTCTTTTAAAATGGCTTATCAAACACTTTTCAAAGCTTTTCTCTTTGTTGCTGGTATCAAGAATATATATTTATTCAAGCTGATCAACTTATTAGACCTAAATTTAGTTTTGCTTATTTTGGAACCCAATAGTGGGAAGATCATTCACTTTTTACTCGTCATATTGTATGCTAATTGATTTCATGTTGCGAGAGGTTTAAATACTTTCTTGCATTTAACTTCTCTTAAGCTTCAATGAATGCAACAGGGATTACTTATAATGGATCAGGTATATTTACATCAAAAAGTAGATTTTTCTAATTATTGTTTGGCCAATTATAAGTTTGAAATTGAATTTTCACCTATTAAAAGAACTAAACATTGGAATTCCAGTGTTTAAGCATGGTTATAAACCTGTTTTTATGATAGATACAAATAACATAAATCAGCTTTGCTTCTAACTTTTGTTTTAAGTGCATATTGGTATGATTATATCTTTATCTTTATAAAGGCATGGATTCTTCATAGCATATTACATATTTTTTATTGAATGGGCTATTTTTAATGAAATCACCAAATAAGTATATAGGGCAAAGGATAAATTTAAATTGTAAAAAAAAATAATAATTAATTATCTTTAAGTATCCCAATTCCAATCTAAAAAATTATTTGTGCTATTTATGGTTAATTGGCTGTAAATTCAACAGCTACCCCAATCGGATTATTAAAATGGGATAAAGTATATAAAGCTATGAATGATCTTGGATGGGTGGCTTAAATCGTTATGATTGTGGTATGGGGATTTTTTAAGATTACAAAATTTGGATAAAGTAAAAAGAAAGAGTGATGTAAAATACAATTTAATAAATATATATTTAATTTATTGAATGTCTCATATATTTGAACGAGTGGATAAATAGACCTTATTAAGAGATGAATAGTTAAAAGATGTATTAAGCAAGATAAGGGAAAAAGTATTATCAGGACATATCGTAGAACTGAAGATACTAAGTAGTGAAGTAAGGCCTCACAATGTCAAAATAGATAGACAGAATTTCTCGAGATGAAAAACAATAAGTTCCCATCACAGGCAGAACTGAACTCGATGTAATAATCACGAACTCAGAGCGAGACAATATTGCTTTTCTTGATCATTCTTTTTCTAACAAAATTTAAGGTCCCATTCCCACTCTGGCATAATTAAATTAAGCTTAAAAGCCTCATAGCGAATCTGAATTCTCTCACTAATCATTCTACAGTGATGAAGAACCTTGGAATATTGACTATATATCTAATAATATTGATTCTTTAGAGTAAGGTTTGAATTCAGATAACTCCTCTGCTGTCATTAATGCTCTTAAAGCATTATTTGAATAAATTCGATTGTTACTAATCAAGAATGTCAGCAAAAAATAGATTTTGTACAAATATACTGTCTTAGCATTGCGTTGTTTATATATATTAGGAAATGCAATGAAAATTTAAGGGAATTACTAACGTGCACTTTTATATTTTGAAAATTGTTTATCTAAGTTTAATATAAATGAACCAACTTTTAAAGGCAAACTCTTAATAGAAGCTGGAAAAATATGTTTTACTTCAAGAAACTTTTAGAAATGTTAACAATACTTTTATGATGCATTAATTCATTATGAATAACTAAATTGGCGTCTAGATATTGCCTATGTTCTGACATTACTATCAAGATTAAATGGATGGATGAGTAATTATGTGCAATAATTTAAGAAAATCAGGATACAGCCAATAAATTGTGCTATGAAAGCTTGGCTATATATCGAGATTATCTACCTGAAGATGATGAACGCATAGCTGACACATACTTTATTTTAGCTGAATTAGCATACCTTAGAAAAGATTTTGATAATGCATTTTAATTTGCTGAACAATCTATTTAAATTCATGAATCAATTAGCAATAATGATATCAATCAAAATTAAGAATCAAATCTTAATTGTTTAACTATAAAAAAATAATTGACTTCAGTTTACAACTTATTAGGGCTATTATATGCAAATACCAATGATTATAAATAAGCTCAAAAATATTTCCTCAATGCCTTTCAATGTGTAAAGTAGGAATCATTAAAAGGAGCATAAATACTCATGAATTGGGGAATAATGTAAGCGTTGGAATGTAATTCTGATTTAGCATAAAAAGGCATTTTGAAGGCTAAACAGATATCTCAAGCTTATCAAAACAAAAGTGATCTTTCCTATAGATTAGAAAGGAATTACTAAGAATTATTATAATGACTTTACTCTAATTTTTGTTTAATTTAATTTTTTTTTTTCTATGGAAGATGAATTAGCTTTTTAAAACCTTCAAAATGGTATGAATTCTTCTTTCATATATAAGCCATCGAAAACATGAAAAGAGAACGCGATGAATTGTTGTAAGAATATCAAAGAGAAAAAACAGATTTCTAAGCATTTGATGCATAGATTCGTAAGATGCAAATGGAATTAGACCTAAGAGTAGCCATCTTGAAAGACAAAGAATCAAAATTAGCAAATTATAATAAAATGATAGAGGAAACAGATCTTACATACCATAGAGTAAATTTCTTAACTGTAACATTCAATAGATTGTTGAAACATCAAACAGACTAGCAGCTAATCTTGAAAAAGAGACTTAGTTCATTAAAGATCGTTTCAAGCGTTAATAATAAATTTGAATTTAATATACATTATGAACTAACTTAAATCCATTAGCATTATTTTTTTTTTTTCTAATTTAAATTAATACAAAAAACCTTCTCTTTTTCAATAAGTAACTAAAAAGAAGAAATTATATAACAATTATTTTTCTAAGCTCAAGATAATCGATAATATTATAATTGTTTAAGATTGTAAAAGAAAGTATAACAATCTTAATCATAAAAAAATAAAATATAATAATAGAAATAGAGAGATCCAAAATTAAATATAATGGTAGAACTTTTAAGTATACTTAAGAAATCCTTGAAATTATAATTTAGGGACTAATTTATCAAACTAATCAATTACGTAAGGTATATTTATGAAGATAATTCTTTTTAAACATATAATTTGGTCAATCGAAGTATAAACAATGTTTAATAAAAGTATTCAGATTTTAAATATAATCCAAGAGAAAGAATCTTTGAATACTTTCATTATTCTAGTTGACGTGAAATTGAATTTTTACTAGAATTTACAATGTTTTAATCAATGTTATATAAACCTAATCAATTGGATATAAGAAAACTAAAGATAAATAACAATCAGAAATTCAAAATAAAATGCAAATAAAGGGTACTAGGCATCTTATAAGAATACTTTTATTAAGTAGACTGCACAGAATTTTTAAAGAAATAACTCCCTCTAATACTATAGTAAGATGATAGTTTTTAAATAGTTTATAAAGTAAGTAGTCTTTTAAAAAATGTCTTCATTTTTTATTAAATGAATTCAAATTTATTTTATTTTTCAACTTTGTGTAATGGGAAATTAGGTTTATTTTGATGAAATAATACTAATTTTATACATCATTTTTATAATTATGGTTAGCTCTCAAGTAAATCAAGAAAATAACATCAAATTATTAGGAAGGTTCGAATATAGATGCTTAGCAGTAAATTGTTCTCAAATGAAGTAATTTGGAATGCTACTTAGGTAATGAAAATTCTTGTGCTTAAGGTTTATAGAGAATGAAAATACCAATCAAATAAAAAAACATAGAGAATTCAATTTAATCTGCATATATATCAGATTATTCTTTAGTCATTTATATCTTTATTCTATTGAAAGAAAATTAACTTCATCATTTATAATTAAAGATTCGATTAAAGGCTGATTCAATTTCTAAGTTGGTAAATTGCACTCAGACTTAATCTTTTTAATTTCATAAGATTCTAACTACATATAAATTATAGATCTAATAAATCTTTATTAAAGAGAAGAAATAAGGAAGGCGAATGCGATTATAAGATTTTTAAAATTTATTTATTACTAAAAGAGCTCTCGGAATTGATGTAATTTATTTAAGTGATTAAAAATGGAAAATTGATTAAAAAAATCAAGAATTCTATTTATAATTATTTTTTGATTGATGAATCAGAAGAAAGTCACAATAATCAAAGATACTAAAGAATTAATTTATTAACTGATGATAAATGACGTTTAGCCTTATTTTAGGGGAGTTCAAGACGCTTATGCATGAGAGTATTTTAATGATAGATCAATTATTAATCATAATTGATTCATTTAATCTTAGATTTTTCTTATATTATCCAATAGAATGATCAAAATTAATTTATCTAATATTTCTTACCGTCTTATAGCTTCTTTCACAATCAATGAGATGATTTGTATAATAATTTAATTTATTTTTTTTTGCGATTTATCAGAAATGAGTCTCTATATACAACAAATAAAAGCTACAAAATTAATTTTAAGATTATTCTTTAAGTGGAAAAGTATTTATTTACAATTTCATCTGCCTTCATAAATTTTATATATATCATTATTTATTTAGTAACATTTAATATATATCATGCTACCTTAAATATTGTAAAATTTTTCTGAAATTTGTTTTATAAATTATTTAAATCCTTTTTTCTATTAAAATATGAATTAAGATCAAGCAAAGAAACCTAATTTTTGGTAGAATTTAAAGAATGGAACTTATATAGCAGGGATAGCAACAGGGGTAGGGACTGGCATCACAAAGGCTGGATTGTCTATCTATGGGTTTTCTTCTTTAGGACCTGTTGCTGGAAGTATGGCTGCTGCCTCTTAAGCAGCCGTTGGAAATGTAGCAGCAGGAAGTGCATTCTCCATACTTTAAGGATTAGCTATGGGAGGAATAGGAGCAATTGCAGGACCAGCAGCAGCAACTGGCGCAATAATTGGAGGTGGGTACTTTGCTTATAAGCAATTTAAGAAATGATAATATAAATTATCGAATATTAAAAATTTACTAATTTCTTTTTGTTTAATCTCTCAATAGCAGAAAAATCTAGATATACTCAATAATCATTATTAATTATGAGATTCAAAATTATTTAATAAACTCATATTTTCACATTTAAATATTACTATGAAGGGTCCTTGATAATCTATTCATGAATAAGAGTTACTTAATAATTATTAAATTGAATTACCTTATTCTGACTTCATTTTAATTTGATCATGATTCAAAAAGCATTCTTCACCTATTTTTTTCCAATTTACAACTTCTTAAATCTTGTTCATTTTACTTTTTCAATCTCGAATATGATTTTGAACTCCTTTTTAGTAATATATATTTTTTGGAACAATTATTTATTTTATATAATGTAAAAAAATAATAAAAATAATTATTCTTTTAAATTTTATCATCAAAAGTGTTTATTCATATAATAATTAATTTTATTTGTAAAAAACTTCAAAAATAAGAGTAAGAAAAATATAGTAGATAATTAAGTCACAGATTTGAAATGGTCTAAGAAGAATATTTAAATCACTTTATGTGCTTTTATATTGATTTGATCTATTTGAAGAGATCAGTGTAAATTTCTAAATTCTCTTGATGTAATTGATCAATACTTTCTACTATTGTCTAAATGTTTTCGTTTGGATTATTGTATCTGAGATTACTAGATATTGTAGGTTAAGCAACTCTTTATACAATTTTCTTGTCTTTGTCAGATAACTAAAATTTAAGTGAGAATGTGTCAGTCTCTTAAAATTATAATTTTAATGATTCCATAAAGATCCTGTCTCTCATTTTTTTCTCTTGAATCCTAGTCAGTAAGAAATGTTCTTCTTCATTAAGCTCTTTACCCAATTTTCTTACAATTAAATTGTCTCTTGTCATTTAAATGGCATCCATTAATCTATTTACATTTCTATCACTCCATAGATCTACTACTCCCATGGAGCCATCATTAGCTACTTCTCCAAATGCATCCTTTACCTTCTTAATAAGAGGCTAAAGATAATAATTATTCTTTTTTTCATGAGTTCTAAACCCGAATTTTAAAAAGGTAAGCCTTTTATTTTTCGATTTTTTATTAGCTTTGCCAAAAGTTTAATCTCTTTTTACTTGTATTTCAGTTTTTGGTAAATCTCTAACTTACTTGTACGTTAACAATCCTCTTAAGTGTCCAAGTGCAAAACTTGATTTTACATTTTCTTTTAGAATGTCTATGTTTGGTAAGAGTGAAGGTTCACTTTTTTATTTAACCTTTTAGGATTAAGAAGTCTAAGATAATTATTTCATTAAAAATAAATATGAATATTAGCATAATTTTATTGATGGGTTAGTTATTACTAAAAAATATTGTGAGTATTATTGAAAGAGGAAGTTAAAGAGAAAAAGATACTATTGCATTAGGATTGAATTCATGTGCATCAGTTTCTATTCTTGTATGCTATTTCATGATTTATAATTTTGGAAAATAGAGATTGATCATGCATCTATTAATTTAAACAATCATAGTAATTCATTATGAAATAGCATTTTATGAAATGAATGCTATTTCAGCATAGAGTGCAATTATTTACATTGTGTAAATTCAACTCTATCTTTAAAAACACAATGGAATATTTGATTATTTAAGTCATTTAGCATTAATTTATGCTGTTTTAAGAGTTCTGATTAAAGAATTTACAAATTTACTAGTTTCTGAAATACTTCTATTGTTTTTATGGTAACCTCTGAACCATTATTTGTTATATTTAGATAAATCAAGGAAGAAAAGCAAGAAAGAAGACACTAATACTCAAGTTCATTTTTAGACTATCTCATCTCCTTAGGTTTAATAGACATAAGTTGTTGAAGAATATGTTGCAAAAACTAATATGAGTGAAGACTTTTTTGATTTAATTCCAGAAGGTTTAGTGATTCTAGATGAATATTTTAATATTGTTAAACATAACTCAAAGATTTTGTAATATCTATAAATAAGAGAGGCTTCAACAATACCATCATCTTTAGATAATTTACTAAAATTGTAATTTTGTAATATATTTGAGAGCTTAAAAAAACAGAGTTCCTATTAAAGAAAAAGATAAAAAGAAACCTTTGCATATTAAAGTTTTAAAATAAAATAGTGAATTACAATAGAGTTACAATGGTTCATCATCATCAAAAAAACAATTTTGGACATCTGATAGATAGTAATTAAATTATAGTTTTTCAAAAGGAGACTCTATAATATATCCATCTCTTTAAGCAATTATCAATGAGTTAAAATTAAAAAATTGCAACGAAAACATCACTATAAATTCAGAGTAATGCAGTATTTACAAATATCAAATAAATTAAGAATCTTCTGTAAAATATAAGCATATTTAAATCAAAATTTATGAAATTAAAATGCCTTCTAATACAAAATCAGCTCTCTTTTTATTTATTGTTGAAAATATTACTAATAAGGAATAATTAAAATAACTAACAAGCAGATTTATTTTTTAATAACAGCTGCTGAATTCATTTAGTCATGAATTAAGAACTCCACTTAATTGTACTCTCTCTTTGTTATAAGCTCTCAAAAGTAAACTAAAAAATGATGAAATTAATAACGAATTTTTAAATCCATCTATTGTAACAAGTCATCGATTATTATATTAAATTAATGACATTTTGGATTATGCATAGATTGAATGTTAAGATTTTAAGATTAATATTAGTGAATTTAGCGTTAGTGAAATATTTTAAACATTAAAAGATTTCTTTATATAAGAATGTGATCAAAAAAAAATTTAATTAATAATTGAGATAGATTGTTTAATTGTTATAAGAAATGATAAAGATCGAATAACATAAGTGTTAATCAATTTGATAAGTAATTCAATTAAATTTACTCCTTAAGGGGGTAGAATTGTCATAAATGTAAAAAGAAGAGATAATTTATATCAATTTACTGTATGGGATAATGGAAAAGGAATTTCAAATTAAACTTTATCTAATATTTTTGAATAATAAAATAGTATGACTTCAAGTAATAGAGTTACTGATATTTAATTTAATTCAAATAAATTAGGAATAGGTTTAAGAGTAAGTAGAGGAATAGTTAAGCATCTAAGTTCAAATGGAGATTTAATTATCAAAAGTTAATTTGGTTTTTATACTTCAATAAATTTCTTTGTTGAAGATAAGTTTATGAAAATTAATGAAGAAATCTAAGAGCAAGAAACTATCTTGAAACTAGCAAGCAAAAATACATTAAAGAAATGTGACTGTTCATAAATATTAATAGTTGATGATATACCATTTAATCATATTGCTTTAATAGCTATTCTAAATAATTTTGCCATTATATCAGAGAGTGCATATGATGGAATTTAGGCAGTAGAAAAAGTGAATGAAAGAATTAGGATTTCTTAATGTTGTAAATCTTATAGAATTATATTCATGGATTTAGAAATGCCAGGGAAAAATGGATTTTAAACTTCTTCTGAAGTAAATTTCAATTAATTTATAGATAGTGACAATACTGAAAAAAGTAAATGCTCAATCTATTATTGTTCTGTATTCAGCTTATACAGGAGAAGAAAATGTAGAATAGGCTCGATAATGTGGGATGAAAGAATTTATACCAAAACCAATTTCACTCAATTCATTATAAATTTTAATAAATAAGTACTTTTCATCATAAGTTTGATATTTTATTATAATTATTATTATTATTAAAATATTTAATATTATAAATTATTCATGATGCACTTTCACATTTAAATTTATGCACATGATATTTCATTTTTGCACCTTTCACTAAAAATTTATAAACAATCAATTTATCTTGTCCTGGTTTAAGTTCAACCTCTACTTAATTACCACTATGAGGTTTTTTTAATTTTATTTCTCCTTCAAATGATAATTCAAAATTAAAAGTTTTTTCTTTTGATAAATTTTAATAATAAAGATAAGGATATCTAATAAATAAATGTATAAAATACCCATATGCTTATGATTTATTCTTTAATGAAACTAGTTCAGGATAAGTTGGATTGAGAGGTTTAGATTCTGTTCTTTTTTCCTTTGCTTCAAATAAAATTGATGCCTATTAGAAATTAGATATTTTCTAACAAAATTTCATATCTGTCATATCTTCTCCATACGATGCCAAAGGAACATCATTTTAATCCCATCCTTCCATTATCCAATTTGCTTTTACTTGAAGAATATACTGTCCTTTCTGCAATCTTCCATATATATTAAAGCTCATATCTGTGTCTGTCTTATAAGTTAAGGGCTGAATTGAATTATTTTTATTCATTCTTGATAATATCAAACGAATTTCTGAATAGTCATATTATTATTATAAATCTTTCGATTATTATCTAAACATTCTTTAAGATTTTTAATATGCAGAGAAATAATACTCTCCATCTTTTTTAATATTCACTAATATATATTCAGATTTTCTTCTCTGACATTAAATAGTAATTTAGGAAAATTAAAAATAAGGACTACAAAATCCTATGAAAACACTTTCAAAATGTTTTTTGAAATCATCTATGCTCATAAAAAATATTCCATCTTCCTCTTAATTTTACAAAACATTATCTTTTAACTCTTAAGTCCAAAGAGAACTTTTATCACTCCAATCTCCAGTCCATTCTTATTCATTTCCATATGGATTTTTCAATTAAATAAGTTATACTTCTTCTTTGCTTGGTAATTTTATAGTTCTAAAATTCAAAACTGAATAGGCATGATTGCGAACTAATCCAAATTTTTCAATTTCTGTATTTTCAGGATGTGTTCCAGCACAAACAATATAATTTTAATATGAATTCATTATTTATTTGAGTCTTTCAATAAATGTACTTTCATCACTACTAATACACCATGTAGGTCCTCCAGTAATACTTGATATAACTTCCCTTGGATCGCCACTTATAATATTTCCATAGCTTCCAAATAATTTAGCCCAGGCCTTTTCTAATAATATCACCCACATTTCTTATGTATCACTTCCACTAAATGCTGGTTCATCATTTTAGACAGGCACGTAATCATCTAGAGCAATCAATTTCCAAACTCCTTATATGCAAAGCCAAACACCATATATCCCATAAGGATTTAAGAAGGGAGTCTAAAACAAATCAAAGATTTCTTCAGGACTAAGAAATGAATTAAGATAAATTACTGTTTACTTGCAATTGATCCTAAAGATGATAAAAAATAACAATCTCCTAGTTAACCTTATTTAATATCTCTTGGAGAAACCAAAGTATGAACACCTAATTCATTTTTTGAATGATATAAATCTTTTTAAAAAATTTAGGCATTTTTCCAAATTTCCGTAAGTCTTTTCCATTCATAATTGTTCTAATCGCCTACATTTCCTAAACTTGTTTAATCAGGTTTGAAATCTGGATCAATAAAAACTGTTTTATTTTCTTTTAATTTAAAGTATAAATTTTTAAAGTTAATAAAAGCTTCATAAAAAGGAGAATCTTCTGATGTGCTATATTCATCGAAGAATTCTTCCTAATTTCCCTTAAACATACCATATTCATCATAATCTTCATCATCTTCATCACTATCACTTATTTCGTTTTTATCTTTTACAATAACAATTTCAGCATTCATATTTTATTCAAATGATAATAAGGTCTTAATATTTTCGAATGAAAATTAGACTTCATTATTATTTTTCATTAATATTTTTATGTCCTCTTCAGTAATATCTGGATATAAATATTCCACAAGTTCTTTAATTTCGTTTAATTACATTTTCCCATCTGAATCATAATCAAAAAATTTAAATATTCTTTCCAAAGATGCTTTTTTATTTTATATTCCCTCAATTATACTCATAACAATATCTTATCGTCTTTTTGGTTTTGGTAAGTTTTCAACCATCTTCTCAAATATATCCTATGTAATTCCAACCCTACTATCAAAATCTGAAAGTATTTTGTAATAATATTCTTCTACTTCTTTATTTATAATGTTCTTATTGAATTTTTTAATGAGTAATTAAAAATTCTATAATGTTAATACTTTAGTGCCCATAGTTGCTACTATTTCAGTAGCAGTTCTTTATTATATTGCCTGAGATAAACATCTCTCTATTTCTTCGACAGCACTCATAATAATTATAATAAAAAAAAACAACTTTATTATTAATCAAATATATTAATTTTCATCTTAATCTGCATGACTAGTACTCTCTTGATTTTTAACAATGTCATTAGTTTCTTTTTAACTATTTCTCTCATTAATTTCACTTTCATTACTGCTCTCTTTTTTTTGAATATTACTGTCATTATTGTCTAGATTATTAAATTGTTCAGGTATTTCATTACTTTTGTTGTCCATATGTTATGTTATCTTTTTCTTTTCTGATGGTTATTATTCTTCAGTTGGCATTTCAATATCTTCCTAAATAGTGTCTTATTTTTTTGCTCTGCTATACATCATAAATCGGCGCTCTCTTTAACTAATAAAACCTTAAGAAACTCTTTGTTGTTAATCCAAACTATTAGATCTGGAGTTTCGTTAACTTCTCAATTGCTTTTGCTAATTAATCTTTAATTGTTCATTTAAAGCTTACTACTCAAGATGCTTAGCACTTTTGAGATCTATTTTCAATTACAAAGGAGGCATCAATTTTCTTCCAGGATCAAACAATTTATGTAGCATATAAAACGACATGGTCTTCTTCTCAATCATTTGCACCTAAATGAAATGTGAGAGAGAGATCTTACTTCTCTGAAAAACTCAAATATCTCAATATTTGACGCCCTAGAGTTGGTATCCAACAATGCTGATAATGAATTTATCAACTATCTTTGAAACTGTCTTAATTCGCTATAGAGATTACAGGCTAATTTCTTTAAGAGAAAATCGTGAGGAAAGTTTTATAAAGATGTTTTCAGTTAGGGTATGAGAGATAAACCTTAATTTACAAGATTTTCTAATTTAAAGCATTCAACTACGAGACTTCAATAAATTAAGATCTAATACTTTGACTAATGAATTTATTTTCGAAAATGATGATTTCTATAACTCTTTATTTCTTGCACATTCAATGCCAATTTTTATAAATACTGCAAAAATGGAATTTAAAGGTTTTCTAATAACCATACTTCATTTGTGATCTATTTAAATACAAATGTTTCTGGTTTTTGAGAAGGTCTGCTAAATATTCAATCTATATTACTTATTAAAGTATGCAAAATTTATTTTGATAAACTAAGATGCAAATTCATCACTGATGTTTAGTACCTGATGAATAGTTATAAGCATTTTCATTTTTATTGTATAAGGCTGATAGCTTTCTTCTTAATACACCTAAAAGAAATCAATTATATTTTAATCATCTGTTAGGAATGGTATTAATATTTCAACATCCTCTTGCTTATAAACAAAGTTATCTTTTGTTAAGCTAGATTTCGTTAAAAATGATTAGAACTCACTTTATCCCTAAAAGAGTTTCTTGAATCTCTTTATCATTTATATTAAAAATAATTGTTTTTTATCTGCTCAAATTTTTTTTAGTAAACTTTTAACAATCGATTATTCAAATTATTATTATTTAAACATGAACAAATATTCAAATACTATGTCCTTTATAATAAACATTTTTAATAATAATCTACAATATTTTGGCTCTCTCATACCTTATCAAATTTGCGATCAGTATTTATCAAAATTTAACCTATTTTATATTTATTACTCTCTTTCCAATTTTTCAACTCATTAAATATTTCTTTTAATAAAGAATCTCTCTTTAAAATTATTTTAATCCACTTTCTTATATTATTCATTTCAAATTTGAGTAAAATTCTGTTTCTTTAATTGATGTTAATAATTAAGTAATCATTATCAATATTTGTACTTAAATTTGTTTTACGAAACAACTTTTTATTCATTTGTTTTTAATATGCCTAAGTCAATCCTTCTACATTCTTAGTTTTAATTTAATACAATAATAAAATCTTAATTTCAGTATTCAAACATGAAAATCAAATTTAATTTATATCTTTATTTCTTCTATCTAACCATAAAGCTTGTTTACGAATACATAAAATGGAATAATGTTAAAATTTTATTTTCATTAAATATGTATACTTAAAGAACTCATTATACATGAAATATTCAATAACCATTTGACTTTTTCTTCTAAATTGTTTTCAATCGATTCAAACGATTTATCAATTACTTAATATGATATGTCGTTACTCAGAGGATATTAGAGCCTAGAAACTAATTGATTACAATATACAAAACTTATTATTTATTTCAAATAATTTAGAAATGTATTATTTATTCACGATTCCATAAGTTTTCTAATGTGGAAATAGAGATCTGATTTATTATAATAGATTTAAGGGTAAATTAACATAAAATATTAATGGATATTTAAAATAATACAAATTACAACTTTACTCATTTCTTTAACTTCAGAAAGTAATTTATTATCTATTTTAATTGCTCTAATTAACGTATTTTTATTTAATTTATGTAATTATTTAAAAATAGATTGTTCTAAATTTTCAGTACATCTTATAAAATTTTGTATATTCCAGAATAAAATATTTGGAATTATTATATTTGAAAGCAATTTAAATTACATGATTTATCAATTTCAAATGTATTATTTATTTTCTATAACTTTTATTAAGCCCCTTAATGCAAGCTTATTACCACCTCAAACTTTAAACATAATCTCACTTTACAAATGCAGATACTCCTCAACACATTAAAGCCAGGTACCATTTTTATATAAACTTTAGGCCTCTACCAAATCCTTAATTAGAAGAAATTGAAACATTTAGTTTAGATGATTCATGGGATAGTAACGTGTCTCCTACAAATAAAAAAACATTTAAAGTTGATAAACCAATATTAGTCATTGAGTATTTGGATTGCAAATTACGAGACTAATTTTGAGCTTTTTTGTATTAGTATTTAAATAACTATAAAACATATTCAAAAAATCAAATTCATTATTTACTTAAACAAATCTCTGAGAACACTATTTAATCATCAAAGTTATAGTTGATATTTAAAGTAGAAAATAGTTAAAAAATAAATGATCAAATTTTATTCTGATATAAACATCCAACATAAGGTTCCTATTTATTCTGTCTTATATTTAATTATTATTTCCATATTCTTAAATTTTAACTTATTTTTGGTAATGCATGTTGACTTTTCTAATTCATAATAAATAATATTTGGCTCCTAAAAAATTTTGAGCTTTAATTTTCTCGGAAAAATCTAATTAATTATTTCTACTCCTAAAAACCAGTATTAAACCCCTAAATTATTATGAAAAACCAGAATTTACACACTCTAAATGCTTTTATACGAATTTTTGAAAATATTCAATTATGATTTTTTTTCTTATCAAGAGTATGAAAATTATAATATTTTCAATCCGATTATATTAGTTAATAAACATAAATTAGATGAAATACCGTATCATTTTATATTGAATGTTGAATTTAGAACTATTATAATTGATTGAGTAGAAAACTTACTTGATGAATTATAAAAATCCTATTAAGTAAAGCTGAAAATATGCTGGGAGTTAAATCTTCATTTTAAATCAATTATATTTGTATATCTGAGATCAAATTCTAAAAGATACCTATATTGAGGGTTCCATATAATATCATTTTGGTATAAAATTAAGTAATTTTTAGACTTCATATATATTGTTTTAATTCTCATATAGATGGTTGTGTTTTTAGTACCTTTGTAAATATTTGGTAAAGTAAAAATAATGTATTAAGAATTTTAAGTCCAATCAACATCTTTGAAAGTAAATTTCATAAATGAGAATAATTGCTCATAAATTACTGATATTAAAATTTCAGAATTGAAATTCATTTTACAATTAGTTAATTATTATCAAATTAATTATCTCATTTTTTTATTAAATGAACTAATATAAATTTAAATTGAAACCATATGATTGATATTAGATAATTTAAATGAAATTCGTTTTATCAGAATTTTATTAAAATAATAAATGGATAACTTTTTTGACTCTTAGTATTATGAGGTTGAAACTGGTATAGTGCTGAAGAAACAAATTGTATTTCTCAAAGTTGGAGTGAATAACTTTACTAGATGCTAATTGTAGTTAGAAAACACGATTTTAACGTTGAAGAATTTTGGAGAAGAGATTAAAATTTTGAACTCAATAAATATAGCGAATGCTTATATAGAATTTAGTGATCATGTATGTATGGGGAGAGGTGTGAAGATCCGATAGGATAACTAAGAATTACTCATGTACGGATTAACTTCTTACTTGAAACAAATACTGAAATTGTATGGAATACAGAAGGATTTTGTGAATTAATATAAGGTATTGAAATAGATAGGAAGTGGAAGTTTTGGAAAAGTATTTATTTAAAAATTATAAATAGGTTTACAAAGTAAAGAATGTTTAAAATGATCAATAGTTTGCAGTCAAAATGTTTGAGAAATAGCTATTACTTGATTGTAGGGATAGAAGTGCAATCCTAAAGGAAATTTAGATCTTAAGATTGATGGATCATCCTAACGTTCTCTCAATAAAAGAATGTTATGAAAGCGATTTGTGTATATTTTTAGTGGAAGAACTTTTCGAAAGGCAAATGGAAATAAGTTAAGAAAATATCTTGAAAGAAGATAAGGCAATAAGTTTGTTATTGAAATTATTAAATGGATTAGAGTACATACATTCTAAGAAAATAATTCATCGTGATATAAAGCCTAATAATATTTTATTTAGGGATTTCGAAGAACCAGTAATTGCTGATTTTGGATTAGCAGATTTTTACAGATCAGACGGCAATTATCTCTTTTAGAAATGTGGTACTAGAAATTATGTGGCTCCAGAAATCATAACAAGTCAAAATTATGATTACAAAGTGGATATATATAGTATGGGAGTTGTTTTTCATTAATTGCTCACAGCTCAAATTCCACGTCCTTGGGATAATTATAAACATTCTCCAGAATGTTAATCATTATTAATTGGAATGCTTCATTCTAATCCAAGAGATCGATCCTCAATTTAAGATATCAGATCAAATAAACTTGTAAGAAGAGTATAAAGAAGAAGCTAAATATTTGATGCTATGGGAAGTTTATCCGAGTTCTCTAAACCTCATGTGAAAAACACCCCTTAAGTTTAAACTAAACCATTCTCCATCCATACCGCATGATTATATCAGTTCTCTATCGAGTGTGAATTTTAATTAATATTATATTTAATAAATAAGTTATTATCTCAATATTAAGGATTCACATCTAATTAAAGTTAAGAAATAATTAATTTACGATCTCATTACCTAATTCTAAGTTAGAATCCATAATTTATATTGGCTTTATTTCAAACTCTAAAACGTGTCGATTCTGCTAATCTACTTATATTTTTGCTAAAAATTTTGAATATATTTGACAATAACTTTATCATTTTTTGATAAGATTAATAACGTTATCTTATGAGTTCTTCTGTAATAAGATAATTATCTTAATTATTTTGACTTTTTAAAATTCTACTTAATTTCATTCATTTCCCCTTTTTTTTATTATTCATCGTCGCTTATTTAGATTATTTAACTTTATTCTGTTTTATTCTTATGTATGACTTTTTACTTGTTATGAGTTAATCATAATTCTCTTATATGTATGCAACAATCAAATTGATATTTTTTCTAATTTTTCATGTTTATTGAAATTTATTTAAACAATTAGAAATTTGATAGATTTCATAATATTGATTCTGATCTGCTCTGCTCTTAGAATTTTTATCAGTTTGGCTGATTATGATTGATTAAGCGAATCTTATATAATTCTTCAATTATTTTTTGTTAGTGGTTTAATTCTACTTTAACAAAAGAACAATACAGTCTTTAGCATAATTAATAGATATTCGCTAAGGATCTGCTTATTATTAATATCTATCGTCTTTCTTAAATTGAATTATACAATTCTAAAATAGACTATCATATTTAAACCTGTATTTAATGGAATAATATTTTTAGTTTAAGATTCCAGAATTTGATTTCATTGGTTAATTGCTCTTAAAGGAGATTGTTGATGTAAATAATTTCTGATGAATTTGTAATTGCAATGGAGTATATTGTTGTTCTTTTTGTTATGAGAGAGACTATTTAGTAAGAAAAAGAGGAAGAAGGATTCTAAGGCTCTCGTTTGAGCTTTAAATTAATGATTAAGGTCAATGTTTGATAATTTAAGTAAATTATTATATCACTTTTTAGTTGGTTTCTTATCTTTTTTCTTCGAAATGGTTTTTTTGATTGGGTTGTTTTGTAAATTAGTAATTGTTTCTTCCAATGATTTGATTTTATCATCTTTTTCTTGTATTGTTTATTTCAACCCTTCAATCAAGTCTTAATATTCAGCATTCATAGCCTCCATCTCAGCCACTCGAGTTCTCAGCTCTTTTAGAAATCAAATAGCTTACATCATCGTTCTCTTAAAAATATTCTTCTTGCAATTTCTTACACATCTAATGTGGGTCCATTTCTTATTTTTAAATTATGTAAAATTCCGGGCAAAATATTTATATCTGAAGAAAACAAAAAAGAATATAAGTAATAAGAATATATAATTCATAGATATTTAAATAAGATTTTTTTAAGCGCCTTCTATTCCACAGGCTTATGCAAATATTCTGTCATCCCAACTTTTAAACATTCTTACATCTACTCTTCTGAGTCATACGCCGAACACCCAATTATTGTAGTAGACGTTCCTAATTCAGCACATAAAGTAAATATTGCTTTAGTTACTTAAAATCCATTCATTATTGGCATTTCTAAATCCATCAGTATTAATTTATAGAATTCTTAATTATTTTAAATTCTATCTTTACATTTCTGTATCGCTTAATACCCATTCAAAGCAAAATCTATTGAAGTATCCTTAATCATTCTTGCAATCATTTCAACATTCAATTACACATCATCTACTACCAAGATTTTAGGATCACCTATAGAAACCTTAGTCGATGCCTTAATATTATTTACTTTTGTTATCATTTTCAATTATTGAGGTTTGACATCTTCAGGAACAATTAAAGAGTTTTATTCTGAATTTTCACTTTCTTGATTTCTTTCTTCCATCTCATGAAGCGAACTTGATTCTTGTACATCACAAATTTAGATTGAAAAATAAAATGTAGAACCTTTATTTTATTAAGATTAAAGTTTTAAACCATTCTGAATATCTCCATTAAGGTTCTACAGAATTTGATTACTAATTAATAAACCTAATCCGACACCTTAAGTATTCATTTTCTTACTTTCTTCACTATTTCCTTTTGCAAATGCTTTAAACAATTTAACTTTATCATCATCCGAAACACCAATCCCTGTATCTATCACCGAAATAGTTATTCTTTTTCTATCCTAACCTTATGTTACTTCTAAGGTAATGTTTCCTTTTTGAGTAAACTTAAAGGCATTTCCAATCAAATTCATAATTATTTATTTGATTCTATTAGAATCTTACTCTATAATTTTAGGTACATGAGAATTGTAATTTAAAGTTAAAACAATTTATTACTTCTCAGCAGTTGAAGAGAATAACTCAAGACAACTTTTCAACATGTTTTTTAGATTGAATTTCTATTTGATCGGTTTAAATTTGCCAGCTCGAATCTAAGCCAAATCAAGGAGATCATCGGATAGATTCAACAATTACTTGGCTGTATACAAAGCAACCCTGATATTTTTATGACTCTCCTTATCTTTCTCACAAAATATAGTTTCAGATCTATACCTAGATTCTTCTTTCAATCCTTCATTCAACTAATCTATTATGCAATTCAAAGGAGTTCTGTATTCATGACTAACAAAGGCCAACATTTTGGATTTCTAATTACTGTAAATCTTTAAAGAACGTATATAATCTCTATGAGTTATGTCTCTAGCTACAATTAGAATATAAGGACAGTCATTTATTAATGTGGTATATAGTTTTATTTCTATTTATCTCCTCTTTTGTTTTTCTGACTTAAGATATCCTAATACAACAATATGTTCCTGCACATAGCATTAAGTATTCTTCATTAGATTTTAAACTTCTTTTTTTTAAATCTATTTCTTCATGAATTATATCTCTTAATCAATTACCTAATAGATTATGAATATATAATTACACAACAATCAGTTATAAAAGTATCCTGTATTTTTATGGTCTCTTTTTTATGTTAAGTTTAAGCACGTGGTAAAGGTTTCTCTCTTAATTTTTATTAAATAACAGTTCCTGAAGATTTGTTTTAAGTTCTCCCTTCGTTCTTAAATAAAGTTTTCGGTATTGGTACAGGTTGAAAGGTTGAAAATGAACTCATTGATTATTTTGGCTGTTCTATTGATTACTTCTCTACTTACTCTACTATCTATTACTCCTCCAAACTAAATATTGATTACAGAATTGATTGTTCATTTCCACCTTACACAAAAATCTTTTTCATATTCTCATTGCAAAACTTCACATCATCATTTATTGCAACCAGTGCAATGCCTTGAGGGAAAAAACTCAATAATTCCACTTTATGTGGATCATTTTTGGGTGTAGGAGGCTAACTATCAGAATGAAAATTCCTATCTTTTGTCATCCTGTAAGTCGATTGGCGATTACTATCCATAATCAAATTTTCTTAATTGAGGTTCAAGTTTCCATCAAACCAGGTTTAGTTGATTAACATTGTTAATACCTTCATTGCAATAGATACACAAGGTAAATAGATTTACTAATTTTCTTCATTCTTGAACAAAAAAAGTACAAGAATATCTGCTCCTACCGAATATAATATTTTAAGCATTTTGCTTTTGAATTCATTCTCAAATAATAACGTCTAACTAATTTACATCACACCTATGCATGATAGTATGTTTGCCTCACTATTCAAATACAGAACTCCCATGTATCCCAAATATTGTATGATTAACATCACTTAAAAATAAGATGCTCTAAAATATTCCCAAACCACACGAGCTATTTACAAACCTAACACCACAAACAAAAAAAAGTATGCTCCAGTACCAAAAATGCATTGAAGAATCAAAAGCAGACTTATTAAGAGAATTGCAAACTAACTTTTAATTAAGTTCCATAATTTTCCCATTTTAATTAATTTACTCAAATATCTCTCTCCCTCAGCCATCATTATATTTATATTCCTCTTATCAATACTATCTTTCTCACATGTAAACTTCTAAAATTCCGAAAAATTTATCATTATAGAAAGACTACATCCTTAGAAGAATCATATAGAAATACAAATTAATACTCTCATCCATTTAAATATAATATGACTCAATAATAAATCAGAATGTTTTAACTTTTTAAATACATAAGAGATCAAAATTTATAATTTAACTCTTATATATTTCACTAATTATACTTTTACCACAATATTCAATCCTATATTTCCTATATTTCGACACAAAACCTTATCATAAAATCAAAGGACTTTTTGATTTTTCATTTGTTAAAATTTTATTTTCTCTTAACAAAACTAATTAATATATTTATAATACTAACAAATTTAATAATTAACAAGAATGATTAAATATAATAAAAATTTAGAGTAATAATAATCGTAATTCAATTATTGATAATAAATTATTTTTATTTATATTTAACTTTTAGATTACATAGTCTAAGCGTGTTTTTTGCTAATTAAATAATAAAAATGAATAATATTAATTTAAACACTCACTAATAAGTATAATCTTTTAACAATTTCTATTGTTTTTATCAAATAGATGAATATAGAAGAAAAAAAAAATTTTTATTTTAAACAAAGATAATTCTTTAATTAGAATCGCTAAATTAATCTTATCATTTTGATCTAAAAAGTTTATTTTTTAAATTCTCTAATCCATTAATTGTTAAAAGATAAGCATCTATAATAAGGCATAATACCTTAAATTTGATTTTATTGTAAAGAATAATAATTAAAAGTTTAATATACATATTTTTCAGTATAAAATATTAATAAGCACTTTACTTCAAGGACGTTTTTTTGGAATAATTCTTTAATTTTACATGCCTGGAGCTTTTACAGAGGTAATCTTATTCTCTTCATCTTTGTAATATTGAGAAATTCTCTTGCGCTATGGGCCATCCTTTTTCATAATATTACTGTTAGATAAAGCTTGAGCGGTATATTTATCTTGAGAATTAACTCTTGCTCTTTCATCTAACATTTTAAGATTGTTTCTTTGATATTATTATTATTAGACTTGATTTCTACCTATTGAATAATTCATTTGTTCGTTGTCTCTAAGAGAATTCACTAAATATTGTTATTATTCTGGGCTAGGTCTTCTATAGATGTTACAATATTTATTGGCTATGTATTAGAAATGAGAAGAGTCCTAAACAAATAAATAATGAACTACTTTAAGATGATTGCGTTGAGCTGATTATTAATGATTATATGGGATTTATTATTATTGTTGCTAATCTTAGATTTTGGCTAGGTTAATGGTTGATAAAGGTACAACCTTTTTCAAAATACATTATTATTATTTATCCTTATTTTTAAGCAATTGATTCATTAGATTATTTTTGGCAGGACTTCGACTGCAGGAGCGTTATTCAAGATGTTATTTACGTATAGATTGCCATTGCATTTCAAGATTTTCTATAGCCTTGATATAAATGAGGAGCACTTTACTTCATTCAATTAACTACGATTACTCTGAGGGGTCAATGTTATTCTTATTAAATCAAAATTTAAAAGTACTCTTCATTTTTATACATTTTAACATGCATGCGTTCTTGTGGTAATTAACGTAATTAACTTAGACTTAAATTCTATGCATAGTAAGTATTCATGGCTTAACAGTTAAAAATTTAATAATAAAATGACATTTAATCAACTATCATTATTTTGAGATGGATTGAAAATGTATTTTTTCAATTAACAATTTCTTTTAGTTAACATCACAAAGATATGAAGATATTGAGGGATTTAAATTATGCTGTAAGTATTATGATATTAATTTATTCATTTTATATGTAATATTGCTTTATTAAGTAATTTAATAAGGAGATTTAAGTTATGAGATTTGATCTTAATAAAAACCTTCTTATTGTTTTAATTCAAAATATTATCATCATATATAATGAATCATATTATAATTTCTGTTATTCTGACACGCAATATTAATCAATTAAAAATTTATTAAAACTATATTCATATATTTTATATAAATCTTTTCTTCTTGATGATGATAAATTTGAAATATACATAAAAAAGTAAGAAAATATTTCATTTGCTCTTTCATCTGAAATTCTTCTGAAATTAAATTTAGACAAGATAACTATGAGCTTTTCATTTTATTGAGTTGAGGTTATCATTTTAATTAAGGTTTGATGTTTTTTAAATAAAAAGATACTTACTTAACAAAAATCGTAATTTTGTGGGTTAGATGACAATAATCATAAATATTAATAATTGAGTGAGACAAATGGGAAATTGCTAACAATGTTATTCTAATGTTCCAACTAAGACCCAAGAAATCTTAACTCTAAAGACTACAAAGAGTAAACAAAAAATTGCGAAGAAGTTAAACAAATAAGAAATAAAAGGAGTCATTAAAATATAAGCTAATTTCAGAGGATATGTAATTCGAAAGTATTGTATTATTTTAACCTAGAAAATTTCAGTTTAAATTTTCTCGATCAACAGCTCAAAAACATAGTTCTTCAATCATAAATCAAAAGAGTTCTCATAATGAATTAGTTATATCAGAAACTTAATAAGTGAAATAGAATACTCTCTAAATACAATAGACAGTGAAAAGATTACCACCTAGAAACGATTAAGAGTAAGAATCCAATTAAAAATAATTTTGCAATGCCGATATTACTATAAATATTAATAAAGAAGTCAAAGATGATGCTAGCTCCTTTTCAGAAATTAGTAGACCAGCTAGCAATCCAGTAGCAATATCTGCAGAAATGAATGGATTATGTTTCATACCGTTATAAAAAAAAGACTAATAATTAGTCTTAACAAATCAATTGCAGAAATTGCCTTGCATTAAACTTTAAAATGGAGCATATTATGAAGGTCAATGGAAAAATGGAATGATTCATGGTTTTGGTAAGTATATTATATCAGAAAATTCATTCTATATAGGAGATTGGTATGAAAATAAGCCAAATGGATCTGGTACTTTTCAACATTCAAATGGAGATTTATTTTTAGGTATATGGGTTAATGGATAAGTTTAAGGGAATGGAAAATATACATTTTCTGATGGTACTTATTATGATGGTGAATGGAAAAATGATTTACAAAATGGATAAGGTAAATAAACATTTGATGGTGGTTGGATATATGAAGGTAAATTTGATTTGTATTCCAAGGCTAGGAAGTTTTCAAGATGGTTTTAAAAGTGGGTTTGGTAAATTAATATACCCTGATGGGGCAATATATGAAGGAAGATTCGAAAATGATTTAATGTCTGGATATGGAACTCTAGTATTTCCTGATGGAAGAACATATACTGGTGAATGGAGAAATGGTGTTAAAAATGGTAAAGGTGTTTTTGAATGGCCAGATGGAAGGAAATATGATGGATTATATGTTAATGACTTAAGAGAAGGATATGGTGTTTTGAGTTGGCCAAATGGCTAAAAGTATTTAGGACTTTGGAAAGCAGGTCTTTAACATGGTAATGGATAAATAAATAAAACTAATGGAACTACATTAAGAGGAAAATGGATAAAGGGAAAAATTGCAACCACAAAATTAACCACCAATACTCCTGCTAAAGTAGTTAAACTTTTTAATGATTGATCTAAATTTCTAATTTTACTCCTTTTGTATTTTTTCCAAATAAACTTATCTTTTATTATATTATCTATCTTTTTAATTTTTATAACTTATATTTCCTTATATTTCCTTTTATTTCCTAATATTTTATTATTCAATTATTATGTTAATAAAATTATATTCATACTTAGTTCCAACTCTTCATTTATATTTATTTTAATGAAAATTTAAATTATTTAAGATAGACAAAATGATTAAAATAATTTGAAAAGTTAATATTATACTCTAAATCAATTCAATTTCTAATAAATGAATTAAACACTACTAAAAGTTTATTTTGTGGGATAAAAAATAAAGATATATTTAAAAATATTATAATTAGAACGTATTTAAATTATCAATATTTGCCTTATTTTACTTATTGAAAAAAGTAATTCTGTCATAGAAATTAGAAATATATACTTTATTTCGTATTTAAAATATATACTATTGTATATTAATGATTAGAATTTATTTATTAATCTAATATTAATTTTTATGGATAAACATATATAGTTGAATCTATTATTGTTTTTGAACAATTATTTTATTTCTTAGCATTCTGTTATATGATCTAAATAAATTAAGTTTTTGAATCTGAAATTTTGAAATAATAATATGTGAGAATAGATAAAAAATTAATGAACAAAGATATAAACATAAATATAAAAAATCAATCACAAACTAGCTTTAGTATTTCTAATGAATTTATGTCTAACTATTTCTCATTCTAATATTAATTATAATTTATTACCAATTGTAGCACAACTCTTATAAATTTAGATACAAATTTTATAGAAGTCGAAATTTATTATTTTGATTTGCTATGATCTTTGAGAAAGTCTTCAAATTAATTTTCTTTTAGATCTTTTTAATAAATGACATATAAAATCGAAAAGGATAAGTCTGCTAAATCATAGTTTAGATAATGATGATCTAGAACTATCACATTGAGTATTTGATTAATGATTTTGATGTCTTTTTCAATAATTTAGATTTTAAGGTTTAATTATTGATTGGAAGCGTATATATTTAATTAGGGAAAAGCTCCTTAAAATTTAAGAATGACTTCGTAAAATACATCTTGTAATGTAAGTGGATTGGTATGCCAATCTAATACTTTAAGTATTAGTCTCTCATAAGATAATAATTATTGTTTGCTCATGTTTAGTGATGATTATGATAATAATAGATTAACATTAGGGGTTTCTGTATTCATTTTAGAGATTACAAAAATAATGGCCAATGATAAAAATCTTAGTTGTTATTGATTAGTAATAGTCTTGCATTTAAGTTTGCTTAAAAATAGATCGAATAGATATATGGCTTTGTGAAAGTAAGGATTGTTCATGTTAATGCAATTGTCTAGTATTCGATTGAGTATTAAAGCTCTTGTTTTATAGTTATATTCTTTTTCTTTGAATTCTTAAATGTATAGGGGATTTATATAATAGAATGATTTTTAATTTGGAATGCCACTATTTTGAATTGTAAAATTAATGGGCATTTAAATATAATCATCTATTTTAAGATTCTCATGACAGTAAAGATCATCCTCATATGTATTTTGAGTGCTTTCAGCAGTTGTCTTGATTTTCTAGGCAAATGATGTTATGAATAGAATACCTTCATAATTTATGGAGATAGTATTGAATAGTCATTTTAAGTGCAATCTTAAGTAGATGTTTAAGTCTATGCACATCGTTTTATGGTTGATGCTTTGGTTGAGGAAGCAAAGTAGTCTAGGAATGATTGTAATTGTTTACTTGTTGACCCTATATAATGGACTCCAAGTAGGAGTTTGAATCTTTTGTCATCCATCTTCATTATTTATTTAATAGCTTATAATCCTTTTAATATTTGCCTTTTGTTTTATAGTGAGCGCAATTTCTTGAATTTTGTGTTTAATTTGTATTTGGTACCAGAATAGAAACTTTAAAATTTTCAAATTTTAATAATAATTGATAAAAACATATATAGATTATGTATGATATAAGTATTATATATCTTGGGGGGAGAATCTTATGAGTAAAACATAGGTAAAGAGTAATGAAATGGAATTTAAAAAGAGTATAAGTAAAAATAAATAATAATGAAATAATGAATGAATTATTCAATCTGCTCTTTATCTAGGAAGATTGACTATTCCTTTAATTAATTATGCCACAAACTTGGAGTATATGTATGTTAGTATTTTAAGAAACACCAACAAAATGTTTAATCTAATAATCAAATGTTTATGAAATACTTATTAATGTAGGCCAAAAATACTTAAATAAAGAAACAATAATAAACCCACTAGAGTAAGAATTAATACATCAAATAGGATTTTGTTCTATAGGCTGAAATGGCTAGATAATAGAAAATGAGACAACTGATGATATCAATCACCGTTAGAAACCAATATAATTATTCGGCTCTATCGTGAGAGTCAAGTAATGTTTATAATTTGTTGATAGTATCTTATCTAAAACAAATTCCTAAGGATGTAAAGATAGTATTTAGAATGGCATGCAGGATTACAATAATAAGAATAGTAAGTTACTATTTGAGCATCATCTCAAGTATAGAATTTACAAGAGATGGAATGGCCTACCCTATTTATTCATCCAAAGAATCTGCTTGGGAACCTTCATCTTCACTTTCAACATTCCTTTGAGTGATATGTATTTAGGCATCATTTGAATATGGTTCGACTAGTGTTGTAAGCAGCAAATGGTACGCTGTATTATAGAGCCATCTCGATTTTCAAGCAAAGTGTCATCATCCTCAATTTCAAAAGTCTAACATTTCATATCTCTAAATTTTAATAATAATATATATATATAATAAAAATCAAGTAAAAGATAAATCCTATTATTCTTCTTCTATTGTGAATAAATCATACTTTTTATTTCCTTACTTTTAAGGTTCTTCCTCTATTTTGAAACACAACAGCTCTTCTACTTCTCTGGTCAATATTTCTATCTCATTATTATTAGGTGGTTCCTAATCTTCATTGAGTAAAGCTAATATCAAAAAAAGAATATTATCAACAAAATTGTACTTTGCATTCTTTCTTAGAAACTTTAAATCTCATCTTCATTCTAAATGTTGTTCCATCTTTATTCGAAATCCTATTAATAAAGTTTACTTCCTTTTTACTTGTTTCTCCTATAACCAATCACTTTATTATTATTATCGACTCTCATATTTGCTCTATTTCATCTTCTCTAATCTCTAACTTATATTCTTTATATCATCCTCCAACTATTGCTTCTCTTTCAATAACATATTTTCACTATTCAGTTTCTTGTATTTTGACTTGGGTTTCATTGTTTCAATCTCTAAACTCATTATCTATTATCTCAATTTATCCAATCTTATTATTTTATTACCCTCTTCCTCTCTCCTAATCTTCCTCTTTCCACCACTAACTATCTATCCTACTTATCTATTTCGACTGTTTAATCCATTTTATTCAATTCCTTGTTCCATTTTCAAATTATAACAAATATATATTATATATTAAATGGCCATCTTTCATCTCCTACTACTCCTTGCTGTTCCTCCTATAACATTTGCAGCTTAATCCAAAATAGAGGGTAAGGTATTGTAATGTAACAACCTCATCTTTATTTATATAAGAATTACAAAGAGAATTTGTACAAGATGATTCCATTCTCAAAGTTACACTTAATTATGGATAATATGAAACATTTACTTAAAAGAATGGTATATTTGCATTGTATACTTTATAATTTTATATCCTAGTTACAATATTCCAAATGGAAGATACTTTTTAGAGGTACATTCCAGATATTTTGTCTACGAATCTGCATTTATTGATGTATACACTAGCAATAAAGGTACAAATGTAGCTGTTTCTAAAATTCATCCTATCTTAAGATAGAGACCTAAATAGCAATAATAATAAGGAAAGCAACAAAGAATACAAACTAAGGATTAAATGCTATTTGAGATTATTTAAAGAAAAGATTATTTTGAAGTAAAAACCATATAAAATATTTTAATAGAAAGAGGAAGAATTAAGTTTGTCGACAATCTATCAAAACTAATATTTCTTCATGATAGCAATAACAGTTGTTATGTTATTTTTTGTAAAAAAAATGCCGATGGGTAATTTTTGATTTATTAAATGTTAATAGAGGAATTACAATCAGCAGAAAGAGCTCCATAATAATAGTGATGATAAATGTTGTATGTATATTAGGATAAATAAATAAATAATATTAAATATATTTATTATTTATTCAATTAATTATATTAGGTTCTTCTTTGACTTATAATTATGAAATATTTTTGAAGCTCTAAATTAATAAAGATTAGAAGTTACTTGAATCATCATCATTAATTAGAAATTAATTAATTTTTATTGAGCTAATTCTCTTTAGCATATTGCCAGGGCCATTTATGCACCAGCATTATCTAAATTTGGAGAACTCATTACAGGGAATATCGGTTAAATTGATGGTGCTTAAGGTTTCTATTCTGGAGAGAATGTTCTCATTTAAGGATGCTATTCTAGGTTATACATTGATTGAATCTTTCTAGGAGAACTATTTTCTCCAGATTCCTATTTGGTCTTATTTCTTTCTCTTGTTTTTTTCTTTCCTATTCTTCCTTCTTTTCTATAAGTTTGCAAAATTGCTTTGGCAGTTGAAAAATTAACTCCAAATTCTTTGGCTGCATCTTTTATTGTTGCTTGTTTTGACAGTATACGTCGTAGTAATTGAACTCGAATTGATTAATCTATAATAGCATATTTTTTGGAATCCTTATTTTTATGTTCCTCATTGTTTTATTCTTTTCTAGAGATATAGATATTATATTACGATTCAGGTGTAAAACTATTGACACTCTCCTCCTCCGAATGTATCATAAAGTTTAATAAATGAAGATAAAATTATATAAAGTTTTCAAGATCCCAATTTAATTACTTTTGACAAATTCTCAAACTAATGTATGCTCTTAAATTTTCTTCTTTTCTTTTAAGCGCAAGTACTAGGTTTCAATAAGAATTATGTTTAAAAACTGTCAATATCAATTCTAGATTAGCATCTTTTTCTATCAAAAATACTCTAAGATTAAACTCCACTTCTACTTTCTAATTAAAATCTATCTTGATAATTTATTATTCTATTCTTTAGATTCTAAATTATATTATAAGAAGAATGAATAGAATGATTTTTATTATTTTAAGAATTATCTCTATATTTACGATTTTATTTCATGAGATTCAATAAATCTTATGAATAAGTAATCACTTAGTTTTCATTATAGTTTTAAGAACTTTCAAAAAACTTAGAAGTAATCGGTTAGGATATCTTACGTAAAATATGAGTACTCTTTTAATTTGAATTAGGCAGTATATATTAATTCTTAATTGGAACAGATGCACTTTTCTAGAGTGATATTACACTCTCATAATTAATCCACTTCTTATTAAACTTTTCTTCATAATATTATTGTATCCATTCCTCACTTTAATTATTACGCATATTCTCTATATATTGTTGAATAGGAATCCGTAAAACAGAAGTTTTCACCATACATTTTGCTTAAGATGATCTTTTTACATAATTTTATTGCATTTTTGTTAAGTAAACTTCATAATCTCCTACAACTTAACCATTTGAATATCTACCTAAAGTAGATATTTTCTCACCATGTGGTATAAATATTTCATTTTCTTCAGAATCTTATCTAAATTATTCCCATCTTTATATTAAGATTTCGCCTTCTATTATCAAATAAACTGAATCGCATTTATTAAATCTTTTGTAAATAATATTATTTGTTTCAAATGTGTATTCTTCACAATTATGTAAAAATACATACTAAGATGTATGAACCCAATTTTTGAATGGAGGAATAGATCTAATAATCTCAAATTTCCTCTTCATTATTTATTCTTGCAACAAACCTAAAACACTTTAATAAGCATCATATGATAGTGTTGCAAAAATGCACTCACTTTTTGCAACTACAGTAGCCGTCCTTGGAACTCTTTACTCGATAGCAATCTCTCCAAAATGATCTGATTTCTTTTTTATGGCAACTAATTTATGATTGCTGTAATTATGCAATAATAACTCATCAAATCTTTTGATTGCCGATACTTACATTATTAGTAATTTAATTACGATCTAATTTACGTTCAGTTCTTTATTCATCTTCTTAAGGTATTAATATACCTACTTCTCCTTCCAATATAAAATACATTTTTCTTCCCTTCTCTCCATAATTGAACACTAATTCAAATTAATTAACTCTCTCGAATAATAGATTTTTGAATAACTTTAAATACAATTCTGGAGACAATTAACCTCTTATTTAACTTTCATATTGTATACATAAATACCTTATATAATGGAAATGCTTCTCAAAATAGGATTAAACCTATCTCGCTTGTGTTTGTGATCTATCATCTGGTTCTAATTGTAAAATGTATAAGCATCTTTAATATTAAATATTCTGATCATGTTCAGAACTCTATTTATTTGACCATAGATTGGTAATCTTTTTTAATAACTAAAAATAATATGGTTAAAAATCTACTATTTATTCTGGTTATTCTTATTTTTCAATAACTTAATTAACAGCAATCTACAATTTATTTGGTTTTGATGATTCAGGTCTAGCTGATTATTTTTTATACATAAATTGATAAATAAATAAATAATTAGTCAATTCAATTTATATAATTAGTTGAATTTTTATTAAGGAGATTGAATACTAGTAAGTGTATGAGCATATTTAAATGAAAATGCATTTGTTTTAGTTGGAGTGGAATGAAATCTGTAGCAAGATGATTCTTCATCTAGTTAAGTTAACATTTTAGTAAATTTTACTCTTGATTTTAAAGTTGACGCAAATTTTTCAATACTAAAATTAGTTAAAGTATTATTATGATTATTAATTCGTTTATTTAAAATCTAGTTCTTGGATAAGTATTTTAATACTGATTTATCTTAATAATTGATTTCCTTCTTTAATCCGATAAATTGCGATTCAAGACTACTTTCATCTATACTTTAATTATAATTAACTTATTAGTATCTATCACTTGATATCTTATTATGATCATGATGTTTCTTCAAACGAAGGATCATCTTTTTAAATTATGGTGAAATAAATGATTAAGTCGTACTATTCTCTTATTCATCTTTTAATTATGGAGTAGGTATTTATTCCTTTTGTTAATATTTCTCACATAAATAACGTAATAACCATTTTGTTGATAATCCATGTTCTATCACATCTACAAATTATTTTATTGGAATTCTTATTATTTTAGAATCACTCTTTACTATTGCTGTCGTTCTTCTTATTAATTTCTGTTTATATTTCTTATGTAAATACAATTCATAATCCCCCACTATTTGTCCTATGCCAAATAAACCAATATTTTTTATTCTCTATTGCTTTTAGAAATTCACAAAATATTATTACTCTTGAATCTATGCTGCAGCATTATAAACCAATTCTTTTATATGTACCAAAACCTCTCCCTTTATTACCAAATATATTGCATCAGCATTCTATTATTCTTTATGTAATAAACAACCTCCTTGTAGATTGAGTTCTTCATAATTATGTAAAATCTACTAAAATTATTATTCGTTTAATTAATTAAATGGATACATTCGAGCAATCACAACTTACCTCAATTACAAATTATCAGCTTATAATTCACTTAATAATGATTAATAAGCATCAAAAGTTATTATTGCCAAAACACAAGGCTCTTTCGCTATTACTGTAGCTGTTCTAGGAATGCGTTGTTCTATTGCTATTTCTCCAAAATAATCAAATTATTTTTTATATGCTACTATCCTATAGTTTGAAAACTTATGTAATATCAATTCATCAAAAGTCTTTGTAGCTCCTAAATTAATTTATAATATAATTTACTTCTTCTCTTATGATCGTCTTTATGAATGATTTCATTTTGATCTTCTGTTTTTATTAGAATTGCCACTTCTCCTTTTAATATTATATACATTTTTCTTCCAGTTTCCCCTTAGTTAAAAATTACATTAAACGTTGTAAATTATTCTAATGATATTGTAGCCATCAATTTGATTAATATTGAAGTCGTAAGTTTATCCCGTAATTAAGAAAAATAATGGACGTTTTATTCAAGAGAATTGCAAAGAAATTTTAATTAATGCCAACTTCTCTATTTTGGTTCTATTGATAAAGTAGCAATTAGCCTATCGATTTCTGAAAGATATTTTCTTTCTCTGTGTTATTAGATTTGCTAAGGCGATTCATCACTATCTTCTGAACTTTATTCAGACATTTAACTTTTATTCATTATTATAAAATAATTTTATATCTTAAATCAATTTAATTGTCTTTTTTCTTAATCAGTTCCTATAAAATTATCAGTATTTTCTTGTTTTGCCTTCAAAATATAATTGACAATTAATTTTCATATAAAATTAATTTTCTTATAAAAAAGTTTCGAAAATCATATTTTTATATCAATAAATGTATATATATTTCGTCATACTTATTTTGATTTATATAATATCTCAAATTATTGTGTATATATACCTCTTATCATATAATTAATTGAATATTTCTTTATAATTTGAGTTTTTAACCTTAGTTCTTTTTACATTACGTCAGATTTATTTTATACTGAATTTATTCTTCAAATTAGACTATAGATGAGACTTAATATATCACTTAATTAAGAGAATTTAAGTAAATAATTTATTTTTCATGTTTATAATAATTTATTAGTATCAAGGATGAAGAGAAAAGTTTATTATTGAATATTAATTTTATGATTCAGTACTTTTATAATTTTATAAGATGTGTAATATTATGATTAAAATATTCTTTTTTTTGTTTTAATATTGAAAAATCAGAATAGTTATTCTTTATTATAAATTAAATCATAGAAGTAGTTTAATAAATTAGAAGACAATAATTAATTTTATAGATATTATTAGTTCATTTTTTAAAAGCTCTTTTAAACCATAATATACTTTAGGTTAAATATCCAATAGATATATTGCATCTACAATCAGTGGCTTCATATCCACAATGAAAGCAAAAACTAAATTTACATGAACAGTTTAATATTTTTTCTTAATCCTTTTACTTAACCCAATTTTTATTACAATAAGGACATTCTTTATAATTATCACCTAGTTGAAATGTTTAATTTTTTTAATTTTAATTACATTTATTGATTGGATGATTATATGATAAACATTATAAACAATATTTTTATTTGCATTCAGAACATCTATAGGTTTCCTACCCTACATATAGAAACTTTTTTTTGCAGTATGGATTAGGACAACATGATTTCATTAGATTTAAATTGTTTTTAATTTCCTTTTCTAAGGCTTATTGTAAATTAGATTAACCACATAAAGGACATTTAAATGAATTTTAATTATTAAGTCCTTAATTCCATAAAGGTATAATACAATATGGATGAAACCGATGTTTACATTAAGTGATAAATTGTTATTGAGAATCGTTTTCGACAAGTTCATTACAAATTTGGCAAATGTTACCCATTTATTTAATTTTTGATTATTTTTAAAATTCAAGCTATAAATCATGCAAGTTTTCATCTAACTATAAATTTTAATTTAGTTCATACCTTTTCTTTGTAATTTAATACTCGATCATATAAATCTTCCCTTATAAAAGGTGAAAAGATGCTTAAATCTATTTTAAATTTTAATTTTTTAAGTGATTCAATGACTTATTCAATTTATTACAAATTCTCAAGATTTCCCCTGCCAATTTCTACTCCAATTATCAAAGCATCAATAAGTAATTCAACTCCTCTCTACTCAGAATGTCTGATTATTTCGATGATAGTATAAATATTCATCTATTAATATTATTATAGAATTTTTAAATTTTAATACTAAGTCTTAAATTTATATAATAAAAAATTAACAACTAAATTAAAAAATATAATAATTTATGAGTATTAGATTTTTGATTATGAATATTAGAAATAATTAAATATATAATATATATTCATAAAATAGGATCTGCAAAATAATGTCTACTTGTTCCATGATGGTTTTATGGTGGTTGTTCATTACAAAATACTTTATCATCTAAATTATTAAATAATATTAACAGTCTTATTCTTATCTATTTTATGTGCAAATTGAATTAACATATTATTTTTCCATTTTACAACCACAATAATAGCAAACTAATTATTATTTCTTTAATTCTTATGAAAATTTATCCACCAATTTACTCCATTCATTAATTTCTTCACTTGCTTATCTTTCCAATTCTTATCTATCAGTTTTTATATTTAAACAATATTTACTTGATAACTTCTTCATCTATTTATTTTTCACTTAATAATTTCCAAATAATTTCATTTTTAAATTCAATCAGTTATTATTAAGCAGAAGCTCTTTATAATTGTAATCTTAATTCAGTTAATTCTCTTGGTAAATCGTATGGATAGACATCAATTTAAACTTTAAATGGTTTGGCAACCATATATTCAATTTAATCATAAATGTTTCTTGATTTCAAAAGAAAAGGACAAGGATCAGGTATTTCTTTGAGATCGTAAAATTATGATCCCACTTCATTTATTTTATCTAAATCTCTATACTATTACTTATTATAATTACCTTTATAATTCAGATATTTCATGACTTAGAATTGCTAATTTTTATCCTTCACTTTATTTCAATCTTTCTAAAACTCCACCAAACTCTGCTCTAGCATCTCTTTCAATTATAGTTTTGACATATTTAATCTCTTCAATTCTATATTCTATCTAAGAAAATAATTTATGTTAATATATTTACTCGATGAATTTATGCTAACAGTTATTCTCTTTTCCCCAAAAGATTAGCTTTTATAGATTCTTCAATTTTAGCACAACGTAATTTAAAAGAATCGCTTAATCTATTAATTCTATGTAATTAAGTATTATGAGGGCCTAAAATTGTACATTGTTAACAAATTGGATCTTCACAAGCTTCACAGAAAAACTGAAATGGGAGATTATGGTGTATGCACACTTTAATTTATTGTTAAAGAGGAGGTGTAATGAAGGGATCATGTTATTGGGGATGATCATCAATTTGAATATCATGTTATGAGTCTAACATTTGAATTGTAGCATACTTTATTATTCTAAGATTTCACCAGGAGGTTATTATTTCTTAGATTTTACACTTCCTGCTTATGATTTATCTTATTTAGAAGAAACAGACTTTTTCTTTTTTGGTTAAGGGTCCATTAAATAATAATAATAATATATTATTCATTTTCTCAATCGTTATTAGTTTAATTTTGGTTTGAATTGAGTATTCGTTGGTTTTAGAGTTAATTGTAATTTTCGACCAGGAACAGGAGGAACAGAGGTTCTACGACTCATGTCTTCTGAAATCTTAATGGGATTATATTTGGTTTAAATTTGAGTAAGTTTTTAAGTAAATGATGCATTAGGTTATGATCTATTGATTGGTTGACGAGTAATAGAAGATCTTTTTCTATTGTGTCCATATCCATTCTTAGATTTTATAATGAATGGAGATATTGATCCTGTATGTTCATTTTTTTCAATAGCATCAATGTCATCAGCTGAAATTCTAGCTAAACATAGATGTTCTTTTTATTCTTTTAATTAATCATCTCCAAAAGAAAATTGTAAAGATTCATTTTATTTAAGAATCTAAATTCCTTAATTAAATTAATACTTCATTAATGGTTTGATCACGTGCCAACCGTTTTACTGCTTAATCATATGCAATACAAGCAGTTTCATCATTATCTAATATAATTGTTTATATCTTTTTCATAATACGACTTAATTTAATACGAACATCGAAAATCTTATCCTAACTAAGTGCCAAAATAGAGATAAAATTATTAAGATGGAAGTATCTTTTTGAGCATAGATCAATAGTTTAGGATATGAAATCGATGTAACATATACGCATTCTGAATTTTTGACTATTAAAGCATTGTGTAATCATTTAGTTATTAATGGATCTATAAGAAGATCATATAAATTGAATTACTAATCATGATATGCTAAATATGCTATGTTCTGTGCAGCCAAGGTTCGAACATTTAAAGAGTCTGCTGATAATAAGTTCATAAGGGGACTCAGTAGTAATAAATATGCATCGCATAATTGGAAGAATTCGTGAAGTCTCTGTATATATTGTATGGTTTTACTTGAGTAATTATTCCAATAATACGATGGTGGACTTGGAATTTATTTGTTTGACCAAATCTAATAGTATATCATTAACTAGCATTTTCTTTTATATTGAAATGATATAATTACTGACAAAATCAATTGTTCCTATTAATCAAAACTAGGCCATAAAGCATAGATGATTGCATAGAGATTGTATTAGATTATAGGATGATCCAACATTTTACGAATAAGAGGTATCAATGATTAAGTTTTATGAATTTTTAAAGTAGATATCACATCTGGAATACTTGCCAGGAGCAAGTTCCTGACTTGAATCGATGGATCGAATTACATCAGTCTTAAATAGGTTTCTTTTAATTGATCATAACAATCTCCTTTTAATATTTAGAGAATTGCAGGAAAATTGTAAGCAAAGTTTATACGATATTCCTCATTACCATTATCAGCAAATGAGATAAACAATTTTAGAAATTTTTATATATCAGGTTTTACATCCATAATTTCCATTAATACTTTCCCACAAATTCTTGACATTATTGTTATAATTTATACATTCTGGGAACTTAGGAATTCAAAAAATTATTTCGTAATCATCTTTTCCCTATCTTATAAATGAGATTAAACCATAAAAAACATCTCAATAGCTGCCATTCTTACTTATACTTCATAATCGTAAATTAATTCAAAGATCTTTCATTTATATATAAATTATGATTTACTTTCATTTATAAATAAGTACTAAATTTTTCAGGAGTGAAACTGGAATAAACAATTTATATTGTTTTTACTATCTCAAATCTTACTTATGGATCTTTATCCATACACAGTAATTGTATTTTTTCAATTTATGGTATATACTAAAGTAATCGCGCTCCTCTCTAACGCCAATGTGTCTCTGTATCAATATCAGTTAATTCATTTATCAATTTAATTGAATTATGAATGTCACAACAATAAAGCATCTCAAATAACTCAAACCATCCTTCTGCTAATTTCAAATTGTAATTTTTAATGAAGTAAAATGTTTGGTTAAGTAACATCTACTAATCTTTCTCTTTCATCTATTTCGCAATCAACAAAAATTCCTTAGTGGCTATTTATATTGTGTCTTCGTCTTGCTTCAATAGATCCTCGTTGATTATAGGAAATAACAAACTAAATCCACTCACCTTAAATAAGTTATGGATGTTTGAGTAAATCTAATTACTATCTATCATACTGCATATTTTTAAATTGGATGACCTCTCTATAGAATGTATTGTGCTCTTCTCAACTCCCCCATGTTCTCATCCAATGTTAATTAATTGAGTTCTTCTTCTGTCTGTCATAATAAATTATTATACATGAGTCCCTGATTTCCGTATTTCATTTATTGTGAAATTCATTATTTTATATATTTAATATAAATATAATTATTAAGCCAAACTAATATATTATATTATAATACTCCCTTTTTTCTTTTTATCAATTATTAAATTCATTTTTTAATAATTTTCAACTACCCTTGAATGAAATTTTCCAGATCTACCTCAACTCATCTAACAAATCTATCATTTAGATCAAATCCACTTACTACAATTCAAACATCTCCAACTAATTCCCGCTTGACTGAAGTCAATTCTAAAATTGATGATCTCTTAAAAAAATCTTAAACTAATTTCACAAAACCAGAAATCAAGCAACAATAACACTAAGACAAGAAATTAACTCTAACACATAGTTACACACTCACACTTGAATAAATACAAAGAGAAAAGAAACAACTCCTAACTATACTATTATAGAAAGATGGAATTATTAGAGAATAACAAAATAAAATTACATAATTAGATCTGTAAAATAAAACACTGATGAAATAATTAACTTAATTTAATAACCTTCAACCCCAAATGGAAAAATTAGAAGAGTAATGTTAACTAATAATTAAAGATAATGAATAACTGAAATATGAAAAAAATTAAATCCAAACTTCACTCAATTATCTTAAATGCTAAAATTTACAAATTATTAGTAATGAAATTCGAAATTCACTTCAATAATTACATCTATAAATAAAAAAACACTATTAAACAAATTATAAAGATGACTACTATAATCTATAATTGAATAGAATGGCATTAAAAATTAATGACTT
Source organism: Paramecium sexaurelia (assembly GCA_000733375.1). Classification (NCBI taxonomy): domain Eukaryota; phylum Ciliophora; class Oligohymenophorea; order Peniculida; family Parameciidae; genus Paramecium; species Paramecium sexaurelia. Next base: position 52,973 of record JPFM01000109.1, on the reverse strand, counting down.
GGATTTCTATACTATTCTAAGAGATTGCTTGGACAATATAATGTATATGATAAAAAATACTGACAACACTCTAGATAATTTCTAAATTAACACAGTTAAACCATGAATATAGCTTTATTAATTAAAATGAAGATTAGAATTGAAAACATAAACTTATTAACATAATATTCCAAATAAATATTCAAGATTGATCGTCATCATCGTTATCCTCCTCATCTTCTTCATCATCCTCGTCATCATCATCAGATGAATTTTGTCTTTTCCTTTTTTAATTTATAGCTCCTGTTGTACCCTCTACTGCTTTAACAGCCTATTCAATTTGCTGCATATCATACCTCTCTATATTTATTTAAATAGAGTTTTAAAATATCAACATAACTTTCAAAACCTAATGTATTAATAGCATAAAGTAAGTCTTCTCCATTTATTGTCTTCCTTTTTTCATTCTTACATTTTTCACAAGCTTCTGAAGTTATGAATGATATGAATCTATCAATTATTTTATTAATTACTCTGAAACACATTCTTATACAGTTTCTTTAGCATCTTTTGCAATCTTTGCATTTTCAGGGAGAGCTTTCTTCATGATTCTGTTTATATTTGCTATAGGTAGAAACCTGCTATAGTTTGGTATTTGTCTTCTATAAAATAAAAATTATAATAAACATTAGATTATCATCTTAGATCTCTTATTTTTAATTATCTTCTTATCGAAATTGATTCATCCAATCAGATTTGATTTTAATTTATAATATATATATAAAATATATGAGAATATATTATTTATAATATTTCAAGTTTCTGTTTATATTATAACTATTACTCAATTAAAATAATTCACAAATTTTCGAGATCCTTCATAAAATCTTTGAATGCATCTTCAGGTTTTTTCTTAATTTGACTTTCCTTTACTATTTATCTAAAACTATCTTAACTATTGTTGATAATTTGTTAACTCTTTTATTTGTTGATTATAATAATATTATTATTATGATTATGAATTTTATTATAACGATTACGATGATGATTAATTTTACTATTGATATTATAAATTCTGTTTTCTTTATAAATATAATGGAACCAAAGGAGCTGCTTATTTTGTTAAGTCATTCCTGCATTTCTTAACAGTACTCTCTCTAATCATTAAATCTGGATAGATAGGCTTTTTCTCAATCTATTCTTCGTCAGGTAAAAATACCTTTTTCTATGTTTAAAGTTCAGTTTATTCGATAATAGGTTCCATTGGAACATGAGGTAATCTTTACTCTTCTAAGTTTTTGATATAATCAAAATTCATCTACTCAGTTATTTTAATAAATGGATCATAAGTAGAGTTTTTGTGTTTACAATTATTTCTTCTTATAACCAATCTTTATTTTAGATGGATCTATTTTCCCTCCAAATATTTTCAATACTTCATCTGTAATAACCACGACATCAGCATCTAAATTAATACAATTATATATATACTTTTATATAGTTTCTCATTAGGTTTTGCTTGATACTCTAATTACTAATAATTGATCAATAATGTATTTATCGTTTGATGTGATGGGATGTATTTTCTTTATTAAGGATCTAAAAATGCCCTGTTTATTTCTGTTGATTTTTTCAAAATTCTTAAAAATAACCTGTCACTTTAATTTTCTCGTCTTTTATCTTCTCTAAATTTATAGGAGGTTCAACAATAATCTGTTCAAAAATCTTCTATTAAATCGCTTTTACTTTTTACTCTCCTCTGAATTTTCCTATTTTTCAGCATTTTGTTATTATTTCTTTTATAGTTTCTCTTACTTCATTCTTTCATATTTCTTGTGTTTTTCATGAGCTTCCTTCCTTTTTTTTTCTAATTTTTATTATTTCAATTTCTTATGGTATTACAAAACAGGATTAAGGCTTATTTCCATTAATATTATTATAATATTTTAAATCAATAATATATAAAAATCTATTAATAAATTTATAGTTAATAATACTATTGTAGAATGAACTATATAGATATCTTTCAAGCCAATAGATTTATATAATCTAAAGCATCCTAATTGTTTGGATCTATCTCATTTGCTTAAAAAAAATAATTAAGGGCTCTCTAATTATTTCCAATTCTTTAATAATATTATCCTTAATGACAACATATACATACCTTATCCAAGTAGAGCTTAAACATTTCTACTATCAATCTACAAAACTGTTTAAAATATTCTAAAGGCTTCAGCGGGTTAGTTAATATTCATTAATATATCACCTAAATTAATTCATGACCAAAAACCTTTTTTATTAAGGGCCTATACATTTCTTGCATCGACAGCTAAAGCGTAATCTATTTGTTATAAGGCTTCGACGTTCCTTCCATTTTGAGATAATAAGATGCCTAATTTTTAACAATTAAAAAAATACTTTCATTTAAGTATGCTTGTAATTATTAAGTCTATTATTAACTTATTTATTCCGGATACTAAACTTATTCTAAACCCACTTCTCTTATGCTGCCTTGAAGTTTTTCTAACATTAATTCAAAAGGAGGATTCATTATGTTATGTATAGTTTTTGAAATTTTTTTAGTGCGAATCAAAGAATTTACTGCTTCGGATTTGGATTAGCTTTCCATTCTATTAAACTAATCTGATGATATATGGTATTTTCTTCTTATTGACGAAATTAAATGTTCTTTGAATTCAATGATTCTTCTAAAGTTGTCCTCGATGTAATTTAAGAGATTCTAACAGCAATCAAGTTATTCTAGCAAAAACTCTGGAAGAGAGTCAATTAAATGATGCCTTTGAGGATTTGCATAATGCCGATTTTCTTAGTGACATCGATGACAGTAGATCCTAGATTCATTGCAACTCTCATCTAAGCAAAGATACACGGCAGGATTTTCATTATGTTTTGGACATTAGATATTCTGCATAATAATAACTTTAATATTATGATAATTTATCAATAACAAATTTGATACAAATTTATTATAAAAAATTATTCTATAACCCAAAATCATATGATTTAAAATTCATTCATTAAATTATGAGTGAACAATCATATTTTAATTCAAAAAGATTACAAATACCCGATCATTAAAACTTGATTGTTTAGCTCTCTATTTGTGAAATCTGTTCTTAAATTCGTTTGCTATCTTAAGAATGTATTTCAAATTAGACAGAAAAAGAATGTCCATAACACATGAACACCCAAAAACCTGATCAATATTTCGATTATTCGCCTTAATCAATTGAAAATTTCGAAACTTATTTATAAGACCTATCTTCTGAAATACCTAAACTAATTCAATAATTAAAGAATGCATATTTTGTAAGCCCCTCACTAGAAAATCCTATCTCATAAAGTGAATCAAATATGATAAGCATTCAATAAAATAGTAAAAATCTAAAATTTGAATAAGTTAAGGATATAATGAATATTATTAGCAAAAATTACATTCTAGATATATAAAAACTAATTGCAATTTCTAAATAACATATTGAAATGGAAAAATGTAAGTAGAATATAATTAATGATTTTGAAAGTAATAATTATAAAACAGAATAACAAATATAAAATAGTATATTAGAAGAATTAAATTTTATTTCTTAAGAATTTAGGGGTGATACATTTGATAAAAATACTTGTATTAACCAATTTATAAAATAAGGTTTAATTTAAATTATAAATTTAGCTTAAATATTAAGTGAAAGAGGGCTTTATAAAGATTCATTAAAATGTTATGATAAAGCTTTAGCTATCGATGATAAAAATTTGATTTGTTGGAGAGGAAAAGGAGATTGCTTATAACAATTACAAGAATTTTCTGATGCCATTCAGTAATATGACTAGGCATTGTAAATTGAGAAGAATGACATTTAATCATTAATAGGAAAAGGTAAAAGAAAAAAATAGTTAAAGGTGACTGTTTAAGAAAGCTCTAATAATATCAAGATTCTAAAGGAATCTATGAATATGTTCTCACTTTTGATGACAAAAATGTAGCATCTCGTTTTGGATTAGGTAATTAATATATTTAATTTTAGGCGAATGTTTAAGAGATTAAGGAGCTTTTAAATAAGCAATTGAACAATATGAAATAGTTTTGAAATTTGATTAGAAAAATGTAAGCTATTTATATGGAAAAGGTAAACTATTTAATGATTATTTAAGGATATTGCTTAAGAAGTATTCAGGAGTATAAACAAGCTATTAAATTTTTTGATTAAGTTCTTAAAATTGAACCTAAGAATGAGTAAGCATTAAGAGAACACGGTTTTTTCATATTTAAATTTTAGATTTATGCATAAGAGAATTGAGTAAAACTTAATAATCAAAGTTATTATCATAATAATACAATATCAATGAAGATGGATAAAATATATTTTATACTGAAGATTAATAGAATAGAGGTATATCAATTTATACTAAGATTAGGAACTAAGAAAATTTACCATCTTTCAGATATAAGACAAATAAATCTTTAAAAATAATAATAAGAAAATGGCTATTTGGAATAAAACAAATCATACGCAGTGTTTCCAAATAATGCCTAACCTTCTAAACTAATACGTAGTGAATCTTTCGATAATAAATATTTGATTTAAATTATTGATGAAGGTATATTATCATTCTATATCATATAGCTGATGCTCTAAAAAAGAGTGGAAATTATTTGAAAGCCTTAAGTCTTTTCGAAAAAGTATTAGAAAAAGATCCTTATAATATGATTTCATTAAATGGAAAAGGATTTTGTTTAAGAATGATGTTTAGATTCCAAGAATCAATTGAAATCTTAAATAAAGCGATATCAATAAATAACAATAAAGATTCTTTATATGGAAAAGGTTTTATGTTTTCATATTTTAAAAGGAGAATGTTTAAGGATGCTAAAATAATTAGATGAGGCTGAGAAATGTTATCAAGAATCTTTAGCAAAATGTTAATCGGATACTGATGACAAAATGAATAAATGTATGAATTTAAGAGGGCTAGGTTAATTATTGACTTAAATTAGGTGATATCTTAAGATAGAGATCAGAATTTACCGAATCAATAAAAATGTATGACCAAGCCTTATCTTTAAACGAAAATCATATTCTGTCTTTATTTGGAAAAGGTTCATTCTTTATTCTTAAGTTTAGCTGAAAGTTTAAGAGGATAAGCAAAATTCGATGAATCACTTATTTTCTATGAAAAGTCGCTTAAATTAAATCAGAATCATATTTTATCTTTATCTGGAATGGGTATATTTATTGTCTGAATTTAAGGGGAAAGTTTAAGAATGTTAAAACATTACCAAAAAGCATAAGAATTTCATGAGAAAGTACTTTCAATGCAAGAAAATCGAATTGTAAACTTGCGAGGATTAAGTAAAATTTAAAATGCTTATTTTTAGGTGAATGTTTAAGACATCAAAATCAAGCTGATAAAGCGTTAAAGTTAATAGAAAAAGCTTTGTTGATAGCTCCTGGTGATGAAAAGTGCTTAAATTCAAAATGTTTTTTAATTAATTTATTTTTTTTAGAGGCTTGTCTAAGAGATATAAAAAGAAAGCAAGAAGCACTTTCTTAGAATTAAAAGTATTATTTGAGTTCATAATTAGTCAAAAGAACAAAAAATGAAGGGATGAATTTAGTCGATTCGTATATTTATATTTATAATAACAATAATATTTATTTGAAATTCATAAGATTAAAGCTTCTCATTTATTATTTGAGATTAGATTAATTGAAATGAAAAGAGAGAAGTATGTGTTGCTGCATAAATAATTTATGTTTTTTTTAGAAAAATGAGTAGTTGCTAATGAAGATAAAATTAAGAATTTGAGAAACTTTCTTGAATAAAATTATTTATGTTAAATAAATTAAATACTTAATCAAAGATTGCGTAATTAATTTTTAGTGATTTTAATTATGACAAATTACGTATTATGTGTCATTTATGTTAAGTGTGACATTAATAAATTTTATGGTGATTCAAGAAATTTGACTTTTCATAATTTGTAACAAATAATATTTTTAATAAGTACATTAAAAATTGATTACGTCATGGGCTCTGTGGACTAGACATAATTCACATTTATTAAGCATCGCCATTTTACAAAGAAGAGAAAACTAGAATAAAAACCTAGAAATTACACATATATTAGTTCTGAAGCTAAGTTATTGTTTCTCAAGCTCTTTTTATTTGAAAGCCATAAAATCCAAGATGTAAAGTTTGATTTAATTCTGTTTATAGGCAGCCAATAAGGCTGGAATAAAGTATTCATCTGCTAAGACAATACTTTTTGCTCATAGAAAGACATTTAAAGATGAGTTGATAAGAAATAAATTGGCAGCAGTATAAAATTAATTTATATTCTTAAATAGAATTCAATAAAGGCAAAATGTTGTGGGTATAAAATTAAACAAAATGAAGATGAAAATAACATTTAAATAATTAGCAGAGTTGGCATGTGATAGAACAATGATAACCCCCCACCTTTAATTTGTATATATATGTGAATAAAATTTTAATTTAATATTAATTAATTTTATCCGTTAACAAATGAATATCAGATAACCACTTTAATCTTATAACTCGTTAGAGAGAAACCCCGACAAACCATGCAAGTCTATATCAGAGATAGAGACATTCCTTAAAGAAATAGATAGATTGTAAGGAGAGAATCAGAAATTGAAAGATCGTCTAAAATAATAGCCATCTATTCAAATGACTATGGAAAACTAAAAGGTTCTTGCTGAAAACCAAGATCTTAAAGTAAAATATCTATCCTATTCATTAGAATTAATTAGAGTTACTATAACATAAAAATGAAGTTCAAGACAAGACCAACTCAGATGCATTAAGATAATTAGATATCAATTGGAAATAAGATGTGGCTACATTAAAGTTTTAATTAGAATAATAGGAAATAAACCATAGATAAAGTTTAAGATAAGAAACTATGTAATATAAATCAGAGATTGCAAAATTGTAACAAAGTTTGTCCAAGATATCAAGTGTCGAAAATAATAATTAGAATTTAGTCTAAGTATTGGTAAGAATAAAATATTAATTGATTAGGAAAATGAATTGATTCAAGTTAAGTAGACGAATAATGCGTTAGAAGAAAAGTTGGAATAAGCAATTTCTTAATTTGATTTGTAATCAAAGGACTAGGAGTTTACTCTGATGAAATAATAAACTATTATAAATTCTTAGGAATAATATTTAAACGAACTTAAATCAAAGCTATAAATTTAAAAGGATTAGAATCTTGATTTATTATAGTCAGTAAAGAAATTAAAAGATGTTGCTGATAATAAAAGTGTTTAGGCTTCTAATTTAAGTAGCAGAGTGAAGGAATTGGAGAATGATTTCAAGCATGTCAGTGGTACTTATTAGGAACATAAATAATAATTACAATAGAGAGTCGAAGAATTAATTTAATAGACTGGAAAATAAGCAGAATAGATATGTTTACTTTAAACTTAGTAATAAAGAGATTAAGAATTAATTAAGAGGTTGTAAGTGAATTTAGAAAATGAACAGAAAAATAGAGAGATGGAAGTAAGGGAGATTCAAGAATCAAAAGCCAAACTAATTCAATTTTTACAATAAGAATTATTATAATAGAAGGAGTAGAATCACTAATTGAGAAGTGAGAATTAGAATTTAGAAAAACAATTGAATGAATTAAAATAATTTTATTAATATAATTTTAGAGAGTTGGAATGTAAGACTAATATGTTGGAAGGAGAATGCAATAGATTAAATAATATTATAGGTTAAAAGGATTAAGAGTTATTAGGAATAGAAATGTAAATGAAGAATTCATCAAATCATTAAGAAAGAGAGGATGAGAAGATTCACGAAGTCATTTAAATATAAGAATAAGAAATTAATCTATTGAAATAATAAAATGAGAGTTTGATCAATGATTTATCTAGGTAAGCTGACAATTATAGACATTTGGCTTTATAACATAAATAATATTAAAAGTTCGCTGAAGATGTAAAGTTGAACAATATCACTATTAATGAATTGCAGAGTAAATGTGAATTATAAGATAAAGAAATTGAAAGACTAAGAATGAAAGTTCTAGAAAAGTCATAGCAATTAGAAAAAGTGCAAAAAGATAATTTAGATTATTAAGCTAAACTCAAATCCAGATTGAAATGATTGTAAAATACTATATATTAATATAAATATGTCAGTGTCTTAATTGCTAATTAAATTGTACCATTTAGTAGCTGATCAAAATGATATCGCATCATTCTAAAATTTTGTTAAATCACAGAACTTGATTCAACAACTAACTATTATCATCGAACACATTCAAAATAACAAAATTAAAAAGGATTACAAAGAATTAGAAAAACAATTACAAAAATATGAATCTGAAGTCAGAGTTCACATAAGAGTAAAAAATTCATCATCTAATCATTCTAGGAATCCTACCTCATGAATTAAAAGTATGATGAAATGAAAAATTAAATCAAATAGTTAGAAAAAGACAGAGATGAATTACTCCAGAATACTAAAAAAACATTGAATGTACTATATATTCGATATCTAGTCATTAGAAATTAAAAAAAGAAAATGAAGAACTTTATTAAAAAGTTAAAATCTTAAAAGAAGAACTAAATTACTTTAAATAAATTGAAATTTGCACTCAACAGTCAACTAAAATAAGTTATTCCAAAACACTAGAAAAACCTAATAAAGTTAAAGACAAACGTTTTCACACTAATATTACTCCATAGAAGACTGTTAATTCCTCTTTTGATTATTTAGTCAATAAACGATTAAGTTAGCAGATTGTCTAAAGAAAAAAGAGTTTTTAAAAATATATGTCTAGTAAGAGAAGATCTTGTACAACTGATTTATCTAAAAGTATGTGAATTATATTATCAATATTTCCTCATTAAAGATGCCAAATAATGAATTGACATCATCTTACAGATTCTATCCTTTTATCTTGTCTAATTCTCAAATTCTTTTAATAACTGCTCATAAACTTAATCACAATATTCTATCATATCATTCTCAAATTATATTATGCATTTTTCGAATTCTCCTTTATTATTGTACAAATATTTTGTAATTTAATTACTTCCTAAAATCCCTTCAATTAATTCATTATCAATAATCCTTTTCCCTTGCTTTTCCATTTTATCTTTATCCTAAGTTAATGGCTTCTCTAAATATTGAAATTGATTGTTTAATAAATCTAAATCAAGACCTCGTTTTTTAGGTACATTCCTTTCTATCCATTTAATTATTACATCATGTATGATTGAAACAATGATAATTGAGTTTGCTTAAATTAACATTAATTACTAATCATTATCAGTTTATATTGGATGAAATTACCAAGCTCTTAAAATTTAAGCAAATAATATTTATCTTACAAATATGAACAACAATAACAACATTCTTTATTGATTTTTCTCTATTATTCCTATACTACCAGTTATAGTAGGTTTTAGTCTTAGAATTTCAAATTTAAAATAATATTATGTAGGAGCAAATTAGTATGATTATATTAAATTGTTTAAAATTAATGCAAGTTATTTTGTAAAATAATCAGGAATACTTACTAAACGAAGATCTTTCATTAATAAGACTAATAAATTTTCAATTTATTTTTTTTTTTATTGATTTTATTTTTCTTCACCCACTTTTATTTAAAGAGATTCTTTTAAGTTTACAATTTCAAGTAGTACCTTTTCTAAACTAACATCTGTCCAATCTGATAAATATTTTAGAGCTCCCTTAAGATTTTAAGTAAATGATTCTCTTTATTACTATTATATTAATTAACATTTGGCTATTAATGTTTCATTTAGTAATTTATAAAAAGATAGCCAAATCGTTAGATGATATGCTTTTTTTATGAATCTTTTAAGCAATCCAGATGGAGGTTATCTTTATTGAATCTATGGTTTTATTTTTTATTTATTCTTATTTTTTTCTGATTCTTATTATTAATAATTCTACCCTAATTATTATAAATCCAAAGACTTTATAATAGGTTTACTTCTTGGTTTACTAGTGGTCTTTTAAGAAGCCTTTGATCTTGGTGTTTCTTTTAATTACTTTAATGAAGGTAGTTATTAGATTTCTATTTTTTTTGGTCTGAATCCTCTCTCTTGTAAAATTATATAATTTATTTTTTCTTGCTCCTAAAGGAATGGAGGTATAGGTAACAAATCTAAATAATGAGCTGGAAATTCATCAACGTACCTTCTAGTAGGAGTTTTTTTTCTTACTATTAATTTTTATTTCTAAGACATCATTCCTTAATTGGGAACCTCTAATCCTACTTATAATTATGATTGCTATTTATTAATATATTCTGGTTATCTAGGAATAAAAGTAATATTAGATTAGTATTATTAGATATAAGGCAATTTAAAATTTTCATAGTTATTTTAATACATAATAAATTATATTACATTTAATTCATTTATTTAATAAATCAAAACATAAAAAATGGATTAAAAATACTTATTTAATAGATAAAGCCTTGGTTTTAGAGGATTTTAAAAATTTTATTTAAAATGATCTTTAGAGAAAGCTAATATTATTTATCGAGATTAAAAGAATCAATTATTATCTTATAATAATTAGTAATTTTAAATGTTACAAAAATTTTATAATTTATAAAAAGAAAATCTCCGAAGAGTATCATGATTAAAGAAAATTATAATAAAATAAATTTTTGGAAAAATTTATCTAAATAGATCAGACTATGAAGAATTGATATTCTAAATAACTAGATAAAAACCCTAGACTAATCTGTAATTACATGATTTAATTTCTTATATTGAATTAAATCAGCTAATAATTAATTAAATTTGATACTAATAAAAAAGATTACCAAACTAATTATCTTTAGGAAATGATCAATTTTATTAAAATACCGAATAATATAAAATTCATAATAGTTCTTCTTCATTTCCAGGATGCTTTTCAATTTCTTTGATTACATATTTATAATTAGGGTCTACTGAAATTTCCTATTCATATTTAGATTGTCCGAATATCATCAATTCATCAATATCGAACTTAATTTTATCTTTGACCAAGGGTTTATATTTTAATTCTTTTTCTTTTAATACATTATTGGTTGTAAAACTTTAAAAAGTTTTGTCCTCATTCATATGTTTTAGAATTGTGGAGATTGTAGCATCTTTTTCAAAGATGTGAGGTTTTCTAATTATTTATTATCTATCCGAACATATATAAATGGGTATCTAATTTTATTCTTACATTTCTCTAGTTTAATTATAAATTTTTTACATAATTTCTTGATTTTTATATTCAGATTATTGTCTCATTTTATCATTTGTACTTGAATATTCTTATTTTCTTCTAAATTAATATAAGTCCATCATAAGTGAACAACTTGGATTTCTCGAAATACGAGCTGATAATGAATGAAGTAGTTCTGAATGAATTTTTTCGTGTTTATCAAAATCCTCTAGTGCTCTTTAATCTCGATATTGATTTTATTTTAAGAAAAAAGGCATTTCATCAATATTTTTCTGTTCATCTAGTTTATTTTAAATTAATCTTTTTTCAAGCTAATTAATTTTATTTACTAACTCAGAACCTGTGATTACATTTTCATTTTTTGTTTATTTGGAGATTTTCACAGGACTTGATGCAATTTTTAATTATGTTAATCTTCTTTATATTGGAGATTCTTTTTTTGCTAAAGTGATAGATTCTCGTTTAATATTTTACTATGTAGGCATAAGAAAGTCTTAATTTGAATGGAATTATTGAGTCGGTTGTTTTTTCTTGAATATGTCAGGTTTTCCAACAATGGATCTAGAAACAATTTTATTTTTTTCATATTTTGGTCCAATATTCGGATCATGCTTTACAATTTTAAGATTAACTGGGTCTTAGAATATATTCTTGGATGTTTGTAGCTTTTCAGTTTCGAAAAGTTATTGAATCAATTCTGGATGTTGATCAATAGATTTGGCTATATAATAATGATTACCTTTGATTATAGAACAAGATTACAAATCAGAAAAACCACTATTTGCAGAAATAAAGCTTATTGAATTCAATTATTTATGCATGTAATTTAATTATGAATATTATAATTATTGTAATATATCATTATTCTTACTCTTATTCAATAATGGGATTAACTTTTAATTAGAATTACGATGTTGTATCGACACCAATGTATGAATCGCAAATGGCATAAATAGTTAAATCATACTCTCCTGCTTCAGGTGCTTAGAATCTGAGATCAACTTTAATGCTCTGTTAGAATGAGACCTTCTTATTTCCAAACAATCTATTAGAATTCCTATCAGCACATAAAACCCACCATTATTCTTCTTTTTATTTAGGATAATTAGGAGCAATCACATAATCAGTGTAAATATTGTCTTGTCTACTTAAAACCACTTGAACATGGTAGATATCTCCTTAAACAATCTCTTCTTCAGCAATAATATCTGATATTTCAACAGATGGTACTCTACAATTTTATTAAATAAATACCTATTGCCTGCTTAAGCTACATCATCAATTTGTTGTTAAGTAAACTAACTCAATACTTGAGTTCGATCAGACTCTTCCATATCAAAGAAATCAGCCCAATCAGACACATTCATTGATTTAAGTTGTTCAATAGTATTTTTATTAAAATGAGGCAATTGCAATAAAACACTGTCTTCATCTTTCCATAAACTTTATACAATCATCTAACAAATTTGCATAGATAAAATTGCAGGTTTTAACCAAAGATTCGAAGATGCAATATCTACCATGGCAGTACTTAATCTAATTGCCAATTCTAAAATGGTTAAATCTGATTTCAAATCAGAATTTAATTTAATTCTACTAAAATGAGCTTATAATAAAATTAAAGCTTTTGTATTAGGTTCATTAAGTTTTACATTTGTAGGTTAAAATGGTATTTTCTAAAGTAATTGAGCCAATAAAATTTCTTCTCCATTTCTAATATTTAAGATTTCAAATTCTTTAGCTTCAGATAATATGAATAATAAATCTCTAAGTTTACTATTTGCATTTATTTTATCTGAGAAATTCTTCACAGTTTCAATGTTAATATAATAATAATTAGCTATAATACCTGAATTAATAGCTTCTAGTTCATTATCTTCTTCAACAGCAATGCATTTACTTTCATTCAATTCATCTATTGTGGTTTCAATCAGTTCACTTAAATAGTTATTAATTGCTACACCATTAATTTCATGTAGATTGTAATAATTGGGGTTTTATGTAAGTCTTCTATACATAAAGGTCCAAGTGATCCAATCTATACAATCTTATGTGTTATGGATATTTTTAGCTACTATTTCAGCATTTAGATGATTAGCTAGATTATGATTAAGATGAGATTCAATAGGCATAGGTTCATATAAGAATTTCTTATAATATTCTTTCTTAGGACTATAAGTGTATACCAGACATTAAGAAGTTGTACTTTCTATCATTTCTAACATTTCAGCAATAGTATAATCAACATATCTCTTATCAATTCCATCGTATTTTTAATTATCTAGAATAAACACTTTACCTTTTAGATTATAATACAAAGCTAATTTGTAAGTAATTACAACAACTTTTAATTCTCCAGATGATATAAATCTAAGGACTTCACTTTCATCTTGAGGATCCATGCATTCATATAAAAATCCAACTGAAGCTTAGAGAGTATGTTACAGATATTAATCTTCTTTAATCGAAAATCCTGATAATGTATTGTTATTATTAATCATTAATTCTAATGCACAAACTCTAGCTAATTTACGATCAGAAACAAAAATAATATTTAAATCTGTATTTGAAAGGTTAGTTTTCAATTATTTAATCATAGCTTAGATTCTCAAAGGTCTTTGACATTGATCGAACGATTAAATTTATATTTGAATGTTATTGGGTCTAACAATAGGTTAGAAATTGAAAGTATGTTTACTTCCTATCCATTCACTCATTTCCTTATAATCAGCTACTGATAAAGAAAGTCCAATAATTCTGAAAGGAATTTCCATTGATACCATTCTCATTCTTGATACAATTACTTCTAGTACACTACCAGATTATCCAAGAGTATGTAAATCGTCGGCAATAAATAATCTGATATCTTTGAATCCCTTTTTAGCCCTCCACCTTCTACTTATAATATCCCAATTTATAGCATTAGACACTATAATATCACATTGTTCTAAGATTTTATTATCACTTTAAGTTTATCCTGTTAATTTGCCTACTCTAAGTGACATAGTTTTATTGAAAACTTAAAGAAATTAGTTGTACTTGATATCACAATTGGTTTAAATAGATGAAACATAAATAGCTTTAAATCCTTTGTAGATATTAATCATTTAAAGAATGGCTAGAATAGGAAGAATGCTCTTAGATTAATAAGTCGATGATCCAATAAATATATTATCATTTTATTGATAAATATATTGAAATACTTAAGTTTGAATCTAATCAAAATATCTATTCTATAGAATCTTTTTAGCTAAAATGTTCTCAATTTATTGATGTTTTATTTGATCGATAGACAATAATGTTAATTATAATAAATCTGTACATCTATTAAATGGTTCTGGTAAAATGAGATTCTTAAATGGAATGGGTTACTCACTCTCACAAGATATCCATTTATCTGATATTACTTTTATATAATAAATTGGATGCATAACTTCAAATAATGCAACTGTTAAAGTAAATTCCATTTCTTAATTTTTTTATTTCATTAAAAACATTTCATGATATAATATTTTCTCTCCATCAGAATCCAAAACAAAAATATGAAATGGCTCTTATCTTCCATGAATCTTCTCATCCCATTAGAAATCACAACTTAAATGAAGATCGATTCTTAAACATGATCTAGTAATAGGTTATGCAAATGCTTAAATTTCTATCTTTGGGAATTTATGAATATATTTATGGATTAACTTAGTCATATTCTAATTTTGATATCTGATTAATTCTCCCAATTATTATGATGACATAGCATATAAATGCTCCCAAGTTATTCCTTCCTTTTTTTCAATTCTCCTTAATAAATCATCTGGTAATCCTTTAAATTATCTAAGAGGAGTCATACAACTCCACATTCTTTTTTCTATCATCTTTGATAACTACAAACATTATAAAGCACTCTAAGCCCATTCCTTTTATAAACATATTTCATATAATGCTCTCATTATTCTACCTGCACTCTAAGTTATATAAACCATATCAGAATTCAAAGCATATCCTTCCAATTTTAATCTACTTATGTATGCTTATAATAAAACATTTATCTTTGTTGTAGAATCTTCAGGAGATCCCTTTATTGGAACTGGTACACTCATCATTAATTTCTATAATTCAATCTTTTCCTCTTCCCTTATTGGAATCAATTTGAATTCATGTGATAATGAAAATACTTTCAAAATATCAATCATACCCATATTTTATTTCAAATGCTAATTATAAACTTACATACTTGGATATTTTATGTAATAATTACTAGATATCTTACCTAAAATTGTACTTTCTATATTTCCAGTTTTCTTATCATAAACAGCCAAACTATTTTTGTCTAATAATAAACAAGCTGAATGAATTAAATCAGCTCTATATTTTATTAATGCTTAATCATTACTATAATCTGGAATATTATACAATTAAGGATTTCTTAACATTCTTACATATAAATATGTATAACCTAACCAATTTACTCCATCTTTTAAGTTTTTTATATTTCCTTAAGCTATTTCAGCATTTAATTAATCTGCTAATTAAGATACAAATTAGGATTCTATTGGTAATTGTACATTCAATAATGATAAATAATATTTAAGTTCTTAATAAGTTGTTAAAATAATTCCCTCTCCTGATGTATCATATCTAGGTCTGCCAGCTCTACCCATCATTTATAAAATATCTTAGGGACTCAATTCTATCCATTTTCCTTATTCTGGTGAATATATTTAAGTTCCCTTTATAATAACTGTATGAGCAGGAAGATTTACTCCCCAAGCTAGTGTTGATGTTGATATCAAAATTTATATATTCTTCTTTTCAAATAGACTTTCGACTAAATCTCTATCACCTCTGCATAATCCTGCATGGTGAATCGCTATACCACTAGCTAAAAGTTCTTTTAAGTCTGCTGATTTTATATCTTCTTAAGCTATAACAGTTTCCAATATCTTCTTAGATGAACTTTCTTCTCTAATAAATTTAGACAATTCATCTTTTGAGAATGCCATTTCTTTAAGTGTTTTTGCTGTTTTGACAGTTTCTTTTCTTGAATGAACAAATACTAGTATCTAAGACTTTGTAATTCTTTCAATAACTTTTTCATACAAAATTTCATTAGTCAATAACATTCTTCTAATTGGTTTCTTTTCATTAATACCAATATATTATTGTTATAGAGGAACAGGTCTGTAAGAATTATCAAAAAAGAATACACCACTCTATTTGACTCTTATAAATGTTGCCACATCACAATAATTTGGAAGTGTTGCTGATAGTCCAACAATTCTTACTACTTCTTGTCTCTCTTCCATCAATTTCAATTATCTTGCAATTATTGATTCAATAACTGGACCTCTACTATCATGTAACAAATGAATTTCATCAATAATCACTAATCTCACTAATTAAATGAAATCATTTTATTATATTTTTCTAGTTAAAATATCCCATTTCTCTGGTGTTGCTATTAATACTTAAATTGTATTTAATTAATGTTTAGTTAAATGAGTATCTCCAGTAACTTCAGCAACTTTAATATTATATGGTTCTAATCTATTTTGAAAATTATGTACCATTTCATTTACCAATGCTTTCATTGGAGCAATATAAATGATCTTAAATTTCTAAATATCAACAATACCATTTTGATAATATTCACCAATCGTTTATAACATTGTTAATAATGCAATATTAGTTTTACCAGCTCCTGTTGGTGCGCAAATTAACATATTCTCATTGCTTAATAAAGCTTTTTCATATACAACACTTTGAATTGTGTTTAATTCTTTAAAACCTCTAAATGCTTATTAAGCAAATTCAGGCAAATCATTTATTTAAATTAAACTATCTTTATGAACATTTGGTTTTGGTGCTGGAATATATATTTCTTCATATCCTTTCTTTGTTACTTTAAATGAATGTGGAGGTAAATGACATTTTTCATTTGACATAAAATGTCCCTAAGATACAAACTACAATTATTCTAGATCAACTATCTTTTTAGATAATCCTTGAAGATCTTAATCAGTAATATTTGTTGATTCATAATACTATTTGTCATTTTCCTCTTATATAATTTAAAATTATGCATCATTCTTCTTCTTTTTTTATAATTCCATCAATATTTACAATCCCTCTTATGTCTATCTCATAGTTGAATGAATCTACTCAACTTATTCTGAGCTCTGAGCTTTACTTAAAAGAGTACAATAAAATATTTTGTGTCTATTTGCATGTAATAATCTAATCAAATCAAAACGATCTTATCCAAATAATGATACCAACTGATTTTCACACTCAATATCTGTTTACAACTTCAAAATATCTAGGACTGTCTATTCCATCTATTATGCCACTATTGGATCTTAGTATATTTTTTATAATTCCCGCTATAACCAAAATCCATCTATATCAACCACTTTGTTTCTTGTCTCTTCAACTTATACTTTTGCTTTGATAGTCTATTCATTTTATTCCTAAGAATCATCTTCCTCTTCTATTATTTCTTCCATATCACTTGAATCTTGCTCTTCTTCCAAATTCAAA
The DNA here is from genome assembly GCA_000733375.1 of Paramecium sexaurelia. Taxonomy (NCBI): domain Eukaryota; phylum Ciliophora; class Oligohymenophorea; order Peniculida; family Parameciidae; genus Paramecium; species Paramecium sexaurelia. The sequence continues at coordinate 35,195 of JPFM01000109.1, read as the reverse complement.
GGTAATTACATCTCATCTGTATTTCCTTGAGTAATTTCAGGATTATAATCTGTTATTCCTTTACTCGATAATACAATATCTGAAAATAGCTCATTTGTCAACTTTCCAATTATTGCTTCTACTTCCTATCTTTTCTCAGAGTCTTTCAAATTATCATTTTTCATTATTGCTAATACTTCATCCACAATAGATTTTATCACATCTTATGATTATTCCTAAAAAAGACCATAAACAATAGACAATAATTTCTCATAGTGTAATCTATTGTCCTTTGTTTTTGGAATATACAATAGATTTTCATACGTAGGCATTCCAACTCCTTCTTCTATCTCCATATTCACTTACTTTCCCAAATTCAAACTTTACTCCTTCTTTCCCTTCACTGGCTTATCTTTCACAGCCTTTGTACCCATCATTCTTGGGTTAATCTTTCCAACCAATGATTCAGGCTCACCTGTTGGCTCATCTGTCCTTGGCCCTGATTCTCTTTAAATAACTAAATTTGAACTCTAGATGTTAAATCATACTATATTTACATAAGTAAATTTATTCTCTTGCAAATGCTATTCAGTCATTAATTAAATTTATTCTTATTTTCATTTTATTTATTTATCGTGCTATAATTTAATATTAATTGATGTATCTATTGAAATAATACTCTTAAAACCTTAACACATATTACTATTGCCTCAATTATTTTGATATTTTATGTATCAAATAATCACCATCAAGATTTAAATTTTTTCAATTATACATATACAAAATTTCTAAAGCAACCATTTTAAAGTTAACATAATTAGATGAGAAACTTTTTGATATTTTATAGAATTAATCTATACTTATTCTAATAATATTAGTTCATATATGAAAACTTAACCAAAAAAAAGGAGTTATTAATATTATGAAATTTTCTATATATAAATTAATTATTTATTGAATTTTATAAAGTTGTATCTAATTAGTTATGGATGGGTAAATAAAAAAGAGCGTTTTATGATATTCATCAAATTCCAGTTGAAAGGATATTTGAAAATGCAATATAAATATAAAATCCTTTAATTTAGGATTAAAAGAAAAATAAGATTTCTTAAATAATTATCAATACTTTTCAAAATTGAATTCAATATTTGAATTAAATTCACAATGAAAATAAATAGCATTATATTTAAATTTAATTTATATAAATAACACTTTTTAAAGACACAAGAATGAAATCAAAATGTGAAGTTTTTGAGTATATTTATGAATCATTTTTCTTCTTGAATATATTGAACAAAGTATAGATAAAATAACGTATTATAATTGAATGATTTATTGAATTTAATATTACTAGCTTTAGGCAATCTTGTAATCAAAATTATATAATTACAGAGGGAAGATAAAAATATATCACATTTTAGAGTATTCAATATAAATAAACTCAATTTAATAAATTCTCTCTTTCTTCCAATGATTATTCAACATGGACGAGCCCATGATCAGGAGTATTATATAAATCAATGTAATTCTGAATTTGAGTTTGCTCTTACTGAAGGCAATTTTAAATTTATTAATTATATCCATTTTATAATCTGGCAGACAACAAATCAAAATCCTCTTATAATAAATTTGTGGGTCTAATTGATAAAAATCTAAATAATAATACCAATAAATTTTACTTAAAAAAAGACAACACGGCAGTAAGTATAGCAGTACAAATAGAAATGTATACTTATACTTAGAGTTCTTTAGAACTTTTGATGGCTTGACTAACAATAAAATACAATTAGAATAACGTTTAAGGTAAATCCTCACATAAAAATTAGAAAAAATAAGATTTAACTAAATTACTCATCGCTTTTCCGGCATGGTGAGGAAATATATATCTTCCTATTCTTGTATTTGGAATAATTATAACATTAAATGGAGCAGTTGAATCTAAAAGCGATGATAATGCTGCATTTCTACCAAGAAAACTGATAGCATAGAAATCATTAATAAATTTACTTGATAGTAATTTAGCAGTTTTTTAATTTTACACTACTCTAACACCGATAAGAAATAGGAATTACAATATAAAGATTCCTTGTGAGAAAGCTGTAGTGATTAATGCTAATACAAACAGGATAAACTCTTCACAATTATAAGCATTTAGGATAAATACTACATCATTGTATAAATCAAATTTGAATAATTAAGATAATAGTAAAGTCAGAGCATAACTAAAAAAGATTCCCCATTTAGATTAAGTAAATTCTTCTGCTTAAGCTGTTACAGCTGATGTAAACTTACCAGCTACTGATGTAATTCTTTTATTGACTGCTGTAGCCATTCTTTAAAATACACTACTGTCTTAGACTTAATTTTATTGTGTTTAAGATTATTTCTAAAGCATAGCAGCATCTTCCTCAGATGCAGGAAGAATCCTATTATTAAGTTTTTCTTAAGCTTAATCTAAATTTTTCTCTTAATTTTGATTGTCTTATTTATCTACATATGCTATTCTATTAACAATAATTCTTTCAGTATGATTTGGAACAATTTAAGCCACTTTATAATACAGTATTGCTTCTGTTATTAAAGAAAGAGCAGCAAATGCATAATATAGATAGGAAGCTTCTTTGCTTGTTCCATTAGCACATAGATATGATTTAGTCAATTCAGAAGCATCTCTGTCTAATAACTTATATGTAAGCAGATAAGGTCCAGCCAATGTGGTTACAAAAAATAGAATGTTTGTAATGACTATGATAAAGAAATAGAACTTTTATTAGGATAAATATGTGTTTAATTATTTTACTTCATCATTGAATATATATTTCTTTGTAGGTTTCACGAAAAAATTAAAAAAATTATAGCATAGTATTTTAATGAATTTTCTAATTGGCCCGACAGCATTATAATTATAAAATATTTCTCTTAGAGAGTATCCTATACCAATATTAAGAAAGTTGTCAAAGCTATAACTTACCATGGAATATTTAAAATAATAAGTATCATAAAGTATAGAATATATTCCTTTTATCGCTTAAATACTTAAAGAATTTTAAATTCGAATTTTTGATGGAGGTATTATTCTAATTAAGGATATGATGTCCCCTTCATCTAGACCTTATTTAAACATTTCATCTACAAGATCATCGTTTAAATCATATTCAATTTAAATCTAATCAATACTAGTACTATTATGTTTTATATTTTGCCATATTTTCAAAATTTAAAATTGATTTATTTGTTCTAATTCAGCAAATTCTGTTTGGATAATTTTAATCCTAAATACATTGCAATCTTTCTATTTAAAATAATCAAATGTTTTTTATTAGAATAATAAATTATATGGATAAGGTGATCCAGGATATTCAGTTATGTATTCAAAATGATTAGCCAAATTATCTAATGTCAACAAACTTAAATATATATCTATTAAATCATTTCCTTTTGTACTATAATATTAATTTAAGATGCTTAAATAATGATCACAGATATTTAAATGATATGTGGAATATTTAGATTTTGTAAGTTTCCAATCTTTTAAATAAACAATCTTTTGTCTTAGTTTAAGTATTCTTTAAAACATTTATAAGATGTCACCAAATGACTCTGGAACACCGTCAAAATATCCAAAATTTAAACTATTATCATATTCTATCTCTACAGGTAAATCATATGGTTTTTTATAATCAGGTGGTTATTCTGATAAATAATTAGCTATATAATCTTTTAAACTAACATTGTAACATAGGAAGGTGTGAAGTGGAACCTTTTTATTTGGAGAGGTAAGCGCTCTATCTTTAATAACCTCAGCAATTACATCTAGCTTAATTTGACTATCCAACATGGTACTAATCATATTTAATTCTTCCAAATAGACTTTTGGATGAAAGAAAAAGTTTTTAAATAAATTTTACCAACCTAAATGAGTCAATGAATTATTTTAAGAAAAATTAATATTCTTAACATTGAATTTATAATTTGGAGGTTTTTTTGAAAAAAATTAGACTGCCTCATTTACGATATATCTTGTTTTCAAATCATTCAAAGCCATAAAATGAATATTTAATGTTTCTAAATAAGGAGTGTTATCAGTAAAAACAAATGTTCTTAAAAAGTTTTGCCAAGATTCTTATTCATCAATGAATTCATTTCTTCCTACATCTAAATACTTGAGAGGGAATTTTGTTGAATATTATCTTTAATGGGTTTTTTAAAATTAAAACCAATTTTATGCAGCCAAACATAAGCTATTTGTCATAGCATCATTCCAATTTGTAACTTATACTTCAAATCTCTCAACATTAATATATTCAAAATATAATAGGTCTTTGTTATATTTTTAAACTCCATCATCACCCATGTATAATGAATAATAAAGAGTAATACGTTTTAGTTTTAATTATGCAGTCTTTTCTCGACCCTCAGTTTTTATTTTCTCTCTAAAAGTATCAGAATAATTGCATAAAGCATCTATTCCTGCTATTTTAAAATGGCATTAACTTAACACTAATTCCTCTAAATTACTAGATTCATTATATATAAGAATTTAACTTATAATTTTCAGAGCATTAACATCAAGCTATTCACTTGAATTATATAATAAACCCATGCTTAAGTTAAAATACTTTATCTTTTATGCTAAATCATAAATTTCAAATTTGTTTTTTAATAAATTTGATTCTCTTAATACTACTTCTGTGATTCCAAGATTTACATTGAAAAGGAATTTTCTAAAAAATTCACCAGGGTTATTACATTTTAATTATTTAATATCAAATCTGAATTAATTGGATCTATGTATATCCATTAATTAACAAATATCATAAATTTCAAACTCATTTTCTAATTATAGCTTATATACTTAAAAAAGAGATAAATTATCAAACAATTTAGAGATCTTTTCAAATAAAATTTTATTAAGTTTTAAATCTCCTTTAAATTTTAACTTTTTTAATAATAAATTATCGAAATTTTCTATTTTTTTTAGAATTTCCCTAAGAATAGAAGTAGCATCAATAAGATCAAATGTTATTTCTTATAAGCCACATAGAATTAACTTATATATTAAAACACTATATTCTTTTACTTAATTTGAATATTCTGGTTTTATTTTTATATTAATAGATTCTACCCTTACATTTGAAAATTTAAATTAATCAAATGTTTCTTAATTAATTTCAGATAAAATTGGAGAACTGTTTAGATTTTATATTGGCATCTTTTCACCAAATATTATCCATTGACAATAATTGATTGTATCTTCAAAATTAAGAGTTTCTTCTAGATTTGGAAGAAGTAATTCTTACAATTAATAATCGTCTCTTCTATTAATATTTTACAAGATGTAATGTAAAATAGGTTAAGTACATCCAGATATTTATAATTTATTTAATTCAATTTGTTTTGAACATAGAAACATTTATATAAATTTTTCAGTGCTTTCAGCATCATTAGCTTTTAAGTTTGTAATTTTTATTGATTTTATTTAACTTTTATGATCTTATTTAGATTATTTTAATGATGATTCAAGGTATAATTTAGAGTAATCATAAGCTTCTAAACACGCTTTAATAAAAATAACCATATTCAAAGATTCTAATTCTAATTCCTTTAATTAACTTTCAGGATGAATAATAAAACCTACAATTAATCTATAATATTCAAATTTTAATTAAGTATCATCAAGATTATGGAAGTCCATCTTTAACATTAGCCTTGTAATCTACTTTGGATATTGTGGAGTAAACTTTTTGTAATTGTAAAATATTTTTTCTTTTAAACATAATTATGAAGTATCTATCAGCTATTAAGTTTCATTAATAATTTTGTCTCTATCTTTTTGGAAAGTACTTAATAATAAAGATGGATTAACAATTGTTATGGATTCCTATCCAGGAACATCTTCCTTTTTTTCTAGTTTACTTTCATTCAATAATACATCCCAAAGTTATTACCAGGAATTTGCTGACATTTGACTATTGTTACTCAAATTGAGATCTCTTAACAAAAAGACCCTATTATATAATTTTTATTCTTCTTTAATGGCAAACAATTACCTTGAAATAATTTACAACATTTCATCATTCAGATTGCAACCATCTAAATTAAGGACTTCTAATAATTGTCTATTTTTATTTAATACTATTCCTTCCATAAGTGACTTGAAAGTTTAAACATCTTATATAACAGTTCTTTCACAAGAAAACTGTTTCATTTTAAATGAATAATATTGATCCAATTATAAATTTTTAATTATTTCTCTACTTTTTTTAATGCCAGAGTCAAAATCTGAGCAATTTATTATTGATAAATTTTTTAATTCGCAAATAACTAAGAACGCGCTAAAAACGTCGTCTTAAATTTTACAATTTTCAAATTTTAAATCAGTTAAAGATAATGGTAACACAATACTATCATCTTATATTTTTGACAACATATTTTAATCATTTAAATCTCTATTCACTCCTCCTGATTCTTTCTTTTATTTGATAGCATTAAATAATTCTTATTCAAAAGGTAGTAATAATTAATTAAGTGCATCCGAGAATTATTAATTTAATACTACATTCTTTATTTCCAAAATTTATAGTGTTAATCTTTGATTAAGTATAAAAATTTGTATAACTTTTTTCCAATCTTCTTTGGTTTCTAAATCAATATTATCAATTTCAAAATAAGTTAAAGCTCTAAGTGGATTTATATCTTAATTATTTTTGATTAAATTTTCTATTTTGTTTAATTATAATGTCAGTTTAAGATTTTTCAAAATTAAACTATAGAGATTAACATTTTTATTGAAAATAACATATTCAAAAAAAACATTTTCTCCTTCTCTCTTATTTAATGATCCTATTGTTAGTTTTCCCAAATTTACTTTATCACTTTTCTCTACTTAATTTCGTAAAGATTTATTATTTTGGTCTTCATTATTAGTATAAATATCCACAAATAATAGTTCTTTTAGTTAAATTTTCGGATTAAATATGAATAATTCAATAAATTAATTGATTTCTATAGTTATATCTTAAAGATTTTATAATTTGAGTACTTTCAAACTATGAAATTAAGAAGCAGTTAATTAAGAACAATAAGAGATCATTTATTAATACCAAGAATTCCATTAGAATGTCATAGAGTCTTTTTAATAACTAAGTTCTTCTAATTAAACTGATGATTAACATAGAAAACATTTAATAGTGTTAAAATCCATTTAATAATCACTATCATCCATAGAAATCCTTTTAATGGAATATTTGATGTTTGGATTATTGTTTGTTTTTTCAATCACTTCAACACATGCTTCTAATAATCCTTCTGCTCTATTTGCTTATCTAAATGTGCTTGATTAGATTTCGATAGTTTCAATTTCAACAATACTACCTTTTTCTGTAAACAAGTATTCTAAGAAGAATTCTTTTTTTGTTTATCTTTCCATTCTATAGGATTGTTTAGGATATATAATATGTTTTAATGGATGTTTATAATTACTAAAGAATGAATCTTCTTTGATCTTTTTATTCATATAAGTTAGAAATTTCTTCTTGGCTTTAACATAAGCTTGACATCTACCTATATCAAAATTTTAGACATCTAATAGAATTATTATACATAGTACGTAATGTTCTAATATTGCTAAATTCAGTGAATACTGTATTAATCAATAATTTCTCAACTAAATCATGTCGATTATAATTTTCTACACTACTTAAATCTAATATTTATAGATAATCTTTTCTATATTTTTTTTCTAGATATGTTAATTGAATATAATTACATTCTCTATATAATTGTTTACTCTCTTTAGTTTTATCCGCAAATGCTTCGGTTAAAACAAACATTTTAAATAATGTTGATAATTATTAAGGCATGCTGCCAGTAAATGTAATTACTTTACAATATTTAAATATGTTATCTGACAATGCTTTGAATGTTTTTTCTAACATATCCTTATTATAGGAGATATCAAACTCTCTTAATTTTAAATTGTCATATCTATTTCCCATCAATTATAAAATTGTTTAAGAATTATGAATTAAAGGTTGATTAGCAATTTTTAGAACCAGTAAACCTTTAGCAGATGACATAGATGTACACATATTATTGAATGCATTTTAAGTACCCAAGTAATTATCACTAATATCTAAATAAGTTAATTATTCTAAATTATCCTCTTTATAAGTTGTTTAAATTAAATCTTAAAACCCCTTCCAATTTTTATCAGTAAAGCATTTTTTTAATGTTAGTTTATAATATTAGGTTTAATCTATTTTTGCCTCAGCTCTTTATACTCTTTTTTATATTTATTCATCTTTTTTCTTCCTTAATAATCGAATAATCGCAACAGAAAAAGCTTATTTATTTTTTATCAATTTATAGTAATGTATCATATTTTTCTCGAATTTTTTCAATAAATATTCTTTCAATTCCTTTAATAAGACTCCTTTGTAAATTCCTGGATTTCCCATAATGTATATCTAAGATTAAATATAGACATACACTTCTAACATCAATATTTCTCTCAAATAAGAAGTAAAGAAAATCAGCACAATCTTCATTATCTAATTCATTCTGTTATAATTCTATGATCAATTTCTACGGTTCAACCCACGAAAGCCAACTACTTAAAACATCTAAATGTGCTTTATCTAATTGTGTATCTACGAATCCTATTGCTTTTAATCCTTGAATGCCTCGTAATTTGGTCTCAATATTAATCCAGTTTTCAATCTTGAATGTCCCTTTAAATCCTTTTATTTATAATCTTCTACGATTATGATTGTAACAATATTCCTAAAACTCAACTTAGTAATACTTGTAATTTGTTAAATTAGTATTCTAAAGGCAATTCAGGCCTAAAAGTAAACTTTGCTTTTCTTTATCCTTTTTTCTCGCCTTTCTAATTGTGAACTCTTAAACTCAAAGATCTAGAAGGTCTTCGACCAAGTTCATTATTTAATCCATCTAATGCTGCTTATGCTCCACCAAGGAATATATTTTGCATACAATTTTTAATAATATATAATTAACTGTTTCATTAATGAACTCTCATATATATAAACACCATTAATCCATCCATTACCGATTAATCAACTAATAAAAAATATTATTTATTCCAAAAACAAATTTCATTTCATCTAAAATTTATTAATTTTATAATGACTAATTTGCTCTGTCCTTGGCATTTATAACCAATCATACAAATTGATGTAGATCCCAAAACTCCTTCAGCTTAAAGACCAGTTTGTTTAGAATGTCCATCTAAAACTCGTGAAAACATTAAGAGAGCTTTACAGATATACAAAGAATTAACAGTCCCGAAATTAAATAGAATTAACTAACTGAAAAACTTATAATTAACTACTTAAAAAGAAAGTAAAAAGAGAGTCTCCTAGATTTAAGAATAGCTAACAATAGAAATCAATCAATTAAACGCAAAGATAGATAAGAAACATTAAAATATTATACATAAACTATTAGAATTCGAAAAAGAACTTTAAATTGATGAAGAATTAATAACATTAACATAATTACAAGCAATTGCTCAAATAGTAGTTGAAAGTTAGAATAATATTCTTTAATCTTCCCCATTTTAAGAAGAACATGATAAAATAATTAATTCTATTGAACTATTGAAATAAGAATTAATCAATGAATTAGATGAAACCTAAGTGAAATTAAAAACGCATTTTAATTCAATTATAGATTACATTGAAACATAGAATAAGGAAACTGTAATTTAAGAAAATGGAAATAAAATATAACCTACTTAATCGGTTTAACCTAAACAATAGATTATCTATTAATTAGATTAAAATTATGAAGCATGTGCTTTTAATGATAAATTGTTATTATTAGCAAATAAAAATTAAAAGTAAATATAAGTTTATCATTTGGATATCTAAAATAAACAAAATTAATTTGATTTATCATTTAATGATCCAATTTGTTTATGTTTGAATCAATAATAATTAATTGTAAGGAGTTCACAAAATGAGATTTCTATAAACTAAATAGAAAATGAGTTTATTTAGAAATAGATTATTAAATGTAATGAAAAAGAATAAGGGTATAATTCTTGTATGGTTTTAAGTGAAAATAACTAATTTCTTATATATGCGCAACCATAACCTATAATTATGATCTTCATCAAAAAAGACCAAAGTAATTAGTAGTGGAGTAAACATTAAGCACTAGATGGATTTGGATGGCCGGTATAGGATTTAAGTTTTCATCAAGAAACAATGAATATTGTAATATGCACTCATAATAAAGATATATTTATTTGGAAAAAAGAAATCACAAAACTTAATCAAATAAAATGGGTATTAATGGGTGAACCTATAAAAAAAGCCCATAATGATAGAATTTATAGTGTTTGTTGGATTTAATCAGATTAATTTCTTAGTAGTGGATTGGATATTGTAAATTGGAAATAGAATAAGAATGGAGAATTTGAAAGAATTTAAAAAATAGAAAAATTTCACACCATTGAAAAATTATATTTCTTAAGATTTACAAACTTATTATTTGTCTTAGAATCAGGAAGTTGTATAGATTTATATTACATAAATGATAAGAACGAATTAGAAAAATAAGATTCTATGAAAGGTAACTTCAAAATATTATCAATATAATAATAATTGAGTGCAATTGCAATAAATAACTTGGATACTATCTAATTGTAAATATTGAAATTCTTTTATTGATTTTATTATAAAATATAAATAATTATTATTAATTTCCAAATACCTCTTTGAATTTTCAATGAATAGTTTCCAATTATTTAAATGAATTTTTATAGAATGAATAAATTTGATCTATCTTTTTCTTCATAATTTTATTTATATCTAAAATTTCCAAATACGGCAAAATAGATTCGTCCAATATATTTAATTCTTCACCTTATGATATAATTCATATTCAAATAACAAAAATTTTTTATTAAATTAATATTATATATATAATTAATTTTTATTTATAAAAATGAAATCAACTTTTATTGCTAGTTTGTCATCAAATCTAAAAATAATTACATTATATTAAAATTAGATTATTGAAATAAATAAATAGACACATTTTTGAAAAGGAATTACAATAAAAATTTCTGAAATAACAATTGGAATAATAACCATTGATTTTAATAACTATAAATTTAAGATTATTACTTAGAGAAATTAAAAATGAAGAGTTGATTATAAATAATAGAATTATATAATGCAATAATTTATATTAAAATAAAAAAATATAATGTTTTAGAGATATATAATTTAAGATATTTTCATTAGAAAGTAAATTTAAGTAGATGGATTATATATGTTAAATATTTTAGATTCACCATAAATCTTTGAATGATTTTATTAAATTAATAGTTAATTTTCGATATTATGATCAAACGTCCTATAATAAATGAAAAGTTGGTAATTATAAGATATAAAAAAATTTCGAACAGAAATAAATGTGATTTGAATAGAGATTTAATAAATATATATAAAATGATAAAAATCCTAATCTACTTTTTATTTCTTAGCTCTGCCTTAGGGATTTATAGTGATGACGATGTTTTTTATTGCTATGATGATTTGACCGATGAGGAACTTTCTGAAAAGATAAAAGTACAGCCTTTAGATCAATATATATTTTTAATAGTTTGTAATAGAAGGGTTTAATAATAAATTAGCTCCATTAGCATTCATATGTACAATGTTTATTACTTACAGTTTTATAAAGTATCCAAACACAAGGAAGATGCCAGGAGATATAGTTTTTTTTATATCTATGTCTGATGCAATCTTATGTATCCATTGGTTTGCTACTGCTCTTTTTTATACTCTATATAAGGAGAATCCATTGAGTTCAGGTGCCTTTTGTTAGATTAATTCAATGTTTAGTATATTTGCAGGGACTGGAGAAGTAGCCTATAATGTAGTATTTTGCATATATATACGATTAACCTTAAAAAATCAATTTAGAGGGATTCCAAAATTACCCATTATTCTCCATTCATTAGCATGGATGGCAATGATTTCTATTCCATTGTTAGCTAAATTTACTCATAATAATGGATTATCATTATTTGGAACTTGCAGTTTTAAGTATCATCCAGGCTTTCCTTTAGCAGGCATTTTATTAGTATTTTGTTATACTGCTATTTCAATATACACAATATTATACTTCAATAAAGCTATTCCTGATGATGAGAAATACAGAGAGTTCAAGAATACTTTTGCAAAATACTATTATCGTTATATAAAAGGTTCTTGTATAATATGGACATGTGAAGCTGTAAGTTTTACAATAGCAGGACTTAATTGTTCATATTTTCATGAAGGATTTCTTCTCATTTTTATCACAATAGGTAATTCAGCTAAGTTATGTACACCTGTGGTATTATCAATCTTGAGATATAATGATCCTACAATTAAAGAATAAGTGAAGAGAATATGGAGGAAGATTTGGAGAAGAGATAATATCTAAAGTGAATTATGTATAATATATAGTATGATAATTTTTTAGTGTAAGACGATGCTAATTTTTATGATACTATACATTAGAATCTTAAATTTGATTAAGTCAATACCATTATATATGGAATTAGAGCTATATGTCAATCAGATAATCCAAATGATAATGCTACTTAAGAAGAATTTGAACAAATTTAAATTCTGAGGAAATTCACTGATCTCAAATTTTAAAATGATACTGTTTCTAATAGTGATCTTAATAGATTAAAAAATAACCATAATTTAACTGCAGATGATTTTATGGAAGAAATTACTTATGAAATCGATAGTCATGGTGGTTAAAATTAACAATCAATTGATCTCAAATTATTATAATCTACAATGATCGTTTACGCTCCAGCTGTTTTCTAAAAAATTAGATTAAAAGATAGTAAAATGATTAATCATTTTAAATCTTTTGATCCTCTTTCAAATCAAGAATAAATTAAAAAGTTCAAAGGGCCAGATGGAGGTAAAGGAGGAGCCTTCTTCTTTTTTACACATGATAACAAATTAATCATTAAGACTTTATCTGATTAAGAATTAGTTGTCATTAGAAAGAATCTTATTCCATACTATACTCATATTTAAGATAATGAGAGTGTTATTTCACCAATATATGGAATATTTAAATTATAAAGATAAAATGTAGGATAATATATTATTTTCTTAGGTTGAAGAACCTATAAATGTTGTTGTAATGAGAAATGCTATGTAAATTCCATCGATGTACAGAATTAGAACTTACGACATAAAAGGATCAGAACATTCAAGATAAGTTTTAAAGAAAAACAAAAAAACCAATGATTTGGAACTCAAAAAAATTACATTAAAAGATATAGATTTCTAAAAATTAGAATAGTAGTTGCATATACCATAACAATATAGAGAAAGATTAAGAAAATGTTTGGTAAATGATGCTACATTTTTTGGAAAAATCAAATTAATGGATTATTCTCTTTTGATTATCAAAATGGATTGGTATACCTATAGTTAGAATAATCCACACATTAGAGAAGCAGATGTAAAATTTCTTTCAATTTTAATAGATTCCAAATTACTTTTCATCTGATTTACAATGTATTCGTTCCACTAATGCATTTGAAAAAGGGATATATTATCATATTGCTATTATTGATTATTTATAAGAATGGAATACTTAAAAAATTATAGAAAAACATACCAAAAAAGCTATTCATGTTAATATTGCTTTAGATACCTCTGCTTAAAACCCAGAAGATTATGCTAAGAGATTTATAGAAAAAGTTGCTTATGTTATAATTTGAATATTTTATTAAAATTTATTTGTTTAAATATTAACATTAAAGGAATTTCATATTCAATTATAAATCAAAAGCCACTACAATTTCTACAAGAAGATCTTTTAAAGTAGAATCATTATTTAAGATCTCTCATGGTCTAAATAAGAATTATTTTTGTTTATTTACCTAGTGAATGTCTCTACTTCATTTTGGCTTACAAATTTCATTATTTTATACTTGATAGAATTAAAATACAATAATAAAAAATAATATTTGTTATTTTATATGTTCATACACATAAATATTCAAACTAATGTTCAATAACTTTTCTAAATAGATATAAATATAAAATGTTGATACTTTGACTTAATTATATCATATTAATCCAAAGAGAATAAACATTATGAGTTAATAAAAGAATATAAATTTATATTAAAAAAAATAAACATACTAAAACAATATTATTGTTATTCCTTAATTGAATAAAAATGGTTATTATATTAAGTAATTGAGAAAAAGTAGATTTATAAGAAGAATTAATGAGTTTTAATCACTCTAAGACAATATTTATGAAAATAAAGATTCAATGCTTTTATTTGCTTATCAATATTAAGAAAATGCAGGTGAAAAATATAAATTGTATCGATTTGATTTATTAAAAGGTGTGAAAATAGAATTGAACTACAATTTGATAAAAAAGTAGTAAATTAAATAGTTCCCTTTAAGTATTTAAAATGATTTGATTATAGGATTTGAAAATACTTTTCTATATAGTATTGATTAATTATGTACATAAATAATAATATTACAAATAGAGTTAATTTAATATATGGAGTATGAATTATTTTTAAGATAAATATTTTTATATTATTAATATGATTTAACAAAAGAATGGAGATTTAAAATGTCAAAAGAGTGAACACAATATTAACATTAAAATGATTTGCTTAAATGAATTTTGCCCAGATTTCAGATTGTTTTGTATGAAATGTGTATAAAATAAATTTCATCATGCCCATCTAGAATCATGGGTAGACATGCCATAACTAATGGAATAACTAGAGCAATAAGAAAAGGAGTGTGAAAAATTTTTAGAAGATATTTCTTCATTATTTGAATCATCCATACAATCATTTTAAAAGTTAAAGGATGGAATTAAATTGAAATATTTGATAAAAAAAGAAAGATTGGCAAAAATGGATGTGTAATAATTGAATACAGTGGTTAATGAAATGATTAAATTCTCAGAATATAAATCATAAGCTTAATAATTAATGACCAACTCTTTAAATTCTATGCAAATAGATTTAATTAAACTTAAAATAAAGTTGAATATAGAGTAATTGAATTATTGCAAATAAAATGAAACCAACGAAAAATAAACACAAGAAAATGAAAATAAAGGTAGAAATTAATTGAATTAGGCAATAAATTAAATTAGAATGAAATTATAGAAGCGTCAATAAAATTGTTAAATTAAACTTAGGCGTTGAATCATGCAAATTTATCAGCATATTCAATGAAATGTAATTTGTAAATCAAATATTTAGCATAAAATTTAAAATAACTTGGATAATTTGAAGAGGCAATTATATGGGCTAATAAAGCTTTAGAAATCGATCCAAATCATGTTAATACTTTAAGTGGCAAAGGTAATTATAAGTTGTAATATTTAGCTAAATGTTTATACATGTTAGATAAATACGACGAAGCATTAGAATGGACTGATAAAGCATTGAAAATAGATCCTAATAATTTTAATTCATTAAAATGTAAAGGTAAATATCAATATTATTCTTAAGGAGAGAGTTTAAGTTAGTTAGGAAAATATAAAAATGCCTTGATTTGGTTAGATAAAGCATTGTTAATAGATGCTTTAGATATTTCTGCTTTATACACCAAAGGTTATTTATAATTCAAAAATCTATTAGCTCAATGTTTATATTCGATAGCTGAATATAAAGAAGCAATTATCCAAATAGACAAAATCTTAAATATAGATCCTAATCACTTAAATTCTATATGTTGCAAGAGTAATATTTTATAATATTTATTTAGTTCAAAGTTTATGCATGCTTGATAAATATGAAGAGGCCATCTAATGGGCTGATAAAGGATTGAACAAAGATCCAAATCATCTAATTATCTTAACTTGTAAAAGTAAATATTGTTTGTAATTTTTTAGCGTAAAGTCTATTTATCTTGGATCGTTTCTAAGAAGCCTTATTATAGGCTGATTTAGTATTAGAGTAAGATCCGAAAAACATCAATACTTTAGATTGTAAAGGTTTTTATTTATTCTTATATAAAAGCTTAAAGCTTATTTTAAATTGCAAATTACAAAGAAGCAATTCTTGTAACAGATAGAATCTTGACGCTTAATCCGAAGCATCTCAATGCTTTACGTTTTAAAAGTTTAAATTTACAATAATATTAAGCTGCTTGTTTATATGCTTTGAGTTAATTTTAAAGTGCAATATCCTTTGCGGATAAACTTATTGCGATTGAACCTAATGATGAGAGTACAATTATAACTAAAGGTAAACTAAATAATTAACACCAGCAAGTAGTTTAAAATAACTTGGACAATTCAAAGATGCTTTAATTTGGTAAGATAAAGCTTTATCTATGAACCCATAGAACTTATCTATATTACAATCATAAAGTATTTTTAATTATAAATTAAGCATCATGTCTATTTCAATTAAATAGATATCAAGAAACAATAGAATGTGCTGATAAAGTTCTTACATAAGATCCGAAAAATATTGAAGTATTAATTTATAAAGGTAATCGACATTATAAATTATTAGCTGAAAGTTTAAGGCTTCTTGGGTAATACAATGAGGCTGTTTAATGGGCAGATAAAGTTTTAACTATAGATCCTAAAAATGCAACTGCTTTGCATTGTAAAAGTACATGTTTTGTTAATGTCAAGCAAATAGTTTATCATCCATTGGTTAATCTTAAGATGCGTAAGTTTGTATTGACAAAGCTGTAAAGATAGAATCTAAATATTTGTAAGCATTAATTCTAAAAGGTAAATATATTTTACCAAATCATAAATTTTAGCGAAAAACTTAATTTAAGATGGAGAATATGAAGAAGCGATCGTCATAATTGATAAGGCATTAAAAATTGACTTTAATGATATTTAAAGCTTGGAATGCAAATGTATTACTTTATTCAATTCTTAGTGTAATGCTTATTTAAATTGAAATAATATGAAAACGCAGTTGTGTTATGTAATACCATTTTAGATCTAGAATCTAAAAATATGACTTGTATGTAGTATTTAGGTGAAATTTGATTAAATATATTTAGCTGATAGTCTAAGATTTCTTGGAAACTATTAAGAAGCAGTAAAGCAGACAAATAACATTTTATCTCTAAATGAAAATTCAGTCAATGCATTATAGTGTAAAGGTACATCCTTTATAAATTTTGAGCTCTATGCTTAAATTTTCTCGGACAATAAAAAGAAGCGTTGGCTCTAGTCAATAAAGCTTTAACAATAGACCCAAACTAACTTGATACTATCTGTTGTAAAGGTACTGTCCTTAATCAATTAAGCAAATATATTATAATATATGGGAAAATATTCTGAAGCCTTAAATTTATCAGAAAAGATTTTAGATAGGTATCCAAAAAATCTTGATGCTTTGAAATGCTAAGGTATCTAATTAGAGATCTAATTAATTAGCTCATTGTTTATATATGTTGGCTCAATTTAAAGATGCTATTACATCAGCTTAGGAAGTCTTAGAATAAGAACCAAAGAATGTTAATCTTCTTAAAATAAATGGTATCAATTTTCTTAGTTAATTTAAAAGTTTAAAGTTTATTCAAACTTGGATAATATGATGATGCCCTTAAATTAGCTGAATAGACTTTAGAAATTTGCCCAAATAATCTTGATATTCTTCTTTGTAAAGGTATATTAAATTAAAAATAATCTTAGCTCATAGTTTTAGATTGTTAGGAAAGTGCAATGATGCATTAGTAATAGTAGAAAAAATTCTTAGTATTGATTCAAATAATATAAATGCTATGCAATGCAAAGGTTAAAATTTTCTCTATAAAACTAGCTCAAACTTTATATATGTTGGATAAGTATACTGATTCTATCACTTGGGCTGATAAGGTTTTATCAATAGATCCTAATCAAATAAGTACTTTACATTGCAAAGGTATTTCATTTATCTTTGATAATAGCTGATAATTTAAGATTACTTGGAAAATATAAAGATGCAATTTTTTGGGCTGACAAAGTATTGGCTATAGATTCTAGATTTGTTAATGCCTTATATTGTAAAGGTTATTTTATATCATTAAAAATTAGCTGATAGTTTACGATCTCTTTCTTAATTTCAAGATGCCATGAATTGTGCTGAAAAGGCTTTGGCAATTGATCCAAATCATGTCAATACTTTAGGAGCCAAAGGTAATATCGATATTAATTAGGCGATATATTAAGAATTTTCAAGAAATATGAGTCAGCTCTAAAATTATTTGATCAAGCCTTGAGTATTAATCCAACTAGCTTATTCTCACTTTCTTAAAAAGGTTTTATTTTTTATAATAATTTAAGGTGTATGTTTATAAGAGTAAAGACGGTATTAAGAAGCTATACTCTGTTTTGATAGAGCCTTAACAATTTATCCGAACGGAGAATGGGCAATCTCCAGAAAAAGTTTATTAATTAATATTTTTTAGAATAATGTGAAGAAGCTTTGATAAAGCAAAGGTAAACCGTGAAATAATATTGAAATGTTTCATATATAAATAAATATTATTATTGACATTAGTTATAAACAAAAAATAATTATTTTTAATATTAAACATCATTTTAGATCATTCAATTTATCAATTGATTTCTAATAATTAGAGATTTATCTCTATAAGAATTTATTAAATTAATACAATAACTCGGCTTTTATTTGGTGAGTACCATCAAATTAATGTCTTGTATATATATCAAAAAAATTAATTTCATCTTAAAATTTTGTTTATATAACATCTAAATTACTTAAAATAATTAATCTTATAGCTAAATATATAAATTTAGAAATCATTTATTTATTTTAATCATCTTAATATGCGATATAATTAGACATCTTGGTATAAATTTATTATAATAAATATTGTAAGAATGCTGTAATTGTAATCTGTAGGATTTGAAAATTTAAAAATCCTTTTATTTCATTATTTTCCTTTTTAAATATTAAACAAAGTTTAGTTTATTGTTATTATTATATTTATTTTGAATTTAAAGATTAAGAATAAAATCAAGTATTTTACTGTAATTTTAAATTATATTAAAAAACTATATTTTCTTTTATCTAGTTTTTAATGGTTTCATTTGTCATATAAGATAATAATAAAGAAAATACAGATTTCATTAATTTGAAAAAAAATCAGAAATTACCAGAAGAAAAGGATTTAGACCAACAAATGATAAGTTCAATTTATTTTCTAAATTATATTAATTATCAAATGGGGAATACATCAGGATCAGAATATGGTGGTATATTAATAAGAACGGAGAAATAGCTCTATTTTGCAGGCGATGTAGTAAAAGGTAAATAGATTAACAATTTGTTTTTAGGCAACATTTATCTCCATATCATAAAATAAGGATTTCATGGAAAAGTGATTTAACTTTCAATTCTTGGTAAAGAAAAAACTTGTTGGTCAACTGGACAAGGTAGTAGAAGAAGAACTCATGAAGGGAAAAACATTTTTCACAACCACACTGTTATAGTCCATAAATTTGAAGATGATAATCTTATGATAGGTTAATTTACATTTCCTTTTGAAATACATCTTTCTCAAATATTGCCAGGGTCTTTTTATTATAAAGATGATGTTTTAGCGAGTTTAAGTTATAAAGTTATTGCTAAAGTAATATCAAATTCCAAATCGATAAATGACATTAAGAATAAACAAGTACTAATCTTAAGGGAACCTATTAAATAGATTCTTTAATCTAAATAGTAGAAGGAATCTGCTCCATTAATTAGTGGATGCTGTATAAAGAGAGGAGTATTCATTAATTAATTATTTAGACCTCATCTATTGAAGTTAAAGTAGAAAAAAATTTTTATTTTCCAAATGAAATTGTAAAGTTTAATTATGAAATTGATAATTCAAATAGCCAGTTAGATATAGATAAGATAGATACTGTTCTTATGAATAAATTAAGATTGAGATCTGACTCAAATAGTGAGCATAATCTAGAATTTGAATTAAATTATTAATATCATCGTGGTCCCAAAAAAGGAATAAAGATTTAACCAGAATATTAGTTAGATCATGAATTGTCATTAAAAAATTTAAAAAATCCGATAGAACCTATAACTCCATCTATTACAGGAAATTGGGTGAATTCTTCATACTATTTAAAAGTGGAACCACATTATGAAGGTAAGCTTCTTATATATCTATTAAGGATGTTCATGTTGTTCACCTAGACCGACTGTTAAAGTACCAATTACTGTTATGGCTTTGCTGCCTAAAGAATACATTTAACCATTAGAATAACCGGAAAATTGGAATCCTCAAGCATTCTAACCAATAATTATTTAATCAAATCCTCAAGGTTAAACCAATATGATAAACTAAGAATTAAATAAAATGGCAAATCCTATGAATTCATGAATTTTCACCAATTTAATTCATTATTTTTGTATAGATAATAAATTTCTTTTCAGTGGAATTCAATTCTTATATGATTGAAACAAATGATATAAATTCGATATCAAATTATATGTTAATCTTAATTATTTAAAAATTTAATGCAACCCATAGCTTTTATGATATTTTGTTAATTTAAAAAAATATATCTTTATTATAAGAATTAATTAAATATATCACAATATGTTTTTTCATGTTATAAATGAAACTCAAAAAAATTAAGTTGATTGAAATTATTCAATAAAGGTTACTCAAGTGTTTTTAGTAAGATATAACTAGAATTATTAATAATGACATCTTCTAAGTATATTTAAATGAGAAACTTAAGTTTTTTTTTATTGATCTATTTATTAATAATAATGCAATAAACATAACAATTTTAACACTTATATCAGTTGTTTGTTAGATTGACTCTACTTAAATTATTAGTGTCTTGAATCGATAAATTTCTAATTAAAATCTTGCTAATGAATTCAAACCTATTCCTTATGAGAAATATAATTTATCTATTCACATTAATCGAAGTTTTTAAAGGGTTAAACAAATTATAAACTATGGATGTATCAAAGCTTAATTACTTTGTTATAGTTTTATTAAAAATGAAATTCTACTTAAAAATTGAATTGGATTCATTTTATCTAGAAAAATTAATGAAAATTATCTTGCTGTAATTATTAGAAATCAAATGAATTAAACTAGATTAAACAAGAATAATTTTATAGAATTAAAAAATATGTGCATCCCTGTCAAAATGTTGAGACTATACTCTAATTACACAGGTTTTATAGGTATCACGCTTTCGATACTAATTGCGATTATAGTATTTATTAATTTCAAAGAAACATATGATTATATAACAAAAATATTCTAACTCTAAATAAACAATACAGGAAGTAAATACATATATTAGAATATTTAGCTTTTGAGTGTGTTTTTTTTGGGTGATTGTTATTGTTTTCCTTATAGGAGCGTTCTTAATCTCAATTTGTGGCTTATGTTGGAGAGCTTTTTAAAATCATATTTTTTTACACTGCTTTAGCTATTTATCTTTGTTATTTGCTTTACCAAGCTTATTTTTTGGGATTGCATTGCCTTTTGTAGATTTACATCAACAAAAATAAGACATTATTAAGAATTGTTAAAAATACCCTGAGGATTATTAAATTATCGAATAAATGTATTAAGAAGCGTCTACTAATTTGTGTCAATAATCTTGCGAATGTTTTTATCATCAGAAAATGACACCTAAAATAGAAAATTATGTTATATTTTATTCTGAAACAGACTAAAGCAAAGTATGTTATTTAAATATATTATGAAATTAGCCAATAAAAGCACAATAATGCAGTTATTTCTAGATAAAGATAAAGAAAATTCTGAGTCCATCGGCTGGTTAGAAAATAAGTTGGGTTGTTCAGGTTGGTGTTACTAATATCCAATTTAAATGTTTAACGATATTAATAATCAAGTTTTAGATAAAAGGTATTTCTTAAATATCTCCTAGTGATGCATGCTCTGTGTATTATTCAACTTACACAAGCTCCGTTTTAATTAAAATCTATTATTATTTCATATCACTAGGAGCCTATTTCGTATTGACATCTATATTAGGAATATGCTTTGGATGTCATCCAAAAAGAGATCTACCTTAACAATACAAATAACTTGGAGAAGAAAGACAAAGATAATGATGATTTATTCATATAAATAAAAAATAATATTTGTATTTCTATCAAATATATTTTGTTTTAAGTGTAATTATAAACATTCAGCTTATGAGAATAATACGTATGAAGATTTTAAAATTATCTAACTAAAGTAGATTAAAAGTGTGATAGAACCAAAATTAACAGATTAC
The DNA here is from genome assembly GCA_000733375.1 of Paramecium sexaurelia. Classification (NCBI taxonomy): domain Eukaryota; phylum Ciliophora; class Oligohymenophorea; order Peniculida; family Parameciidae; genus Paramecium; species Paramecium sexaurelia. Next base: position 12,906 of record JPFM01000109.1, on the reverse strand, counting down.
ATAAATTCAACCCCTTATTTTGCAACAAGTAGAACAAAATTACATTAGTTTTTTTTAATTTCTTTTTATTATTATTATCATTTATTAGACTTAAAAATATTAATATTCGAGTATTTAATGAACCAATAACAAAATCTAGTTCAACTTTTATCTTTCATATTTTCTTAAAATTTACTATATAATTAAATTTCAATTTCAAATCAGCAAAATAAAATATAATTAATACACTTTTTATTTCAGATCTAAAATGTGTGCACCTAAATTAAAATCATATTTTTAATGCATATTTAATATTATAGCCTAAATCAGTAATTATTAT
>JPFM01000108.1:130560-288830 GCA_000733375.1 Paramecium sexaurelia | reverse complement strand
TAGATGATTGATAAAAATATAAATGATAAATTAAATTAATATGATTAATAAAATTATATATGACATAGTAAATTTATTTGATAGATAAAAATATTAATAAAAATAGAGATGATAAATTTAATATATTTGATTTTTCATCGTTCTTTTTGATTCTAAAAATTTGTTCAATCATTTGACGAACGATCTCACCTTTACCCTTAATTGTTAGTTAAAAATTGTAACTAATTTTATCGAATGATAAACTTTAATGATAAAGCATTTGTATTTTCGATGTCTTGCTAATCATGGCCTCTCTCTTAACTTTATTGCAGCAGTATCTTAAACATTATAAGTTCCTTAGTGATCTCAATCATTTAAATTTTTAATCTATAATTTATAAATACAAGTCTAAAAATTACTTTCGATTATTTGACTGTGATAAAAATTTAGCATAGTGATATCAGAGTTATTAAAATTTCATAATTCTAAATAAATAACTGATAAATACAATCTTAGATCAAATTTCAAACAATATTAAACATCATGAAATTTTAATAGACAGCGATTTGAGTGTGAAAGTTGTTTTTTTTTAAATGGTGTCAAATAGGACCTCCAACATGATAATAATGTATTTTGTAGTGAGATATATATAATCAACTGAGGTTAGTAAATTATGAAAAGTTAATTTTACTCATTAATAATTTTTGTGAGCTTGTATCTCAAAAAACCTACATCATTTTCTTTAGCAATTAAAATTTAACTAAATAGATAGCCAAACCAATATGAAATACTGGAATAAATATAATTTTGATAAGTGTTACTGAAATATTTCATTTTTTATAATTGGTTATTCCTAATAATAGATTAATTTAATCTATTTATTCAAATATTGATTATAAAATTATATAAATATGAGGAAATTAAATAATTTGAAACAAAAAATACGATTTTATTATTGAGTTAACCCCGATTGCTATATCCAAAATCGAGATAATTATTTTATCAATTTAGAATATAAAAAGAATCCAATAGTGTAAAAAAAAAACAGAATAATTGTTTTCATAAAGTATCCAATAAAAGCAAAATAGATATGTCTCATATTTACAAACCAGAATCATAAATTGACATAAATAAAAGATCAAAACTAATAAAGTTTCAAAAATTCTGTATGTTCTAAGATATTAAAACTGTCTTTTTTGGTAATAAAAACTATGATCATCTATTAACATATAATCATACATTAACTTCTACTATAAATCAAATAGTTTACAATGTAATTTATAATTAGTAGAATCATCAATATCATTTCTTCTAAGTGACAAGCTTTACAATTTTAAAATTGATCATAATTAAGTCCGTCATTTCTAATATAGGAAGGCTTATTTAAACTCTTTTTGATAGAGAAAAAAATTTATCTCGAAAATCAAATAATGAGAAATATCGAGGCTCATTTATAAATTGAAAGAAAAAGAAATTTAATAATCTGAAACGAATTAAGTCAGATCCCAAAGCGTGCCAATAAGAACAATTATTAATTATGATTTATATACGGATCTTTGATATATAAATATTAAGATAATAAACACAAAGTTTAAGAATAAATATCTCGAGAGTGTTGATGTAAATATATAATTAATAAATTTCAATAGAAGATATGAAACTGCTAAAACAGAAAGGAAGACTAAGCAGTATTAAAAACAGTTATTTTAATCATCTGAAGTGAAGAGGAGTATTTAGTCAAAAACACAAAGTAAAATTTATTTTTCCTTCTAAACTTATATCAAATATGGAGAAAATTACACATTTGAATCTGCAAATAGATTATTCAAAATGGAATTATTATAATTCTAAGAAATGAATTATAATAAAAATTGACTCATAAATAAGATATTGGTATTTTGTTCTTTTTGATTTTTCATCTTCTTAAATGCTTGGTATTTGACTCTCTAATAAATCCAAAAAATTTTATTAATTAAAATGAAAAACTTTTGTAAATCTCTCCTAGCTTTTATAAATTTAATTAATGTGAGTTGGTGTTTTGGATAACAAGATGGTTATTCTCGTGGATATCATATTTATCAATTCATGAAATATTTCTAAAAAACCTCATTTTGAAAGTGAATCAGAAGTATAAGTGTGATTAAGATAAAAATTGCAGAAATTTGATAATAAGAAATAATAAATATTCCAAAAAAAATTTCTTAGAAAAAAAATGATTTATTGATTAGTATATTAAAAAAATTTTATTTATTTAGGGTATTTTTTCATTTAAATTAGTGTTAATTTATAAATCAAAGGCATTTTTTTTCTTTATAATGTTGTGTCATAGTTGTTTTATATAAAGAGATTAATATTTAATAATTATCTCCTTTAATGATTTTTGTTATACCATAAAATTATTGTAAAACAAAAGAGCATTTTTAAATCTGAATTAAGTGGCTTATTATAAATTTTATCTATCCTCGTTCTTAATTCAAACTTTATGAAAGGGAATTAATTTCAATTTTCTAAATCCAAATATTTAGTTTCAAAGAAATTTATAAAGATTAAGAGTTTCATATTCAAAATTATAATTAATCAAATACGGAAATAATCAAATCATGTATTTTATTTTGATGTTATGTGATTAATAGGCATTAGAGTTACATCTTAATTTAATGTAATTTATCTAAAATAAATTGTATAAGAAAAAATAAATACTTAAAACTTCTCAGTAGCTTAGTAAATAAGCTTGTATTTTAAGATTGTTCTAATAAATGTTTGAATAGATAAATAAAAGAAATAAACAAAATAATTTTAATTTTAATTAATTATAAATTTTAATTATAATTCAACTATAAATTTTTATGGAATATTGTTACAAAATTAAAAATTGCGTATTACATCATTTTATGATGAAAATTACGTATCTTCAAATGTATAATAATTAATGATCTTCCTTTGGTTCTTAAAAGTTGCAATTTGCCAAGCAATTCTAGAGCCTTGCAAAGTTAAATAGGAGCAATTAAAATCCTTCTTTTCAACATTTGAGACATATTAATGGAATATGAAAGATATCTTTTCAGGATCGTATTTGGACTTCTCTATAGAAGGGGGCTTATCGTTCTTTACTCTTTAGAAACCAATACATTAATAATATCCTCCGAAGTTTTTGCTTGAAGGTATTCCTATTGTTATTATTTTAGGGATAACAAAAATTTCAGCAATCAAAGCTAGAACAGAATTAAATTCAAAATTATGGGTTAACCATTTTGCATTTATTGAGAAAACTAGTTCTTTAGTCTAAATATACTATTCTGAAAGGTATTAATTGAAAATAATTATTTTTAGTGCTTAAGGGGATTTCAAGCCTCCAAACTTCAATCAAAAAATACCTATCATAAGTGACTTTGATATCCAATGTTTTAGTATAGAATATTTGAATAAGGATACATTTCTGTTAGATTGCTACAATTTTTATTAGCAAATACAAAATCACTTTATTATTGCTAACAAATCCTAAGATGTAATAATCGTGCCTAATTATTACTACGATAATAAAACAATAATCACAAAAAGGATTACTTAACTGATTGAATTTGTGGATTAAAATGAGGCAGTTCATCAACTTCTTTTCAGGGTTATACCTGCTTATGCAACTGGTCAGTATCTAAGTAACGATTCATTCATTGAAATATTTTCTGTTTCAGAAAATTAAAATATTTCATTGTTTAAATTTATAACAGCCCAAGATATAGGAATTTTGATAAATTATCCAAATCCGTCAAAATATTAATTTAGTTTAATAAGTATTTAAGTATTTGCAGAGGGAAATATTTATATTCTAACTGCGAATGATGGGATAATCATACTTAAGTTGCTCTAAAATTTTAATTTGGAATTTGTTGAAAGAATATCGCTAAAAGATGATGCTAAGATGTTTGACATTGGATATCAAATCTAAAAGGATGGATCTTTGAAAGAGGTTATTGCAGTTATTTTCAATTCTACAGCTGAATTGCTAGAAAATAGAGTTTAAAAATACTTATATAAATTAGATTTTGTATCCACTTATTCTTCTTTAATTTAAATATCAAAAGACTTATTAATAATTTAGAATAAAGGATATACATATTTAATAAATATCTTTACTTAAGATCTAATTCATAAGGAAATTCTAGAAGGAGTCTAAGGAATTTTAGTTAATAAGTATTACTCAGAACTTATTGCAATAACTTAGATAGATAGTCGAAGATACACATTGTAAGATTCAAAATTAAGATTTTAGTCTGGAGATTAAGCATTTGAATCAAAATCTTTTCTAAAAATATCTGCATTAGATAAATTTAATAATTGCTGTTAATCTACTATCATTTTCAAAGTATTAAATTAATCTGATTCTTAATTATATGCTCTTCAAGAATTAGAGTTACCAGATGTATATTACGATTATCCTGAGTTTTTAACATTTAAAACTCTCACATCTGGTCCTGATATCAATTTCAACACAAATGTTTAAAGTTAAAAGTAAGTTATATCAGATAACAACATAATAACGGTTAGAATTAAAACAGGAGGTATTTTAAGGGTGTAATCATTACAATAGATCATTCCCTTAGCTAAGCAGGTTACATTTACAAAAATTATTAGTTTAAATTAAGATGATTCCAATTTTGTTTTTATAATACAAGAATCAACAACAAAAAATATACTTGTTTATATTTGTTCAACTGCTTCATTTAATAAATTAGAGGTTGATTCACTATGTATAAGCTATCAACAATTGTTTGTGAATGTGATCATCAATAATTAAAACTTTTAATGCTTTTTCAAAGAAGAAGTACTTTTTGTAATTATTGTTGAAAATAAAAAGACAATTAATATGTATGCTATCTCCTAATCAAACACAATTCATGAAAGATAATTTTCTTACAATACTTCATTTAAGTTTAATATCACTTCTATTAGTGTTATTGCAAATAACTTATATGTTGTTCTTGAAGATCAATAAGTTGATGTTTGGAATATTTATACGACAAAAAAATATAGTATCACTAAAAATTTAGTTTAAAGTTTAGGATTCAACGGAAATTGGAAGGTAAAAAAAGTTTTAGGTAATTCCTTATATCATCCTTCGTTATTGTTTATTATTAACAATGATAATATTATTATTGCTGATTATCAGAAAGAAATAACAATCATTAAGTATCTATATTATGGAGATTCTTAAATTGATATATCAGTGAACTTTGATACATTTTTTGTGATCATTCTATAAACAAATGACCAAAAAATAATTGAATATGACTTTACTAATTATTGTAATATATTCTAAATGAAAGTCCTACCTACATATGGATACAAAATGCAAACTCCATTAACCATTTCTTCAAACGAAAATTCTGGATTTCTTTATCTTATAGCATTTGATTCTTATATTAGCGATTTTAGAGTTATTTTATGTTATAAACCTCGATATCCTTTACGTGATTCCTTAATTAAAATCATTAAACCTAAAGAGAATTTAAATTTAATCAAAGATACAATGATATCATCATCAGGATACAATAATTATATTATTTATTTAAATGATGGAATCAATCACAATTTTTAATGGATTGATTAATTTAATCAATATTAAGTAGTACCAGAATACTTTAACACTAAATGGATAAATAAATGTAGGATTAATATCACTATGAATAATTTCGAATAAAATAATCCAATATCTTTAAGTCAATCAATTGTCTTATTCAACACTTAAACCTACATTAAGATTTTAAATGTTTAATAAGATATTTTTGCATACAAATGGAGTTAGTCAACAATTAATTTAAATGTGAGTGGACCTATATAAACTTCTTTAATCTAATGTTAATAATGTGGAGAGAATAAGTAGATTCAAATAATTGAACCTATCTAATTGTATCAATAAGAAAATATAGAAAATCTAAATGTAGTTGCATAATTGGTGTATGATAAATATAGATTATTTTTGATTTCAAATCCAAAATAGCAAATTGTGAAACTTTATAATTATTAAAGTATCTTTATAAAAGACATTGTACTTAGTAATGATCCAAAAACTCTTTGTGATAGATTCACTATGTACAATGATTACATATTAATTACTTGTAAAACTGAATCAATTTACTAAATTCTAACTATTTTTTGCACCAATTATGAGACTTGTGGAAATCATATTGCATTTTCTAAATTCAACGACTAAGTTCGAAATATTTAATCTATTCACTATTGTAGATAATTAGTGATAAGTGGTTCCTTATCACTTAATCATTTAGAAAATGATACTTTTATTCAAAATTGCTTAGTATCAATAAATTCAACAACTTATAATGTGTCCATAGACTGCCTTAAATATTAATTATATAAAGAACATATAGTAAAAGTTTATGGTGGATGCAACACTTTTTATTTTGCTCTATCATTAACAGCGGAAGGAACATTCATAATTCATCAGGGATCTGATCTTTCCTTAACCAAAACCATAGCTCTAAGAAAATATATAACTGAGATGACTTAAACTTCCTTTTATGACTTTGAACCTACATAAATTATTAATTTTTCTGTCCATGTTGCTAATGCAAGTCTGTTATTTATTTCAGAATCATTAAGTTACAAATTTACACTAATATATAACACATAATCTTCAACATTAATTTCCTTTACATACAATTACGCTTTAAGTAGATATCTTGATGCAAAAGTAATATAAGCTTTATCAATTGATCAATACAATTCCTAAGCTGCTATATCCTTTTAATATAAAGATAAGGTAATGATCTGCTTGTATAATTTACCAAATAATTCCTTGAGTGACTAAACTATTATTGGTCCTTAGGCTTAAATTGCTATCGATCGTAATTAAGCAATAATTAATACAATTTTTTATTCTATCTCAAATAATGTATTTTATATTATATGAATAGATTTTAATGGTGCCATAAATAAAAAGCCATAATATAAGCGAATATATGATGAGTTATTACATACTTGATTTAAGATGTACAATTATAATCAATGATCATTCTGGATTACTTTATGATTAATAAATTTCAGTTACATACTCTAATTTCATTAATTTTGACACTAAAGTATTCAACTTAAAGATTATAATGAATCAAAATGAAGATACCTAGATTGAATCCATATAAGAATGAATATGAATTCAAAAAAAAATTATATATTTTCATCATCTTTAATCTTAACAATTTTCTTATGAAAATTTAATTAATACTTAAAAATTTCTCAAATTTTAACAACAATTTAGATTTGTATCAAATTATTCTTAAACTAAAGTAGTATTGTTTAAATTTTACGATATTAGTGCTCTCCATTTGAATTATGAAAATAAATTTTAGTTTAATCTTTATCACAATTTATAAGTATTTAATACAAAACCTTTGGAAAGATGATAGTTATAGCAGAAGCTCGTTTTAAAATTATGAAATCGAATTTCTTCCGATATGAAACGTTTTATTTTTTACAATTAATAAATTTTTCACATATGAAATAAAATTTTATTTAAATAGACATTCTAAGAAAACAAATTATCTAACATACATAGATGTTTTGTATTATGTTTTAGGAATAAAATAAGTAATATTAGCAATTCTATTAAGAAAAAACATTAGGACTTAATTAATAAACTTAATAGATTTAATAAAATATAAATAATAATAACATATAATTTAGTCATGTTTTGTTATAATAATTGAATAACATTTATCTAATTTAATATAACTTTCACAAATTAATTATTTTATGTCAAAACTAATTTTGTCTAAAAATCAAATTACTTTTCAACAAATGGTGTTTGTGGTATACTAAAATTCCAAAAATTTTTCTCATTATCAAAACAAATTTATATTGTGATAAAGCTTTCTTTTTGAATAGTATTTAGATTAAATTGCGAAAAAGAACCCTCTTTTTTATAGTATAGAATTATTTTTATTGATCCAAGAAGATAGATAATTTTCTTGACTCAATATATTTAATTATAATATGCATTTAAAATAATTATTTAAGTTTTATTAAATACGCTATATAAAGATACGTAATTTTTTGCATCAATTAAATTAAAAAGAGGCTATTACCAAATCTCATTTTTGATTAGATTTTATAAAAGCAAAAGAAATATTCCCTTACAAGCTTAAATTTTTTGTTGAAATTATCTATAATTACTTATATATTAGTCAAAATATAAAATTTTAAACTCTTCAAAATTATACCCTAGTTATTCGTATTTCTTTATTTATATAGTTGAAATCAAATAAATATGTCAAATATTATTATATGAAACTTATTATATAAATTATATATTTGATACTTCTGATTTAGTAAAATATAAATAGAATTGATTGAATAAAGGGTGTCAACAACAATATATTTCATACTATAAATGACTAATTAATCGTTATGAAAAATCCAAAAAATTGTTTAAATTATTACTTAATTAATTAAATGCAAGTATTAACACCAGCTGATTTAAAATCAGATAAGAAAGTAATTTTATATGGATCAACTCACTGTCCTTATTGCTCTAAAGCAAAAGCTCTATTGACAAGTCTTAATATAGAATTTGAATATAGAGGAACCGATGAGTCAGATTAATTTGAATAAGAGAGGGAAGCCCTAGGAAAACATTTAAATTATGAAACTATCCCTATGATTTTTGTAAATAATCAATTCATAGGTGGAAACTCAGATTTGCACGCTTTACATGAAAAAGGAGGCCTCTTGCCAATGTTAAATTGAATAATATATACATATCAAAACAAGTGTTTAACATTTTTATTTTCCATTTAAGAAAAGGATTCATTTATGTTTAAATCATTACTACAGGAATTCTTTTTTTGATTATGATCTTAATATTTCACATAGTATATCAATAAATATTAATCAACTTTTAAATTTTATTTAAATAGAGATTAGAAAAGTAATGGAGTTTGTAAGCAGAACTTTATATCTTATTTATTTAAACAGAGAAAATCACTTGAAAATTATAGAAATGTATGATGAATGTAATCGAAAATATTATTGTTTTATGGAATTATAATTTAAAATACAATGAAGCAGAATCAAGTGATATCAAAATTAACAGAGAATAGAGTAGATGATTACAAAATATTTTGGTTGTAACATTTTATAATTTAATTCAACTATCCATTTTTGCTTTTAGAGCTTCATAGTATTCTTTAAGAAAATCTGCAGCAACTTTTTTATCTTTTACTTGTTTTAAGGATTCTCCACAATTAAATATACAATTTTCAAATGAATTAACAGCATAATTATAATTATCTGCAGTTTCATTTTGACAATATAAATACCAATAATGGGCAGCTTTTTCAAAACCGCATTTTTCACACATTATTGTGCCTTGATTTGTTTAGTAAACATCACCGCCACAATGATGTTACCATGATTTCACTTTCTTTTATTTACTTTTACATTTGCAAGTGTCCTAACAACAAGAGACTAACTAAAGAACTTTTTTTTCTCTTGATTTTTAAGTGTAAGCCAAAAGAGATAGAAGAACCATTAACTCTTATTATTGTTGTTATCTTCGATATTATTCTTCAAATTCTATTACTGCTAAACCTGCTAAAAACGCAATTAACTATTCCTCTTTGTTATTCCTAAAAATAAGTTTAATCCAAGAATTACTGCATATTTGATGGCTTTCTGAAGTTAGAAATTTGTAAAAATTAATGATTTTTTGTAAATATTTTGTAGGATATGACAAAAATTTTAATTCTATTTACACAAAAAAATAAGAAAAAATCAATTATTTATATACAATATTCTTAAAAACTGATACAAAACGTATTCAAAACGATAGATGAGTTGGTTAAAAAGTATAGATTCATATATGTTTTCGAGCTATTCTTTTTTTTATAAATTTTATTCTATTATATAGAAAAAATTAATTTAATATAAAGCTACAAAATAAAAGTTTTTATATATAAAAGATTAATCAAGCATAATTATAAATCATATATAATTATGCTCTACTTAGTGTGAATATCGGTTGTTTGAATAGAAGATATCATAATAAATTAACTCAATTCTGCTTCATATTTATTTAATTTAAAATGAAATTTTTATTTTTTATTAGATAAATTATGAAGAATAAGTAAATATATAGTAGAATATCTTCTAATATTATGCCAGTCGTGATTAATAGAAATATAATTTGTATCTAATATTTTAAAAAATAATAATGATAAAATAAAACAATATTTATAATTTTAATCATTATCTATAAATTTATTTTAATATGGATCAAATTTATTGTAAATAGAGAGTAATATGTAAAATCTATTTCATTGAATATTTTAATGAAATAAATACATTTTATTAATTTAACGATAAAATAATTAGAACATTATTTTAAATAAAATGAGTAGAAACTTGAAATTAGGTATAATTTAGATAATAAGTTATAGGATAGATAGAAAGTGAACAAAAGATAAAATTGGCAAAATTTTCAGGGGATAATAGTGGATTATTTACATACGTTGATGATTTGAATCATATTTTTATAAATAGGATTGAATATTCAAAATGTTTAAGCGAATTAAGTATACAAAATCCCTTTAATTAATAATTTGGAATAAGTTAAAATGAGATCGAATGCATAATATTTACTCAATCAGAAAATGAATTAGTGAATGGATCTAATAAAGGAAATTTAACATATTGGGATATATCAACATAAAAAAGTATAGATTGTAAAAGCTATTTAGTTATTCAAAATTTAAAGGGTCATTAATGCGGAGTTTGTAGTTTGAGTATATTTCCAAATGATAACAATTTATTGATATCAGGTGGAGTTGATGGATAAATAAAGATTTGGGATTCAAGACAGTAAAATAATGGATTAATTTTGCGATCTCACATATTATCAATAAATAGTTTGATGGTGTCTAAGGATGGTAGATTATTAGCTTCTGGTTCAAATGATGGAAATGTAAAAATTTGGGATATTAAAACTTAAAAATTAATGTCATCTTTTAATGAATCAGAATGGCCAATAAGTTGTGTATAATTCAATCCAGTTGATAAAGCAGTTGCGGCATCATCTGATGATGGTTGTATAAGATATTGGGATGTAGATAGATTAAGTTTAATATCTTAAACAATACCTGACAAATAAAGTATATTTTAAATTAAGTTTTGTAAAAATGGGAAATAATTATATTCGGCATAAAATTTCTGCTTAAAAGTATGGGATATGGAGAGAGATGGATTATTGTTAGATTATATAGATAGCCAATGGAAATGCATTTTAGATATCAATTTGTTTGATAGTTAAGATATTATAGGGCTGTGTACATAAAATTAAACAGGTTTAAGTATATATGGAACTAAGATTAAAAATATCAATAATGAAAAACATATATATAGAAATCGTAGTGAAAAAGTTCATGGATGTTAAATAATTGATTAATTTAACGAAAGACATAGTGTAAATGTATTAAAGCCAAAAAATATTAGTAATGCAATAATTGTAGAAGAGCAAGGATTTTAATTATGCAATAATAATTCAAATAAATTCTTACCTACAAGCTAAATTGCTTAGAGAATTAATCATGAAAGTGTTATAGAGGAAGATTTTAAACAGGATTTAATAACTAGTCATGATGAAGTTAATTTGTCTAGTTTTATTCTTGACGATGCAAATAAATATAAATTTAGATAAATGGATTAAATTAATGAAATCTAGAAAGATCATAGTAAAGTTATATAAATTTTGAATTAAAGAATTAATTATATGAAGCCAATTATGCATTGGTGGAATAATAATAATATAAAATCCGCTGTAAATGCAATCAATTAATTAAGCGAACCTTCCATTTTATTTGATGCATTACTTATGTGTGCTTAAAGTTCAAAATTCAAATCTATTCCTATGGAATAATTACCATTACTATTAGAAAAATGTAAGATACTTATAGATTCTAAATACTTGTCTCATATTAAAGGAGGTCTTCTTTTTAGTTATAAAACATTCACTACTTACAGAGATGTACAATTTTGTAATCCATAAACATTAGGATATTTAAACTATTAAGAGTTTTAATTAAATGTCTAAAGTTGATTTGAGTAGAGAAGACAGAATTGCCAAATATGACAAAATAGTAGAATTATTAAAACAAATTATTTCAATGTCAAAATTAACTAAATTAATAGAAAGAAATAAAATAGAAGTAAGTGAATTAGCCAAAAAGTTATAAATTGAAATGTCAAGTTTACTCAAAAGAATTAATTAATAGTGAATACTCTATAAAATATATATATCATTATTATTTTTAAATAATTTTAGTCTTATATAAGTATTTCTATTATTTTCAATCATATTTATAAATTGCATTTAAAGCATTTAAAATCATAAAAACAATTTAATATAAGATAAAAGACTAAATTATATATTTTGTATATAAATATATATTTATTTCTCACTTAGGTTTAATCCCAAAAAATTAATCGTATCTCTAATCTATAAAAACACTCGCTCTCCTATTATACATTTATCCCGTTGTAGATCCTTACATCTCAGCCAAGACCTACAAGAAATTAGCTAATATGTGATGAAATTTAGCAGTTTCTAAAGCTCTCATTTGTCCCATTCTAACAAACTTCTTAGCATATACTTTTATTCTAAAGTCAATCATCTAATTTATCTCTTCTTGCAATTAATGATTCATAAATGCATACATTTCTCTTATCTCAGTTACTTACTTTGTTTCATTTGGCAACATGTATTTAAATGCTTCTCCTTTATTAAATTATAATTCTTTTAAAGTCTTTGGAATATCAGGAGGTAACTCCCATTTTGTAGGATCACCTTTAATATATAGTTATTCTTTTTTTTCAGCTAACTTGTTCTTCAAATTCTAATACTTTTATTACAATTAATTCTTATTCTACAAATAATCATAAGCGGAGGATTACATCTTTTTATGATATCTAAAGAATTCATAAAAATTTTCCTATTATAATAATTATCATTATAATACTTTCACATTTTTCATCTAAAAATTAACTCCATATTACCATCCGGTTACAAATTTTGATAATTCTTAATATACTAATTAAATTTATTCAATAGTTCCTTTAGATTTAGTTTGTTTAATAAAGCCATCAGTTAATTTATCTAAAGTATTAAAATTTTCTGTAATTGCAGTCAATGTATTACTTAAATTCTCTAAATCGGTGCACAATTTACTAAAATTATTTCCAGTTCTTTTATAAATATCTTAAGAGTTTTTCAAATAATCTGTTAAAGAATTCGAATAATTCTATAATTCATTAGAAATTTCTAAAACACAAGATCCATTTGTCATGATATATTCTTATGGTTTTGACGGACCTTTCTATTTTTCATATTAATTGAATTTTTCTTTTAATTTAGCTTCATCTTAAATTTCCAAAAAGTCAGAAAATAAAGGATGAGTTTTAAATAATGGATGATATAAACAATTCTATAAAAACAATTCCATAATTCTCATACGTTTTTCTAAATATGCTGCACCTGTTTATGATTTTCTAATTGTATCAATATTTAATTTACAATTTCTTTCCAGGAATTGGTGGAATCAAATGACATGGGTATGTCATTACTAATATTTTTCTTAATTCTAAAAAGTCATTAAATCTCCTATTAACTACCCATCCTATTGGTTTAGTTTCGATTTTAAATGATATATAAGAAGATATAATTCCATCAGATCTACTCATATATTCACTCATTATTATTTCTACTTACTTTAATTAGAAAATATAATACTCTATGTGTATTCTCCAAAATATAATCTGTTAATTTTGTTCTCCCTGGCAATTAAGATTAAACTTCTGTCATAAAATTGCTATCATCCTACATTTTTGGTATCTAAAATTATGTATTTGTGTTTGTGGTAGGCTATGAAATAGTTTGATTCTATTCAATCACCTAATTTTATTATTAAATCTCTTTTTAACTATATATTATATAAAATTTTCTTACTCCTCTTTTCTTCTAAAATCTTGTATTGTTTTGTTCAATTCTTCATATGTCCATAAATCGATATCTTAGCTTCCATTTTACTTTATTTATTCACAATACACTTAGAATGCTATAGTATCATAACCTGCATCTACTATTGATGACACTAATAAATCTTATTTTCTCTATCTTTCTTATTCTATGTCCTACATTTTATTAATAATATTAATTAATCGTTAATGATTCCATCAAAAACATTAAATTTCTTATAATAAAATAAGACAATCCATTCAAAAGACTCTCCAAAAATGAAAAAAACATAAAGTAATTATGTATTACATAATAAAACTTTAAGTCGTAAACTCAAAACAACTGGTTCAAGAAATGATTCAATCAAATTAAACAATAGCTCTATATATTATCTTTAAGATAATAACAAAACATTTCATTCTTCTTTATGTATTCCCCATTAATCTGATGATACTTAATATAAAAATGAATTGCATATTAAACAGCAACTTATTTTTCAATTAAACAAAAAAATCTCGCAATTAGAATAACTTAATCTAAATCAATAATAAGCTAATTAAAAATTACAAGATGATATATTAATTCTTAATCAAACTATAGAGAAAATGTGTAATCATCTATCCAACTAAAAAGAATCATCTGAAAATTTAACATCATAATTGAATGAACTATAAGTATAATTATCTCAAAAAGAATAGGAAATTTAGAAACATAAAAGTGAAACTTTCAAATTGTAAACTTTACTCAAAATAAGTACAAATAAAAATGGAAAAGAAAATAATCCAGATTTGATTCAACATAATTATTAAGATTAAATTAATATTTTGAAAGAATAAATTCAAGTGTAAAAATAGTGTTTCTTATAAACAGAATCTTCATTATAAATGTAAATTTAAGGATTAAATTCATTTTTCAATTAATTCTTACGATAATTTAAAAATAATAGAGAATAAAATTAAAAAGTAGTATAATCTCAGAGTGAAATAGATATATTTTAATTATAAATCCAAAATCTCGAAAATGATTAAAGAAAATATCATTCTAAATTTGAAAACTTACAATAGACATTTAATAAATTAACTGAAAAATAAATCAATTTTATTGTTGATAATGCTAATCTATCAAATAGTAAAGAAATTTCAAAACTTTATTAAATTATTTAGATTTAAAAAAAATAAATTGAACTACAATAAAAAACTATATTAAATCAACATTTCGAGATTTAGAATCTATAAACTTTATTATATAAAAATGAATATGAAAGTATAAATGAATAAAACAAAAACAGTATAAATAAAAATGACTAGTTTATCTCTTAGTAATTAACTTATTCTCCAAATGATGAAATGTAATTTTATTTATTTCTAATTATTTAGTTATCATCTAAACGATAGTTAAAGTGACATAAAACCTAAATGTTTTTTAGAAAGTATACAAAACACACAATAGAAATTTGAAGTAATTACAGAAGAAAGTACTTTTAGATAGTGATATTAATATTCAATATATATTTATAAATAAATTAACATAAAATTTTTTTTTAAGAAAATTAAATAAATTTTACCAATAAAAGTACTAATCATAATAATAGTTAATGCTCTATCCTAATTTTTAATGATTAGCTAATTTTCATCCTTTCTGAAAGACAAGGTTTCAATAATTATAATAGCTATAGTTCTCTAATACAAATATGATTAATTAAATATAATGAGAGTTTTGATTATAACAATTATAATAGATCTGACGTTTATATAGTTTTATATAAATTTTTCAAGGATATAAAAGGACATATTGCATATCTTCAAATAATATAAGATTTTATTAATTTATTATTTTAAACTTTTCAAAGAAATTAATAAATCTTATTTAATTATTATTTTTCTTTTGAGAAGAATTAAATAGATATCTATGAAAGTTAGAGGTTCTTAATAATTACAGGGATTGTAATATTTTCGATTATTAGTTGTTGTTCTAAGTAGGTTAGTTTATTAGTATAAGATTAAAAAGTATAAATATACATAATAAATAGAATTAGATTGGTTTAATTTTTAATGATTAATTTAAGGGTATAACTTACATTTTATACTTATACATAATTTTAATATCTCACATATACATTGTTCTTTTTGCATATTTTTTTTTGATTTCATCTCTCTTTTCTTTATCTTACAATTTGATTTATTGATCTCTTGGAAGAGACATTAACTTTTATTTTTCTTTTAATAATTTTTCAGTTTTCTTTTTTTATGCTTCCTAGAATATTGAAAATAATAAACTTCAATTTTCTTTTGTTTTTCATCTTTAGATTTGATTTCTTCAAATTTAGCTCTTTCTTCTTCATATTATTATTTGGCAGATGATGATAATTTGAAAATAGAAATTTTATCAACAATTGAAAGAATCAATGAAATTAATTCTGTATAATCTTCTAATTATTCAATATTGATTAAAGTAACTCTAAGATGATAAGGACTTAAAATATTTGGATATATATATATACTTATGTAAAAGTGTCTTTTAATCAGTGAAATGAATGTTTTAAATGTATTTGTCATATTTACTTAATGCTTAACATAATTTGGAATCAAAAATAGTGTTCAATGGTTCTTTACCTTCGCCTAATGTTACAAGGGTTAAACTATAAATTAATGAATTTAATTTACTTATCTTCAATTTTATCAATTGATAATTTTTCACACAAATATTTAAGATCTAAATTGGCTTCTTTATATGATTTTGCATCTCTTTTTTTAATAAGTGCAAAACATATTGGTTATGGTGATACAGAAAGTGGAATATCAATAGTAATAGTATCTTTTTCAGGCCAAATAAATGAAAAGAATAACATTGATAATAAATCTTATCTTTTTTTAAGATCAATTGTAACAGCAACACAATTTAAATTATTTCTTCCTTAAGCCATAAATCTAGGATTATAAGATAAATATCTACCCAAATGTATTACTCGATATAGATTGAAGTAATGGTCCATTTTCTTAATTTGTTACACCAACAGAAGTGAAATTGGTTTTAAAGAAGTCATATGTTGTTGATGCAAATTTTAATGCAAGTTTTTTATTTGTTGTATTTCCAGTGATATACATAAAGATATAAAAGAGGAAAAGTAAAAATCCCATGCATTCATAAGGGTAATTGTGTGGTATTTGTTTGATAAATGCTACATAATCAAATGCTATTTATGTTTAATTATCTTCCATTTGATAAATATTTTATGAATTAATTTTAGGATATTTAAAAATATATATAATGGATTAGCATATTATATAATTAACAGAAGAGTAGAAGTTTAAATTAAATTAATTAAAATAAAGTGTATATATAGAAGCATAGAAACTATTAAGAGATGATTTAATACAAAAATATACAGATGAAGCTCATTTACTTAGATTATTAATAGCAAAAGACTGGAAATTGATAGATGCATGGGAACAATGGAATAGATGGGTTCAATGGAGAAAATAATATAAAGCTGATGATATTAAAATTGAAGAAATCTAAAAGGAACTAGATTTAAATAAAACATTTTGGAATGGCTAAGATAAATTAGGCAATCCTTGTTTAGTTATCAAAGCTAGAAGGCATTTTCCTGGTTAAAGTGATTCTGATACTTTAATTAGATATATGTTATATATGATAGATATAGGTATAGAAAGAGCTGAATAATCAGGTACAGGTAAAATTACTGTAATTTGGGATAGAGAAGGCGTAACTAATAAAAATTTCGATACATCTATGTTTAAAATCATAAAAAATATGATAACTCTTGTTTAAGACAATTATGCTGAACGATTGCATTAAGCATATATTCTATATCCAAATTTTTTATATAAAACTGTTATGACAGTTGTTAAACCTTTCTTGAGCGAAAGAACAAAATAAAAAATTGTACTTTGTGATGAATTCAAAGATCTATATCCATATTTTGGAGCAGATTTCATCATTTCTAATGGTATAGGAGATGAACAAATCTAATAGTTATAAGATAATTAATTAGATTAATAATAATTATAATCATTTATTCATTAGCAATGAGTTTATAATTCTTTTATTCTAGTAATCAATTATATAATTAAGATATATTTATTCCATAAATCATACATTTTATTTACTTATTTTTTCATATTAATATATTAATGTATAAAGTTTTAAGACAATTCAAGTCTCTCTCAGCTTTAAGATTTGCTAATAAATTACCTACTTATTTAGAAAGATTATAATAATAAGAGGAAATGGATAGAAAAACTAATTTAGATGTCTTAAGAAGAGAAGTCTTTAATGATTCAATATAGTTACCTATAAAATTTGCAGCTTATTATATTACTAAGTATATTTAAATTTATTAATAGCCAATAGACTTTTTGGGCTGAATTAACAAGATCTATGATTGATGCAAGCAATCATTTAATTTTATTTGCAACCAATTATATTAATTATGGTTATTTTATATCATTATTTATTTGTTAGGTCCTAATAAATAATTTCCTTATGGAATAGAAAAAGTAAAACATCTCGTAGCATTAATACCATCAGCGTTGTTTTTATACTTCGGAGCATCTATTTCATATGAATCATTTCTTAATATATATAATTATGGTCATTATGTTGGTGAAATACACAGTAATGCTTGGGGATTAGCTGTATATCTACATTATATAGTTGAATAGTTATATTTACTTTCGATAGGTATAGAGACAAGTGTAGTATTCAAAAATATTAGAGATGCTTAGGCTGTAGATTCTAATGATGAAGCAAAGAAAGGATATATAAAATAATTTCTATCAGTATTTCAAAAAAAAGATCCAGTTTTATAAGCTATCTTATATGAGAATGCTATAACAATGGGATCTACTTTAATTCCTTTATTATCATCTGCGTTTACACTCATTTACCCAACACATGCATTTGAAATAGTTGGATCTTTGGCAATAGGTTTAATTCAATTGTAAAAAATGATTGAAATTTGAATAGATAATTAGCTTATCATTTGAGTGCTAAAAATCTGAGTTCATTGATGGGTGAACAATCGATTAGTGATTTGGAAGTTAAGAAAATATTGGAAATAATAAAATAAAATCAATATGTCGAAAAAATATAGAATGAAAAAGCTGTAATGTTAGGGAGTAGGAAATTTAGATTTTCAGCAGAAATAACATTTAATATAAAAGTAAGGATAATATAACTAATATTTATAGTAAATAAACCAAGATACTGAATCAAAATACTTAGAAAGATTTGATAAAGTAATATATAGTGAGTCATACAGAGATAGAGAGGAATATTTATAAGAATTATTAAGAGAAATATAAGAATATGTTCTTGCTAGTTTACATATTTAAGTATGAATAGATTGATAATTAGATTCAAAAAATAGAAAATTCAATTAGAAACGAATTCCCAAATTGTATTCATTTAGATTTTGAAATTAATAATAAATCTTTAGCTGAAACATATTCTATAGATGATGGGAATTGGTTATTTAGAGAAACTTTATTAAAATCACCTTTCAAGGTAGAGAAATGGATGCTTGATGAAGTAGACAGATTAATAAAGAAAATAACAAAGAAAAAGGATGAGACCTATATTGAAACGTAAAATAAATGTATTAGGATAATTTTAGTTATTAATCTTTATGTTCCTCTATTTAATATAATTAATGGGATGATATAGAAGATGATGATGAATATCTAAAAATTATTGAAGATTACAGATTTGAAGAATTATAGAAAGAATTAAAAAGTATAGACTAAATATTGTAATTCAATAATTAATCTAAAGGATAATGAATATATTAAAATAATAGCTATAAAAATAATGATATCAAAATGGTTAACCTTCTTCTTAATGTACAACATTTTATCTGTCTAAATTTTGACATAATTTAACTCTATATAATATTATAATAGATAATAAATACAGAAATTTAGGAGTACTTAAAAGATGAATTCCTTTGAAGCATGGTAATTTTGGAACTATGTAAGCAAAATAGTAATAAGTGTGTCCAATAAATGCACCTATCAAATTTGACTATATTGATCTGCCTGTAATTATATTTATCAAAATGAAGAACCAAACCATATATTATGCTTTAACAGGTATTACGAACATAACTTTAATATTTATCGTTTATTATTACATAATAATGGTCTTTCTTAATTTTGTCTTCCCCACACATACATTAAAGCTTCTACAAAATATTCAGTTAAGGAGTGTTCATTCAGCCAAAGCCCAATTGAAGTAATTGTTACAAAATTTAATATCAAGTAGTATAAGTAATTTGCAAATCCTGGAAATGTGTGTTATTCCAATGATGATGAAATAGATTAACTAAAATTAATAACTATTTATATTACAAAAAGAATAATCTTAAAACTGTTATTAAATCTAATTCTCCAAAATATAAAATACTTGTCAATGTTCTCCATGGCTATCATATTATTTTTAAAAACCTAAAACTATTCTAAGAATGCTAATTTATAGTTTAAATAGAGATTGGAAGGCTTTAGATATTACACATAAGTTGCATAACTCAATATTATACTGCTTATAACTATGATTCTTGTTAACGGAGGAATATCTAGAATATATTCTAATACCATCTTATTTAATAATTATTAATATTATCAAAAAAATAATTCATAACAACATTCCATACTCTATATTCTATTATTTTATATGTAAGATCTAATTTACCTTAAAATCGTTTTATAATTGTATAATTTTTTGTTTGACTATATTATTCATTTAATCTCTTATTATCATTATTAAACCTAGCTAATAATAAAAGATATTAATGAGAATTTCCTAGATCACCTATTGTGTTATTTTCGTATCCAATAATATTTAACTCTTGTTTCATTTCAGAAATAGAAAATTACTTGTATTTAATGAATTCAAAAACATCTATCCTTTTAAGAACATTTTACAATTTTATAAATTAATTTTGTTTAACATCTAATTATTATAAATAATAAATCTTTATACAACATCATTTTATAAAGAGAATTAAAGTAACTCTATAAAAAGGTTATATTGAAAAAAATCAATATCTATGATAGTTTTGTTGTCTTATTTTATTTGGTAATAATTTTTAGACATTATTAAATAAGAATATGGACAAATAATTTAATTGAAATGTAGTTTTTTTCAAATATTACAAAATTAAAATGGATTTATATTTGATTATGAAAATATTATAGAATGTTGTAGAAGCTGTGCTTGAGAAGAGTAGATTGATTAAGTATAATGATTAAGAACTCAAAAATATAATGTTGTGTTTATATTTGAAATTGGGTTCCTATGATTAATTGATTGATAAAAATTATTTAATAATAAATATTTATTAGGAATGAATGAGCAAGAGAAGATTAGTTAACCTTTAGTAAAGAATGTCTCTGATGACGAAATGATTAATGAGAAAGAAGTTTTCTAATCACTTTCTTATATAAATTTTAAACTTCTTAATGTAAATTTTAATTGGTTAACCTAGACATTAATACTTTAGAATAAGTAAGAAAACAATGTAATAATTCTATTCAAAGCATTGTTAACTATTTTCTAAGATTCTGAAAATTGGATTCCTAAAAATATAAAGGATTGGGCCACCATCTAAAGAACTATTGGACACACATCAAAATTCATACAAATGTTATAAAATTTTAAAAAATATTACATAACAGAGTGTAAAATATTACAAACTCAAGTATTATTGTAAGAGGTTCACTCATAAAAACTATCATAAAGAGCAAATAATCTATTAAAAATTGTTAAATCACTACTCCAATATTATAGGAATCCTTTCAATTAATCTTTAAATGAAGATTCATAATTAACTTGCAAATTTTAGAATGAACCTCCATTAAGTCCAATTAAAAATTCAAATCTTATAGAATAGGATTCTGAAATCATTATGCAAGAATTAATAAAAAAAGAAAAATTTAATA
This sequence comes from Paramecium sexaurelia, assembly GCA_000733375.1. NCBI lineage: Eukaryota > Ciliophora > Oligohymenophorea > Peniculida > Parameciidae > Paramecium > Paramecium sexaurelia. The sequence continues at coordinate 266,873 of JPFM01000108.1, read as the reverse complement.
CAATTCCAAATGAAATTAAATAATCATGTCAAATCACAAAGATTAGATCAAGGAGTCCTACAACAGCTTCTTCTGGTAGTAAAAGTAGAACTATTCAGTCATGTTAAAATCATAGATTATCTATTCCTATTGGCAATTCTATTAGATAAAAAAGCAGTTCTTAATAAAAATTGAATTTCAATATCAAATCATAAAACAAAACAATTAATAATAATACAGTATCTTTAAAATCTAGTTGTATTTATTTTAGAGAGAGATCCTAAACAAATACATAGAGTAAATATGATTAAATTGAGAAATCCCCTTTATAATAAACAAAATAATAATGTGTTAAGGATTCTATGTTTACAAAAAAATAAACTCTAAAGAATAATAAATGATTATAAATTTTTTTTTCATTTTAATATTACTAACAAAAATGTATTAATCATAAATACTATTAATGCTAAAGCTATAAAAATTAATATAAATTATTTACCAAATATTGTTTAAAATAAAGAGCAAATTGTAAAGGAGAGTTTACAACATTTAAAATTGATATTTATTTTATCTTCCATTATAAAATCAAATTCTTCTCCTTGTTCATTTACAAATGGCTTATTAACTTTTTAATATTGGAATATAGGAATATCAGTTTGTTGCATACAATTTCTAATTATTATTATTATTATTATTATTTATTTAATAAATATTAAAAGTACCATTATATAAGATAATAAGAATTGTATGTTTATTTATTTTCATTTCAGCATTTCTTATAGCAATTCATCTATTTCTAATAAACTCTAATCACATGCTGATCCTCTTGTGGTTGCTTTGATTGAAGCTTTAAGAATACTTTCATCATATGGATTACGTATTTATGGTGTCATATCAGTTATTTTATATTTAATTTGTGTACTTTGATTCAATAATTCATCATCACTTATTGTCTTTGAATTTAATATAGAATATTCTGGTCCTAATAGTTTTTATTCCTAACTTTAAATAAACATTAAGCAAATACTTCTTCATGATCTGATTGTTTTTATGGTCGAAATAAAATGCATAATTTTATAATGCACCAAATAAATGATGAAAAAACCGATACTACAAATAAGCATAATAACACTTCTTTATAGTGTAGTTTTATTAATAATTATTTCACTTTCTGGAACTCTTACCTATATGCACTTTGCTTTTACTCATTCAACATTTCAAACTATGGAATCGTATAATTTTATTTTGGAAATTCAGATACATCTTCCTCTATTAATTCTTGCTATAACACTAAATTTGAATCAAATTCAAGTCTCTCTATTTAAAATGAATTAATCCTTTCTTATCCTATAAGAGGTTCTTCTATCAATTATAAAATTGAAATTGGTTTCCTAACTATTCCAATATGCTTTTTTGGATGCTAAATTCTACAATCAGAAAAAGCAATATTGTGCATAATCATAATCAAAATTATCATCTTAAGCTTTGTTTATTATTAAATAAACAATTAAAATTTTATCATGAAACGATGTTAATCTTCGATAACATTGATTAATCCATCATAGAAATAAAGAATTAAATAAAAATCAGCCTCATCTTATACAATTAATCCATGTTTATAACCCTTAGAATAAACACTTAAAAAATACTAAAATTTTAGTTTAATTTATCTAAATAAAAAGGATTTCTTCTATCCATATTGTCATAAAAGATTATGTCTTTTTGGGAACTCTAATAATTCTTCTAAACAAAGACTTAAATAATAAAATAATTTGATACTTCCAAAAAACAAACCCTACATTCCTCCCTTAAAACTTAACATTAACTATTCGAATATTGAAAAGATTTAAAATTAATATAATACGGATAGAATATATATGAAGTTAACTAATAGAAGTATTAAAAGCTTACTTTCTGAATCAAATTATCCAAAAATGACTAATACTCCTCTTTAATGTTAATAAAATTGATTAAATTATTGATTATATAATTTGTATATGGAATAAAAGTATTGTATATAAATTGATTATATTAAATAAAAGTTTTCATTTAATTACAAATATTTTATAAATTATAAATATTGTCTAATATGAATTCTAATTTATATCGAACTTAAGTGAATAAACTGAGAATCTATGTATGATCGTATTGATCGAAGTTTTACAGGAATTCATTCTTTATTTAACCTATTTTTTATTTTATCATAAGTTTATCTCTCTTCACAGATTTTATTATAAATTAGAAAGAAAACTATCAAAGTTATTTACCAAAATTTATTTTACTTATTAATACTTTCTAAATAATAAGTTCCACTATATTACAAAGATCGCAGGTTTAAAATACAAAATTGATGATCACAAGTATAATTACGGAAATGGATAAGGAGTATATTTAAAAAAGAGACCTAATTTTTGAATAAGGAGACAATATTAATTAAATATATGAATATAAAATATAGATGTTAGGATCTTATGAAATGTTTAAATTTTTTGTTCTCTAATATTTAATACTTAATTTTGAATATAGGAAAACAAAAAGTTGTAGTACTCTTGCATATTTATAATAATTTACAATATAGTAAGAGTTTTTAATATTTAATAAGTGAAGTCTTCATTCATTATTTTATATTTTGTTATGATAAATGTTCAGTAAATTTGTGAAATTTATTATTTTATTATTGGGAAATGAATGGTAAAATCATCATACCAATGAATATTATTTGTTTTAAGATGAATTCTTATGTATATTCGAAACAAAAATATCGAATTGCATACTGGTTATATGATTATTACAATAATACTTCAATACACAATCTAAAAGTTTTTATTATAATAATACTCACGATGGCTGATAGAGAATAGAGTCGTAAAAATATTTTAATAATTTGAAAGTAATTAAAATGGGTTAGAAACTAAATAATTCTTAATAGCAACAATAAAATAATTAGCTTTTTAAGGAATATGATGAGGGATGAACTTAGGAAATAGAAAATAAGGAGTGATTAATGTAATAAGTGTATTTTAATCAAGAGAATGTATAGAGAACAAAAAAGAGAATAAAAGAAGAACAATGATGAAAAGATCAAGAATGATGGTCTATTTAAATAACATTAAGGTTTGTTCTATGATGATTAGAAGTAAAAAAGAAAGAGAATGATGAATAATAAATTGAGATTATTGGAAAAGAATATTTGAATAATATTCGTGAAAGAAATGAATGATTTAATTAAAGTAATTAATTTTTAATAAATCATGAATGAGAAATCATATTGAGTATTGTTTTAATTTGTGGTAATAATGCGACATTTTAGAAAATAGTGATTAAGATGCCAGAATGTTATGTTCAAGATAGAATTGAGAGAAAAAAGAAAGAAAATAATTATAAATTTAAATTGTTGTTACAACTAATTAAATAAATATAATAAATTTTTTCTTTTTTTTGATATTCAATAGCAATTAACATTAATAATCAAGAATTAATTCGTGGCAACATCACAGCATATGGTTATTAGTAAAAAGGTTGTTACATTTGAACAGGATATTGTGTTGGAGTTGGTGAAATAGGTTCATATTCTTGTTTCACGTGGGTTTGTTATTTAACTTCCAAAATTTGTTTGAATATTAGTTGTGATGCCAAAAATAAATTTTAAATAGTTGTGTAATAAAATGGATTCTAAGTTTATGCAGCCTTCTAATATTATTAATTTAATATAGAAAATAGTTTTTAGCAATGTTATTGAAGAAGAGAACGCTATTCTTAGATCAAATTTGCTTAATCTTCTTTAGAAGGTTGTTTGTCAATATATATCTACATAAATTTATTTTAAATTACCTGACTAACTTCCGATGATACAATAGGCTCAGACAGTTAGAAAGTAAGAGGATTGATAATTGAAATCTTCAAGATATTCTCTACTTTAAGCTTCTTCTTTCTAGTCTCCTTTTTACCTATCCTACCTTCTTTTTCATAAGCTTTTTAGATTGTTCGTACAGTACAGTATTTTAGTTTAAGCCTATTCGCTACCTAAAAAGAATAAATGATCAAGATATCAAATATAATGGTTAGACATAATCATAAATTTGGGTTTAATTTGATACCTCTTATAAAGAGAGCTTGTCTTGTAAAAGTAGCTTCAAAACTAGTCTTCTTTCTTCCTTGTCAATTTTCTGGTACTTTCTTGTCAATTTTGCTTATGATTCTTGATTTTCAGATTTAGTCATGAATGTAGAATCTTTATTTTTATTATATTTATATAAAATTTAAAAACAATACTTATTAAATTTGAATTAAGATTCATTTGATTATTTACATATATAATTTCTTTTCATTATCTAATTTATTAAAAAGTAATTCATTATGCTTCAATCATTAATTCAACCTCAAACATATTCTTTGCATCTAACATTACTTCTTACATAAAACCAATCATTCATTCTCTTACAATATTTTCCATTTTTTTTGTTCAAATTTTTATTCCATATGAAAATCAGAACTAATTCTTATTAATTAAACCATAAATCAAATTTCAAGTTTGCTTTTAACATAAAGTGTTCAATTATTTTTATCTCAAAGCATATCAAGAAGGATATTTATCTTAATTACTATACATTGGTTTTTAAAATGTACTATTCCTAAACTCCTCATCTACTAATTATTAACCTTAATAATAGTTTCTCAATTCATAATGTTTCAAAAATACTGATAAAAAATGGAATACATGCTAAGTTCCAAATAGTAATTATATTCTTTTTATAAATTCAACAGGTAAATTTTATGAATAAAACATCTAACAATAATCTTAACATATTTCTTCGATAATCTTAATCCAAACGAACTATTACACTATTTTCTAATATACATATTACTTTTTCAACCTAAATCTATAGTTTTGACATCATTTAAATTTTTATGCTGGAGGATTCTTTCCTTCTAAAATTCTACTATTTAATCTCAAATTATAATACATTATGTACAAATCAATTCTTAGTGCTTGTTTTTGGCTAATTAAATACTTCCTTAACATGGCTCTATTCTATTTTAATGATTAAAATGAATTCCACTTTCTTCTATGATTAACTAACCTTAATACATATCCAGTTTAGCTTAAATATGAAATATATTTTTACTATTTCAGGATTATTCAATTAATAGAATCTAGTAATTATTCTTTTAAAATGAAATGATCTCACCATAACTTCGTCTTTTTGTCAAAATATTAATTAAGAGTAGTAGTATTAAAGAAGGAATTGAAGTCTGACTTTAGGCATTAAGGATATTTCAACAAGAAGGTTAACCTAATGTTTGAAATTTCACAGGAAGAAATTTTAAAATTAAATGTTCTTAAAATAGCATAAATTAGGATTATTCAAAATTATGAAGATCATTAATAATTATATTGTTAAATTAATCAAAAAATTAGAACGACATGAGTATGCCCAATTAATCAATCGATTTTCTTCATCTTTCTGAAGAATTCTCTTCTATTGAGATTTGACCATCAGAATTTTCTTCTTGAATACCACTAAACATATTTTTCAGTTCATCTATGCTTATACTTCCATTATTAACGTAAATAATTTTATCTTATACTTTATCAAACATACAAAAAGTAACTTATAATCTTTATTTCGATAATAATTATTGTCTATTGATTATAGCAATAACAAATTCTAATTAATTTAAATATAAATAAAACCTGTATAATCGATAGAACCAGAATTATTTTTATCCACTTATTAAAATATTCTATCAACTTCATCAGACAGCCTCTAGAGGTTTCATAATCTTAGAATACCCTCTTAACAATTCTTCTTTACTCAATTTTTCATCTTAATTTGTATCTAAACATTAAAATGTTTTTAATAATTCAGATTTCTCTTCCTTTGTAGACAATTAATTAACAATAACTTAAAAACAGATTCTTATAACTTTTATTATTATGTGAACTTTCTTGTATATGTCTTTATCCATGCATCATTAAAAGCTTATTTGGCACTATATCTTTTATCTTAACATTAATATGGATAATCTAAATACTAGGATCATGTTGTAACATTTTTCGAATGAAATCTTTGGCTTCCTTAGATATTATATTAATCAAATTCAATTTTGACTCGGCTATTTAATAAGGAGTACCCATTTCTAATTTAACTTTTAATTTGGAACGAATTGTTTAGAAGTACCAAAATCAATAATTTTGAGCATATAGAGTTTTCTTTTTCAGATTCATAAAGAAGATTTTCTGATTTCAAGAGAGATTAGTTACTTATTATTTTACCTATGAACAATCTTTTCATCATGACAATAATTAATTGCAGATAATTTTTGTTTCATGATTTCAGCAGCTTTCTTTTCTGAAAAACTACCCTCTTGTTTTATTTTGTCAAATAATTCTCCTCCAGTACATAATTCTGTTACAATAAAGAAGAATCTTTAATCCTAATAGAATTCAAAAATTTTTAATGATATTTCGATGATCCTTACATATTTTTAAGGATTACTAATTTTTACAGCATTTTAACTTCATTCATAAATCTTTCATAATCCTCCTTAGCTGTTTAACTTTTATATATAATTTTAACTTCCTGCATAAGTTTTGTTCTTTTTTGAATAGCTTTTCTTACTTCTCCATATACACCTATAATATAATTGATTGATTTAGGATACCACTTCCTATTGGTGGATTCAATAGTGTATAATCTTTTGTAATATATCCCTAATTTTTCACTTGTGATGATAAGATTGCCAATACATGTTTAAGCTTGAATTAAATAAATTAGATTTAAGCTCATTAGGTTGGATTATTTAGGGGGAAGATTTCTCTGTTTCAGGTTTATTGGTTGAGTTCTTAGAAACAGTATTGTTTTAAGGACGCTTTTCAGAGTAAGAACCCATAAGTTATTATAAATAATAAATATATAAATGGGTACTTGTAGTCAAGGAAAGAATGTCGAAAATATTAAGACTAAAGAAAGAACATTAACGAAATTAGTTGGATATTTTTACAATATTCCAATGTAACAGCATCCAGACATTGATAGCTTGGTAATTACGAAATTGGAAAGATAAAAAATAATCTAAAGAGGATTAAGTAAGAATCTTATACAAGAAATTGTATTCTTTTTAAACTCCCGTAAGATTAGAAATACTGAATAAGACAGTTTACTTGATGATTTTAATTATGTCTACAACTAATCTTTTAAGAAATTGAATAACTATACTACCAACCTGGGGAAAATGATATTGATTGTAAAACTTTTATCATAAGATATCTAAGACATCCATTGAAGTCTTATTGTGTTATAAGTCTCTAGAAATGGGAGAGCTTACACAAGTAGATGTGTGGTGGGTTCAAGATCATTTTCTATGGAGGTATCACTAATTAAAAGATCAGTACAAAGTTGAATATGACAATTTTTTGGATTTCAATTATTTGATAAAATTCTTGTATCTCCTTAAAGAGTGTACTAGAATAGAGTTGAAAAAGGAGAACTTGGATTCAAATTTGTTTATCAGCTCTATTAAGATTGAAAATTAATAATAAGAATTTCCTAACACAGCTAGAACTTATGATAGTTTTCGACAATAATAAAAAAGATAAGATACATTTTGAATACATATATTCATTAATCAAATTCTGAAAACAATTTATATCTTCCAGGGCCAGGAGTAACTTTATTTATTTCATATGGTCCTTTCCTTGAAGATTTACTAAACGTTTGTTAAACAGCAGATCTCATTCCATTTTTAGGATATATTCCTGAAGAATTAATACCTGTATTCTCAAGTGAATATCTACCTGGCTCAGGATAATCATTCACTAATTTTATTCTTTAAGAAAAATCTTACCTCCGAGAGTCTTGAATCTTTCTTAATCTTTTCCTATAATGCATGCTCCTGAGTTTTGAAACTTAGAAAGTGGATAAACTCCTTTTGAAGTTATGGTTTATACCTATTCATAATTTCCAGGTCCTTATTTTTGATAATCTAATTAATCAAATACCTGGTGTATTGAACTTTTACAAGGATTATGTTCTTTAACCAAATGTAAATTTCTATCTTTTTGTAACTGTGCTAGGTAATTGATAGCGATCTGGGGGAGGAGTAGATTAAGTAAGAGTTGCCCAAATTCCTTAAAGCCATGTTTCTTCTCTACCCAACGCAAACTATATTCCTTTCTTCTCTCCTAAGTTTGCTTCTGCGAAACTCTTTAATTCATATTTATTAGGAGCAGGAACTTATTTTACATGTTTTGTAAAATCATGTCTAATTTGTAATTTGTAACTAACTTACTTTTAGCCATAGCCAATGCCAGCCATTCTCTTACTTAAACTATCTGGCAGATTGTACATAGATCCATTTCTAATTTTCATTATATTAGTATTTTACATTTATTTAGTTGCATAAGTTTCACGAGCTGCCTTAGAAAATGTAAATCTTTATTTTGAAATTGAATTATTGAGAGGTTGATCAAATATACTTTTTGGAGTATTCATTTATTTTATAATTCTTTATATATATATCTATTTTTAATTATTTTTTATTTAACTTATAATCATTCAATGAGTTAGAACGACTATCAAGAAGAATCTAATAGATTTGGGAAACCTATGTATTACTCTTAAATATTTTATTTCACAGCAATGAACAAATTGGAGAATTAATGGAACATCTAGACAGAGAACATGACAGCGAAGACGAAGGCATGGAAGATTATAAAATCGGAGGTTGATTTTATAAAATTCTATTTTAGGTTATCATCCAGTTCATATTGGTGAGATTTTACTAAATCGATATGTGATTATTTAAAAATTAGGTTGGGGACACTTTTCTACTGTCTGGTTAGCAAAAGATTTTAAATATGATACATATGTAGCATTAAAAATTTAAAAGAGTGCTTCCCATTATTTAGAAGCAGCCTATGATGAAGTATATTAATTGATTTTAATTAATAGGTGGAAATTCTTCAAAAGGTAGCTCAAAATGTTTAAAATCCTGTTTGGATTCAATCTTTGAAAGAGTATTATGCAGATGTAAGATTAATATTAATGTAAATTGATAGTAAGGAAGGACATCTTTCAACAGAGATGATACTCACACAGTTTAATTATTAAATTCTTTTGTATATAAAGGACCTTATGGTCACCATTTTTGTATGGTTTTTGAGATTTTGGGTGTTAATTTACTTGAAATCATTAAACGATTTGAATATAAAGGGGTAATAGTATTGTTAAAATATAGTGCCCTATGGATATTGCAAGAAGAATGGCAAAATAAGTTCTTATAGGTTTAGATTATCTTCATCGTATTTGCGGAGTAATTCACACAGATTTAAAACCTGAAAATGTTTTATTATGTTTATCAGATGAGGAAATAAAAGATATAGTTGAGAATGGATAATTGACTTCAAATTAACTATTTTCAGATAGAATTCATATTTATAGACAGATGTTAGGAATAGAGAAAATAAGTGTTTAAGAGCATAAAAACAAAAATAAAAGTGAAGATGATGAATTAAGTGAAACCACAACAAATTTATCAAAGACGCAAAAAAGAAAATTATTAAGAAAAAAGAAATAGAAAAAATAGGAAGATGATTCAAGAAAGGAATCTCAAGATATTTAAGAAGATTAAAATGAAATGCCAAAATCGATAAAGGAATTATTTTAATAATAAAAGAAGTAAAGAGATTATAATATTTATTAAGAATATCATTTACATAATAAAAGAAATTGCCAGACAATTTTCGTTTGAAAATAGCTGATCTTGGCAATGCTTGTTGGATTCATCATCATTTTTCAACATTAATATAAACTAGATAATATAGATCCCCTGAAGTATTATTAGGAATCAAGTATAATCCTACGGCAGATATTTGGAGTTTTGCATGCATGATTTTTGAAATGTTGACAGGAGATTACTTATTTGAACCAAGATAAGGCCCAAACTTTTCAAAGAATGAAGATCATTTAGCATAGATTCAAGAATTGTTAGGAAAGTTTCCATTTGAATATAGTAGTAGAGGAGTCAAAGCTAAAGTATTAATTAATTGAAATAATTAGAGATATTTCTTATAAAATGGATAAATGAAAAGAATACCATAACTACATTTTTGGAGTTTTTATAATGTGTTGATTGAGAAATATAGATTTAAATAAGATGAAGCTTTGTCCTTCGCTTCTTTTATGATGCCTATGTTACATCAATTACCAGAATATAGAACCACAGCTTAAGAAGTTTTAAAGCGAGAATTATGTTAAAATAGTTTGGATCCATAATAAAGGAAAATCTAACTTAAAAGATATATCAACTAGATATTCTAATTTTAGAATTTTAGAGATTTAATACCTGGTTCAGGATGGATATAATCAAAAACAGATGTTCTAAATGGACATAAGATGAATGAAGAGGAATTCAAGAAATTTACTAAATAGAAAAAGGTTAATGAAGAAGTCGAACAGTTAGATTAGGCCATTGAAGGAATCTAACCAACCTTATTATCAAATTATAGAAGAGTATTGTTTTATTTATTAATTAAGGCTTCGACAAGATCTTATAATGGTTCTACTTCTTAGACTCCTTAATAAGACAAATTATAGAAAACAGAAGGTAAGTATGTGGAACATAGAGTTATTGATAGATCATTTACTGATTTGGGATACATAGGTTATGGAGATGGTATTGATTTAGAATAATTGGACAGTACAGGTAATTGGTAGTTTAGTTGATCTATGTGGTTAATTTTATATGTTTATTTAAATAAATATTCTTTAATGTTGATATGTTAACCATTATTCACTAATTGTGATGGCCTTCGAATGCTCTGATGTTATGAGCTGTGTTTATTACAAAATTAGAGGTGTCTATTACATATCCCTTTGTTGCTGCTTCAAACAACTCTGGATGATGTACTATGCCTTCCTATTTTCAATTAATTAATCAAATACTTTCATGAAATATATCACTTCATCTTATACTGTAGTACCCAATTCTTAGATATGATCTAGTTAACATGCTAATTCATATTTTAATTGGCCTTCTTCTGTTAAATAGTCTGCATTATCTCTATCATCAAATTATTTCAAATCAGCTGTCAATGGATGAAATTAATAAGTTTCTACCCAATATACATTTTTATCATTTGCAAGTGTATTTGTCTCAATCTTTAGTACTTTTCCACCTCTCAACAATGAAAGTCTCTGAATTTTAAATTACAATGATCTCCAATACCTATTTAAATAAAAAAGTTGTCTATTACCACATCCTAGGAATCCATAAAAATGAAGGAGCATATATAAATAGATTATTCCAATACCATGCAATGTCCAATGGATTCTTGAACCAAAGATAAATTGATAAGGGGATGGCTGTCTCATAAAGTATGTAAGGGTATTTAAGGAAGATTGTAAGATGCTTATGAGGATCGCATGAATATCTAATCATTATTAAATTGAGATTACAGCAAAACCTCACCAATTCTATCAAACTCAATAGTATATGTTGGTTTGTAAATTCGATCTGTTTTAACAACATAGTGTGATTCGTCATTCATTACTTAAGCTTTATGAGCCACAGTTGCATTATGGAAACTTTTAATGTGATTCAATTAATAGAGATTCTTAATGCCCAATCTTGCTGTATTTGTAATTCTTGGTAACATTAATTTAAAGATATGAAAAAATATTAATTTTGTATTTGTTAGATAACAAAATATACTTCATTTACTTTTATTTTATATATTATCTAAATATTTTATAATATATGCTTCATTCTTTTATTGAAATATTGTAAAGACTTTATATATACAATCATTTTTCAACCTATAAGACAACAAATAACTATCACAAAGAATAATCATCATATGAAAATATAAATATTTATATGAAAATTAAATCGTTTTTGAGATGTATCGTTTTTTAGTTAATAAATAAATGAAAGGAATTATTGCTATCATTCTTGCTTTGGCTGTGGTCTCAAATGCCACAAGCACAAAAGATTAAATCTTGGCTCTCCTCTAAACAGGAACAAAGGCTAGTGATGCCATAGATACAGTATTTGGATTACTAAATGATTTAAAACAATCTAACATCGATGCCTAATTTGCTGCTGACTAAAAGAATGAAACAGATGAATGGGTTGGTGCATAAACTATTGAATAATTCTCAAAAATTAAAGCTCTTAACCAAAAATTGTTCCAATAGGCTGTCGAAAATAGAGCTGAGTATGAAAGCGTTCTTCAATAAACCAAAAACTATTTAGCTTGGAATGAAGCCAGAAGAGACACAATTGCTGCTAAAATTGAAACACTTTAAGACAATTAATGTTTCTCCAACCAATTATTTGTTAAATCCATTAAGCACAATCAAGAAGCCTTAGAAGTCATCAGACTCCTCAAATAAGATGTTGCTGGATATATTATTAATGGAGATTCTTTCGAATTTACTTAAGTTTAAGCTTAATCAGTTGCTGAAAAATTGAAATAATACAGTAACTTATTCCAAGAACACTAAATCAAATCATTCTTAGCTCTTGCATAAGAAGGATAAGTAATATATTTTCAATATTATGTTTCTTTAGGCTTCTGAATCATCTGGACATGGATAGACATTAGCTGAAAAAGTCTTGGGTGTTCTTGAAGGATTGGAAGCTGAATTATAAGCTTCATTAGAAAATTTGAAATAAAATGAAATCAATGCTTCATGGGAATTAGCCGGATGGGTCTCATTGTCTGAAGCTGAAGTTGCCTCCTTGGAAGTTGAATATGAAAGAAAATAAGTTTTTGCTGACAGAACAGCCACTGTAAAATATCTATCACTAATTCATTCTAGCAAATCCAAGCTGCTTTAGCCTAATAAGCTAAATCTAAAATCATCTTATAAGAATCTTAAGATGCTTTAGACTAAGCATAAGCTGATTTGGAAGCTAAAAGAGCTGATTATGCTGAAGCCAAAGCCAAAAGATAAGAAGAGAATGCTATTTTGGATGAAGTAATCATCATGTTCAAGAAATAAGTCGCCTCCTGGTCAGGAAGATGATCTTCTTTTTAAATACAAAAATTAGTCAATAAAAAAATTACAATTATATTTATTTTTGTTAATTTAGTCTCTGAAGACATTTGAATTCCTATATGTTCTTAAATTATTTTTTAATTAGTAGCAGATAAAATATCAAAATCATTGAGTGGCTGTATTTTTCTTCATTTATTGAAATGCATGTAATTACATACCTTGTGAGTCTGAATAAATTTTGAATTCTTTTGAATCTGCATCAATATATTTGCATTTTTCATTTTAACAAAAATGACATTTTGGACTCTTAAATTCTAAAGCACAAATATGACAGATGTAATTTATACAACAATTTGATGCCAATATATCTTAAATATTAAATAAATTCTTTTTACAATTAAAATAGCAAAAACAAATTGGACATGTATGCTAAGTTTACTCTGATATTGTATTATTGATCATTATTTCTTTAAGTTGATAAATAGTTTTTATTTTTTTGCTTTTATCAAAATACATACCACCTAATTCTTGTAAAACATAAAGATTCTAATCTTTATGATGTATTTTCAAATACTCATCAACTGTACTATCTAAATTTTGATTAATATATGATACATGACTTATTAGTAGCTTTTGGTTCTTAGACTTCTGAAGAGTTACCACAACAAAAGTATTTTTCAAAAAATGAAACCTTTCTTGCATTCTCTTAATTCTTAGCCATATTTATTGAAGTTTATTTCAAAAATTTTATTTCAATGAAAAGAAATTAACTACTTTTGAAATTCAATAATTCAAATTATTATTATTGTTATTATATTAAGAATTAATTTGAAATAAAATAAAGCTTGTTTTTATATCAAGTTTATTATTTAATACTTAAATTATCAAAGATTTTTTCATTTTATTTTATATCAACTTAAAATAGCAAAGAATTTATACAACCACCAATCAACTTACATATAGATAAAAAGAAAAGAATTTACCAAAGAACCTATCGATTCATTATTGCTTTAATAGTCACAATGCGTTACCTTTATTACAATAAATTTATATATAAAAACAATAATGCATCATATATTATAATTGATACAAAATCGATAGAATATATGATTTATAGCATCTGAATAGAGACAATTATAGTATCCTATCATTAGTATTCTTTTTCAGTAGGGTACAAATTACAACAATTATTAATAGCTATCGATAATTTAATACCACGTGATAATATTCATAAACAAAAATTGTATGGAAATTAATAATGAACCTTCATAAATGGAGATTATAAGATTATTAAAACAATGAATTAGAATAGGGATAGTCTAAATAAATTAATTAAGAAATAAAAAGATTAGAGTAGTGTTTGATTATGAGTCTAATTTTTATATGATTATATGATAGTAATAATTGATCTTTAATGTTTGTAAAAATGGTTAGGATGTCACACAAAAACGTGGTAACATTAATATTAGACTGAGATTATAGATCTAATTTAATTGAAGGTTAGTGCGTAGCAAATCATGTTATAATGATAATTGAGTGAGTAAGTTGTTGATTAAAAAGGTATGTTAGCCTAATGAAACGTCATAAATTTATTTATGTTTTAATCCGATAGTGAAGAAGAAGATTCACTAATAGTAAGATTATAAAAAATCTGAATATAGATTGGGGACATCATACAAGGGAGATTTGAGATCCATTCAAAGATTGGCTGCGGTTCCTTTGGTTAGGTTTACAAAGTGATTGATTAGAAATATGGGAATACACCATATGCAATGAAAGTGGAATTTGGGGATTAGGAGTGTAATTTGTTGGAAAAGGAAATAAAAGTTTTAATTGATTTGAGGTAAGAATGTGATTTTATAAATATTTGAATAGAAAAAAGGTTGGGTTTCCAGAGATAAAGTTTTATGGGAAAGAGAAAAGATTTACATTTTGTGTGATGAATATTATGGGGAAAAATTTAGAATCCGTGATTAGGAAATGCGGGGGCTCGTTTTCACTTTAAACTGTTTTGCGATTGGCAATCTAAGTTTTTACACAGTCAAAAATTAGATGATTGATAGGATTGAAGTGCTCCATTCATGTAAATATTTGCATCGTGACCTTAAACCAGATAATTTTGTACTAGAAAATACGACCAGTCCAAAACTAGTAAATTTAATTGATTTTGGATTATCAAAAAAATATGCTGTATTAATAAATTTGATTAATAGAATTCAAAAGGAGATCATATAAAATTAATAAAAAAACCAGGATTAATAGGAACTGCAAGATATGCAAGTATAAATGCTCATGAATCATTGGAGTAAGGAAGAAGAGATGATTTATAAAGTTTAGGATATGTGTTACTGTATCTACTTACTGGGCATCTTCCTTGGATGAATGTAAAAATTGAAATGAAAAATCTTAAATATGCTAAAATTCATTAAATGAAGAAAAATATGAGATTAGAATAACTCTTTTCTAAATAACCTAAATGTTTTATTAAATTTATGTAAGATATTTAAGTTTTAGATTTTGCATAATAACCTAATTATAAACAACTTAAATCATATTTTTAAGATGAACTATCTTAGATTTCTCTTAATTATTTAAATTATGGCTATGATTGGGAGAAACTCCCAGAATATTCAAGTAAAAAGAAAAAACATTAAACTATTGCTATTATGAATAGTTCAGGAAGAGATGAAATCATGAATATTTAATTTTAAAAGTTGAATAAACATGAATTGTTATTGAAGAAAAGCACTAAGAAATTAGATAATAAACCATTTCTTATAAATGTAGCTGAACCTTCAGAACATTAAAAATAATTAGATGTTTAACCTCAACATATATCAGGAAATCCTTTTCTCTAAATTCCTCAATATAATTCTTGCAGTAAAATTGATTAAATATCATCATTAAATCATTCGAATCATACATCAAAAACTAATAATTATTTATAAAGCGATGATGTGATGAGTGAAGAATTATTACCAAACATTGAAATGAAAGAAAGTTCATTGCCAGGGTTTAAAAAAATGATCGATTATGAAATGATAGGAATCAAAAAACCTCTTATTCTCAATAAAAAAACATCATGTATAAATTTATGATAAATTAGAAATGGATACTATCAGAATCATGTAATCAAACTTTATATAACCCTAATTAATTAAAGATGAAGAAGAAAATCCAGAGTTAGATTTTAGTGATTGATAAAATAACAAAAAAATCATATAACACTCTTATTTTAAGAATTTGTTTTTTAGTTATATTTTCATATTCACTTTATTGAATTACAAAGTTTTTTACTATTTATACGAGAACCAAAAATCTATAGAGGAAATGAAAATTAGTTTTTTTACTTAAAATTAATTTTTATTTCATAATAAATCAATATTTTATTTTATAATAAGTATGATTAGTTGTATAAATTAATATTTAATGAAAAGTGTGGAGCAGTTATTTCCACAATTTGAGGTTGTCAACATTGTTAGACAAAATACTTACAAGAAATCAGTAATAGTGAAACGAAGTGGATTTCATTATATGCTCCGAATATTCAGTCTTGAAGGTATTCCTAAGGATAGGGTTCAATCGATCATTAAAATTCTCAATAAATTATCTAGTCAAAAAAACCCACATATAGTGAAATTTTTTGAAGCATCATTTGATCATGATATGACATACTTAGGGTAATGATAAAAATGAAGATTAGCATTGTTAGTGAATACTTGGATAAATAATATGAATATCCTTTGAAAGAATGCGATATTTGGAATATCATCCAAGAGGTATCAATCCTTTTTAAAGTAGTTATCAAAAGGATTGCATTAATTTCATCCGGAAAAAGTTCATGGGAAATTATAGTTGTCAAACCTATTTTAGAATAAAGGTAGGACTATATTAGGTGAGATGAATGTTCTTTATTATCTACATAAACAAAATTATCAAGATATTTATTTACTAGCTCCTGAATTCATTAAATCTAAAAAGTATGATCATAAGTCAGATATTTGGATGATCGGCTATATGTTATATTAGATGATGTTTAAGGATCCTCCAATTGTTGCTAATAATGTAGATGTGTTACATAAAAAAGTACTGAAGGGTATTCAATTAACCTATAATCCAAATTATAGTCTTAATTTGAACAATTTATTAAGATTGATGATGTCTTATGATGCTGAATTAAGACCTAATATAGAACAAGTTTAATACTATTGTCAACATTCTTAAATATCAAATGAAGAAATCAACATTAATAAAATATTACCTAAATTCAAATTAGACAAAGTTGTTTTACATAAGAAGAAAATAGAGAAGAAATAAGACCCAATTTAAAATATCATATATTTAAATGAAGATTAATTTAAGTAACCTTATTTTCCTCCTTCCAAAATCATAAAATAAAAAAGAAACTTCTTATCAAAATAAGCAACCTCAATAATGGAGTTGGATTCATCTTAAAAAACAGCATAAACTCTCTAATTACCAAGAGTTTTAAATTTTTAGTTTAGTAAGTTGAAATTTAAAGAAGTCTGTACAGTTCCAAGTTCAATCGGAAATGCAGAACAATTAGAAAAGTATTTTTTATTTTTATTATTATTTTAGATTGTAGAATAAATCTTAAATTAATACATTAGAATTTGATAAGATGTTTCCATAGCCTAAATAGACTTTATAAACTCAAAGAAAATCTCCCAATAGAATCTAATTATTATAAGAATTTTAAAATAGATAGAAAAGCTAAAGATTATTTTATTGAACATTAAAATTTTTTTAACTTATTTTTCACCATTTTATTATTTTTTTTTATGAAGAAGAATTTTTCAAAAGAGATATCAGTCATGAATATCTAATCTCATCGATCAGAACGATCTAGTAGTTCAAATATCTTTTAAGAGCCTCAATGCAACAGTATAATGATTTGTAAATTTATAGAAAACCTATTAGCTTTATTAGCAAAAAAGCCTATTAGATGTGGAAAATATTCTAGTTAGGAGAACTTAATTAGTGAAATTAACTCTTCTCATCAAGATCAATCTTATGTTAAACAAAAAAAAATTGATTAACTAAAAAATTAGTTGCAAAGATTAAAATAGAATTTTGATAATTAATCAAAATAAAAATTGAATATCCAAAATATAATAGACAATACTGTTTAATAACTACTTTAAATTAAAGAATTCCTTTAAATAAAAAAATATTAAGAACCGTGGGAAGAAATTATTTAAATGGAGAGGGATATCTATTTAAATGAGGAAAATATTATTTAGACTATGCCAATTCCTCATTTTAATGAAATTTTAATGCAACACTAATTATGTATATTGGAACTAGCCTCATAATCACAAGCAATTTAATAATAAAATTTTTGGATTACATAAATATCATCACTACATGAAACCTTTATTTAAAAAAATCAAATGATCTTATAATTACTTAAACCAAAGAATTAAGATAATCTAGAACAATCCATTGAAATAAATGAAGAAGATTTTGCCCATTCCTTTGGATAGAAATTCTGATTAAATATGTATTATAGAATATATACATCCATATATATATATATTATACTAATTCATTATTTTAGAATTGATCTTATCTTTAAATACCATAAATCTGACTCTTTAGATAATAAAAGAAGATTATTGAATAAAAAAAAACTTTATTTGATTGAAAAACATTCATAAAAATTTAGATTAATTATATTAATGTAAAACTTAGTTCCATAATAATAGAAGATTTAGAATTTATCTTAATTTTTGATATCATTATAGAATACTTTGGTATTAAGCATTATAAGTTTAGATTTAAAGAATGGATCAAACACATCAAAATGAAGCTCAAAGACTTGATGATTAATTATTAGAATTGAAGTCTTTGAAAAAACAAATAAAACATAAAGAATTATGAAGTGAATTTTTATTTAAAATTTAAATTGTTTTAGTTATAATAACAAAAATAATATTATAAAGAAATGAAAAGAAATTGAAGATAGAGTTATGAATTATTTTTATAAATTTTATATCAAGATCCTCTTTCAATAATTTTAGACCTAACTCTGTCAACTAGATCTAATTCTTATTTTCTGACTGAAGTAGCCTTTTCATATTCAGAAGCAAAATCATTGCACATTCTAGTGGCACTATCAAAGATTTCACCATTTCTAACCTTAAATATTTGAATAAATGTTTACTTTCTTTCCTCTTGCACTATCTATAATAGCTGATTATTAATCTTAACAAATATCCATGGTAGTAATATGATCTCTTAATTTATTTTCAGTTCTCTTTAAATTATTGTAATATTCAACCAAGTGTACTCTTCTATCATCATATTCTTAGATTGATTAATCCTCTTCTTCAGAAATCTTTTATAAGTTTGTATACAAGTTTTATTCTAAGTTTTATAAAAGTTACTTAAGTCTTTCAAATACTTCAATATATCTATTTTTAATTATTAATATGTAAATACCCTCCATTTTATGTAAGCATTTAAGCAAAGATACTTGAAATTTAACTCATTATGTTGGTTGTCTTTAATTTGACTGCATCTTAAATCATTCTCAAAGAAATTTCAGACATTTAAGCTAATGAAGCACCTCCAGATTAGAAACTATCTAAAATTTTCAAACTTTCTTAAATAGATCTTAAAGCATCAATATGATCTTATTTCTTAGCATTATAATTTTAAGCACCAGCTTATCTAATAGAATCTAATATCTTAATATCAGTATCTGTAGCCTATTATAATTTTTTTTATTTAGATTACTTTTTGACTATCCAAATTGTTATCTAATTCAGCATCGGCTTTCTTCTTTGAAGTTGAACAATTTTCATATTATTCAGTAGCTCTATTTAATACTTATTCAGCATCTTTCACATCTTTAGTTCTCAATTCTAATTCAGCACTACATTGATTTCTTTAATCTGTATATAATTAATCGTGTCTAATTTATTCAGAATCAATTGATGCTCTTAAGCTATCTAAAAAGTTAACTGCTGTATCAACAGAACCACCTGATGTTAATTTACTTTCTAATTCGGTCAAGATACTAACCAAGGAGGGTTTACTTTTTCCAATAATTGGATATCTATAGTAGATATTAATAGAACTCACTTATGGATTAAATCACCAGCAAAAGCATTTCCAGCCAATAACAAGACTAAGGTTATTGCAATTACTTTCATTATTAATATAATTAAAATAAAAACGGATTATATTTAACTATTTTTAAATATATATAATCATAGAAGTTATTAATAAAACAAAATATATCCTTATTATTAGAGTACATCAGTGTTATTTACGTATTTGATCTTTTAATCATTGAATACCCACCATTTATTTTATCTCTTACAATATGAATAATAGTGACCTTATTCTAAAAATCCGTAATGAACAATAACTCCAACTAAACTGTATTTGATTCCACAAAAAATGGATTCAACCAAGAATTTAATATGTTGGATAATTTTATTTTATTTTAGGAAAAATTTGAATCTTTTTAAATGCAGGATAAGATACTAAGGTAATTTAGTTATTCTGGTTTTTTTAATTGCAGCCTTTTTTTAATGACAACTGTCGCATTTATAATCCTGGATTAATTCATCTTTAAGAAATTCGTCTATTGATTATTGATTAGTTAATAGAATTAATTTTTGTTATAGCCAAAGATAAGGTTAAGAAATCTTCAGTAATCGATGATTTATGTTAACAGTTTTTGGAAATAATTTCATTTATCATCTATCGCTTAAGATATTTTTCGATAACATATGGTAATTATACTATTATTATATTTATTTTTTATTGTAATTATTTATTTCATCCTCAAAACTGGACATCAAAAACAATAAAAACTCTTCTGCATCATGTTAATGTTTAGGATTAAATTTCTTGCTTATTGTATATCTTAATGAATTAATTTTGATATAATAATATTAAGAATCTTTAAGTTATCTAAGAAGTTCTTAATAATTCCTACACAATGTCATTAATTAAGAATGTTATCGATTTATGCTATTCAGTATGAAATTATTAAGTTCTTAAATACTCATCATACATTATAAGGTGGAATGCATGTAACAATAGTATAATTCATTCTTCAAACCTTTAATCGAGATCTCAGGATTGATATAAAAATTACGATACAGCTAAAATTATACTAATATCTACTGATTTTGCCCTGTCCGTCATAGAACTCGCATTTGAAGCAGGAGATGGTGGAATTTACTCGTGCAAAATTTCAGGACCTCCACTATATTCTTCTAGTAAGAACTTCCAAACAGTTTCATTCACTATAAAGAAACCTTTATTCCTCATTTAATTTCTATTCTTTAGCAATTCAGTATTGTCAATTGGTTCAGATAATGTGCTTAAGTTATTATATAAGTATGCTGCATATTCTTAAGCCCAAGCTCTATTCAATCTATACCAATCAGAATGGCTATTCTTTTTTAGATCAACTAATCTTTTTATCAATTAACATTCGAATTAGATTAGAGGGATAATTGAGGTTTTGGGGGTGTTTTAAAAGAAAACCTAAAACATGAAAAACTTATAATGAGTAATTAATTATGTTCAATATTATTATTATTATTAACATTCCAATTCTCTACTAGTGTTGCCTTAAGCATTTCTAAATTAATTTGATTATTTGAGGAATTTTGCTAGAATATGATGGAGCCTTCTTCTAAGGAAACCATGGCGCATACCAATTAATTGACCTGTTTTAATTATAAACTATATTGCATTACTCATCTTCTTCATCTAAATTTTCACTTTTATTAATAGTGTCTCTTAATGATTGCATTTTAAAATATTAAATAAAAAACAATATAATATCAAACAAAAATTAAAACTGTAAATATTTTTTAAGACTCAAAAATATAGGTTGTAATCAGTTTTAAATAAACTTACACCTTGATT
The DNA here is from genome assembly GCA_000733375.1 of Paramecium sexaurelia. Lineage (NCBI taxonomy): Eukaryota > Ciliophora > Oligohymenophorea > Peniculida > Parameciidae > Paramecium > Paramecium sexaurelia. The sequence goes on along the minus strand of JPFM01000108.1, from coordinate 244,968 downwards.
TTTATAACTATTACATACAATTACATAATATTATACAACTAATGTTGAGACTCAAAACATCAAACCATCCTAAAAAGGAAATATTTAATATTATTATATTAAGAATATTAATTTTATGAAATTAAAAATTATATTTTTAAATTTAAGAATTAAATTACAATAGTAGAATCAGATAATTTTTATATATATTATGATTTTCTTTTCTTTTATTTTTTTATTTATATATATATATATATATATTTAACATTGAATCAAAGATCTATGGTATTGACAAAATCAAATTAAATTGTTGGTATGACAGAGTTCATAAATTTCAAAAATATAACTAAAGAATTATCAGGATGTATTTTATCTTCGGAAACTCCATTGTCTCTCATTTAATCAACAAAGAATTTAAGAGTATCAGCATGTCTACATGGATGAATAGTAGGTAAATTAATATTTATTTCTTTGAATAACTCTTCCGTCACAGTTTTATCAGCGTATTCGCCTGATACGTCCTAAGATTATTCAATATTTCTAATACTTCTTTAACTTCTTAATATGTTAATTGCCTACCATCAGCCTAGCCACTTAAATATAATCTAGGAGTAAAATAATAGAGATCATATGTAATATACAAAGTATAAAACCTATCTTAACTTTATGTAATTTCTTAAGTTTATTATTATTATTCTGACTTTAAAATAGTAGCATCATCTCCATCTTATTCAATAAAAGTTCCTCCTACATTTAAATCTTGAATTCTCTTAAAAGAGATTACATTTTCTTGGATTAAAAATTATTTCTCATCTGGTAAATACTTGTTTTTTGATTATTCATTAATTGCTTTGCACCATTTCCAATTACCCCCATTACTTATTAATCGATCGCCAGCCTTTTGTAAATTTTAAAAATTTATATAAATTAATGAATTCTTCTGGTGTTAACATCCCTTTTTAAAAGAAAACTGATTATTTAGGAGGAGGTATAAATGTTGGTACAAAACCTTATACTAATTTGTTGGCTTAACTTTTTATAAAATTCATAGTATTATGAATAAAAAAAAAATATTAATATAAATTAATTTTAAATGGGTTGTGCTTAGAGCAGGTAAAATGAAAAAAGTGATATGATATCATGTGAAATAAAATATTTATTACCAGAATTGGTTTAAGCGATTAAATTAGGATAGCAATGTCTATATTCAGACTAATCACCAATTAAAGTATGAGTTATAGATTATTTTCTTAATATAGTTAACTCCTGTGAAAGAGATAGGAGGAATATATTGCAAATTAGAGAGTCTTTTACCTTCAGGGTCAGTCAAAATGAGAGCCATGTATCATATGTTATTTAGGTTGCAATAAAAAAAACGGCATAAAGGATTAGAACAATTAAATCTCGTTATTTGTTCATCTGGAAATGCTGCTATAGCCTGTATAGAATGCTTAAAGTTACTAAAGTAAGAAAAGAAATAAGAATTGAACAATGATATGATGAGTAGTGAATTACTGTAGGATGATACTCCGACTGATCCAGGATAATCAGCAGTAATAAAAGATTAATAATTATAATCCAAAATAAAACCATATGAATTATTCGGATAACTTATTATATTTTGTAAACATTTGAACGAAATGCATGATTTAAATGATTAACCAAATGTAAAAGTTATAAATTCTCAATTAAATAAATCAGATATTGAAATCGAAGCATTCAAATATGCTGAAGAAAATGGTTACGATTATTTAGATATATATAATGATGTTGATGTATTTGGAGGTTACGGAACAATAGGATTTGAAATTGATTAATGGCAAGTTCTAACAAAAACTAAAATTGATTATGTATTTGTAACACTAAAAAGTGGAGCTTTGATTGCTGCCATCGCATTTTATCTAAAATATATAGCCAAATCTTAACTCAAAGTTATCGGAGTAATGTTGTATGGTTCCACAAGAAGAGAATCAACAATTTGTTCTCAAATTATAGAAGGATTCATCGATGAAATTATGTTTGTTTCTACTTAAGAAGTTGAAAAAGCATAATGCGAATTAGCAAAAGCAGAAGAAATTGCAGAATTCAATTCAGCTATTGCTTATGCTGGATGCAAAAAAACTCAATATAAAAATAGCCTTGTCGTTCTCTCAGGAAGTAATGTCGCTGTGAGTGACTTGTCTAAACTCATGTCCAAATATTAGTCATGATAATTGTATCCATTATTAAAATCTTATTATTCATTAATTTGTTAAATAGAAATGCATCTCATCATAATCATCTTAACTATGAAACTTTATCACTATACTCTCTTTTGAATTATACATGAATCCAGGAGTCACTTATTTAAGCTCTGCTATCAATCCTTATTTTGGTTTCAGGGTTAATTGTGTGTGTTCTAAAACAAACTTTATTGCTGCCTATTCAAAATATATATAAAAATAAAACTTTCTAATTTGGAATTGTCATATCCTCACTATCATACAATAAAATATTTCTGTCAATTGATACTATAGCTAAACAATTTTACCATTTAGTTAAAACCGATCCAACATCTCTCTATAATCGAGAAAAGAATTTTAAAATAAAAGGATTTGATTATGGTAATGTTGGCTTCAATAATGATGAAGGGAATTAAGTTAAATAATATTTTATTTAAGGAAATCCTATCTCTTAAGATTTCAAAACTTCCTTTATAAATCCAACATCTTTAAATACTATTTAACTACTTTCTTCAATAGAATTATATTCCTTAAATTTCTATAATACCAATTAAACCTAAGCACTTGGAGTTGTACCAGAATAGGTTTCATGGAACTTTTCTAAATAATATCTCATTCCTACAGAAATGATTTCTAATCTTTAAGATTCTTATTTAATAATTTCATTATAATATGTTATGATATCCTCTCCTATTTAAGTTAATTAAATTATTTATTAATGCATAGCATGTTTAAACTTTCTCTCTTAATTAAAAAGATCTTTCGTTCTTTTTTTATGATTACCTCCATTACTCATCATTTCATTATACAATTTATAAAATTTCTTACTTCTTTCATTAAGTATCACAAGTTAATCTCTTGCAGTTTTTCTCTTTGCTTTGATTCTTGTAACAATCCCATTAATATTATTTGAATAGGCACTAATATTTGTTTCAAATTTCTCCTTTATCATTTTTTCCATATTTGTTACTAAAATCTATAGTGATTTTCCTTATGCCTAATGTAATTAGTTTAGATGTTCCAATGATGCTGAAAATTTAGGGTAGATGACTTGATCTTAATCTTTAAAGATAGATAGAAAAGAAGGATTTTTATGAGTTAATAGTTTCACATTATTCTATTCTTAAGCTATACGTTCTTTTAAAAAAGATATAATTGCTTGAAGACTACGATCGGAGATTAGTACTCTTAAGTCTAGCTGTTCTATAATGGTATCAGAGCATAATAGATGTTACTTTGCATTAGTTAAAATAAATTCTTCAGATGATTTGAATTATTGAAATCCTTCACTTTTTCTATTTATGCTCATCTCGCGAAGGATCTTTTTTTTAAGTTTAGTAATTTTACATTGCCTTTTAATTCTGGATTAATAGGTTTTAATGGAGGTGGAAGAGGATGTTATGGTGGGATATTAGTCTCCAGATTTTGTTATGTAATGAGGTCTCTATCAATATCTCGTATTGACTCAAATTAACCATCAGGATTATAAGGTTGCATACAAAAATTCCCTTATAAATTAAAATTAATATTAAAATAAATTCAATAAGGAGGAGGAGAGGAGATTTTTGCTAATATTCTTTTATAAAGTTTTAAAATTCCTTGATGTTGTAAAAGGAGTGTGTAAATGTAAATAATATATTTTTTGAATATTAAATTTAAATGGCTTCTCATTTTTTCTAAGGTTTTTCAACTTTTCTTTTATTTTTCCTTTTCTTGTCTTATAAAAATAAATATGATTGTTTTACTCTCATCATCCTCATCTTATTAATTATTTAGCTAATAAGCTAATGTTTCTTTGATAAATGGCCTTAGGATATCAATAGGTTTATCAATAATCTTGGCGTTTGCATTAACTATTTAATCATTAATAGTCAATTATAAATGGACTGGAGGACGTAAAGCCTCCTGCAATTAAGAGGACGATGAATACAAAAGTAAATAACTTGATAATTAAAATTTCTTCAATACTTCCTATTTTACTAAAAAACATAAATTCCAATAAGATCTCCATATTTTTTAAATTCTTGATATACATTAAAAGCAAGCACATCTCTATCAAGTTCCACTTAAACTTCAAAATTTCTTAACAATTCCTAAACAGGACGTTATTTTTTAGCTACAACTAATAGTGGAATGCCCTTAACATGTAAACAGGGCCTCAAATTGACTAGAAATTGAGCAGTATTTTCGTCTTAAAATTATAACTCCAAAAACTGCATCTTATCTAAAGTGTCTTAATAATTAATATAAATAATAACTCCAAATATGATTAATAGGAGCACTCTATTTATGATGTTACACGATTTCTTGTATCACTTCACTTTCATTGACTTCTTAAGGAATCGAGAAGATATAAACAGTATTCTTATCTGTAAACACTTATTATGGCTTTATCGGTTAGACACACTCCTTATTGGAATCTCTCGACGAACTTTGAGATGAATGTCTATTCTTCTTTGTCTTCTTCACTTTCCTTGGCTCACTCGAAGAAGATGGAGATCTTCTCTTAGATCCTTGCCATACTTATTTGTTATCAACTCTTTTATTTTTCTTCTTCTTGCTTGTGCTTCTGCTCTTGTATCTCCTTGAAGATTCACTACTATCGCTTCTCCCTTTCGATTATTGCTATAAAGTTAAATCAGAATTTCAAACATTTCTTCTTAAAGAACGTTCCAAGTGTTCTTTATCCAACATTTTCTTATTTTCCAAATAATTCTTGAATGCATCACTTAACTCCACAGTCTCTTTCTATCTTCCTATATGAATAACATCCAAAAAACCAAATACCATTCCGTCCAAAATTGAAATGCTTTTTTCCAATATAAACTAATTTTGCATTATCATCATTTGTCATTCCAATAGCTACATCACAAAATGACCCTTACTAATTAAACATTTACACAATTTCACATGATCCAGCCAAATTAACTAAATATTAGCTTCAATACCTTTCCTCTTTATGAAACTCAAAAATTCATTATCACTCATACCATTCATATGGACATGACGTATGTAAAAATGCACTTTAAATTCACTATTCGATAAATAACGCTTTCCAATCTTATTTTCAAAAGATGAAGAAGGGGATGAATCATTTGAAGAGGTACGCTTTTTAGTTGAAGTTTTATGAGTAGCATCGTTTCGACTTTCTTCAGGATACTAAGCTACGTTACCTCCCTCTTCTTTTGTCTCTCCTTTTACACCATCCTCCTATTGTTGTTACTACTAAATCATATTAATTATTTAAATATTAATGTTAAATATTTTATTGTAAAAAATAAATCAACAACATAAAACTCAAAACCTATATATTTTTTATAAAATATGTTTGCCCAACCCGAATTCGACATTTCCCATCCTCACAACATTAATCGTCATTATGAACTATTTTTTAAATACTATCCTGACACTATAATAGGAGAAGGATTCAAAAGAACCAATCAATATGAATCACTAATATCTTAAGAAGAACTCTTGAAAAAGCGTAATGAATTTTGGGGTATTCTTTCATAAATCATCCATGAGAAACCTAAATTCAAGGAGATCAAAATGTATGGTCAAAACTCAAAGAAGTATTAGAGATGGATGAGGGTATATTCTATAGAAATTATATTTGAGAATCTGCAAAACTTGCTTTGTAAGAAGCAAATATAATAATGGTTGATTATAGTATCTAAGAGGTTTATGATATGAATGGTATTTGTTATTCACCATAATATAAGGAAATATATATAAAATTCCAATATTTCTTATCAACTTACCTGCCTCTTATAATGATCATCATACATTATAGCTTAATCAAGGTTTCGGGGAGAAAGTTATCACAGTAATGAAAAATTAGATTGATAAATTAGTTTAAAATTAGAAGTGTAAGATGGAATGAAGATTTAATTGTTACTTACAATAATAAAGATTAAATAGATTTATTGATTAATGAATTAAGGAATAAAGAAAAGGTAGAAAATGTAAGATTGTTCATAAATGGAACAGAAATGACCAAATAATATGTCTTTGGGAATTACAACATAAATGAGGAGTCCATTGTACAAGCATTTCTATAATGATTATTAAAAAATATAATATATATAATGAATAAATAGAGACGTTAGAAAATATTGCCAATTCAATAGATTTAGGCTAAACTGAAATAGCTAAAGTAAAGCATAAGAGCTAGCGAGATTAAGTCTTTAAGATCATCGTGTTTATTCACTGAAACCACTCCTAATGAGAAGTTGGATATTAAAGCAAAATAGAATCAAAATAGCAGTGTAGATGGAAGGACCATGTATATTAAACCCACTTTCAAGAAAAAGATGAAAACAACTAAAAGGTAATTAACAGATTTAATAAAGTCCTCAATCCATGAAGCTTAAAACAAGCTCAATGATAACTTAAACGAAAACTACTGTATCACCCAAGAAGCCCATAAAAGATATATTACAAAGTTATATTAAGAGTAAATTCCCAAAAAGCAGAACAACTTCCAAATCAAAATCACCTTAAAAGTTAAAAAAAGTTCAAAGTCCATAGTAAAGATAGATTAGAAGTTAAAGCAAAAAGAAATAAAAATAGAAGCAAAAAACAACAGTAAGTCCATAGATGAAGAAGTCCAAGAAATAAAAAACTTAAGTGCAATATTATTAACCACAAATAAGCAAGATCAGTTCGATCAGATTAAATACGTTCTCGGTTAGTGAAGATCCTCATAAAATGTTATTAAATTCAATAATTGATGAATTGTAGATGATGAATGAAAAATAAATGATTGAATTACAATAATATCTTAGAAATATTAAATAAGAGAAGAAAGATGAAGCCTAATAAACAAGCCTACATGAAAAATTAGATATTTAGAAATAGCATCAGCAAGTAGCATTTCAAGAAAGTCTTCCTTTAAATATTATCAATGAAATATGCCATCAAAGAGAGGAAGGTATTAAACTTAGAGTGAATATGTAAATGGATGCATTTAACAGTCTATTATAATAATAGAAGATATCCCCAAGATCATTTAAAAATAATAATCACCTTCTTGAGTAGTGGGAAATACAATAAACTGAGAAACTGTATTAATATTAAGAGAAACTCAAGAATATTTAAAATGTTACAAACAAGATATAATAAAAAACTTAAAAAGACTTGTAGTGTATAAAGGAATTATAATTAAATAAATCTATTGTGTTTTAATAGTTATGTACTAAAACTAATATTATTTAGAGTAAATTTCGTTCGAATCTAGTTACTTAGATAATTCTGATATACAATTAAGCACTCCAAAATAACAGAAGAATATCAATTTCAAAAGAAAAGACATTATTATAGATGTAGATTTTTAACCATAGCAAAATTTAATTGAAATTTAAACTAATGTTGGAACTATCAGTTTATTTGTGGAAGTTCTTTGTTAGTATATAATAGGTATTTGATTTTATTATTTAATTAATGTAGAAACAAACTTAAACTCTTTCATTAAGAGAATGAATTATCCTTTTGGCATCCAACCATTTAATAAATTACGATAGATTCATGGATACCATTATTTAGAAGAGGACAAATATTAATAACCCATTCAGGATTATATTTTCACTGAATTATAAGTAAGATATTATCATAGAATAAGCAAAATAGTTCCTTCTATGAAAAAATTCACAATCGAGCAATATTTGACACATTCAATGAAATCTTGAATTAATATCGTCCATTTTATTACTGTAACGGATAACCTTACCCATGGGAATATAATAGAAATCTGGTTGTTGTTTTGTACAATCATGAAAATATTACTTTATTATTTGAAAAAGCCAAAGAAAAACTCATATATTATGCATCAATTTTATGTGGATTAATTAATGATGATGAAGAAAATGCTGAATAATTCTTAAATTACGAATAAGTATTATAAAACTTAGTGAATTCTGATTATTTATCTTAATTACGAAACGAACGATTATAGTTATGTATCAATAATGAAGTAATTATAATATCTAATTCAATAGTTATAAGAATTTGAGTATATGTGGTCATATACAGACAAAACTGAAACCTTGATTGAAATAACAGATCACATTTTCGAAGATTTAATAAATGAATTAACACTTGAATTATTATGAACATAAACATCATTTTCTCAAAGCTTCTCTCTTCATATACCAAAACATAATATTATCCTAAGTTTATGTTCACTTGTTAATTAATAATTTAATTAGTCCTCTTTATGAATAATCTTTTTAATATATATAAACTACAAATTAAAATAATAACCATTCCAACCATTAGTTAATAGTGTCTGGATTATAAGTAACTTATTATCAATATAATACTTAAATTCTATTATCATTTATTGTACCATCTATTTTATTCTTACATACTTTAGGAATTGAATGATGAGTGAAACTTTCGCAGATTGCTTAAAATGGGCCAAATTATATTCTTCTTAATTATTATAATTCAAATTGGATGTAGAATTTGAAATAATTAGCCTCCCTTTGCTTATAACATCACTATTGTATAAAATGCCAACTTAGAATTTATAATTCTTCACTTTTTTATATTCTAAAAAGAGGAATTCATTATATAACAAATAGTCATCCTTTCTTGAAATTATTATAATAGCATTTCTATATGTTCTATTCGTTGAGCTAAATAGCTTTATAACAGATTTTAATATAAATTCTTGATAGAAAAGAGGATCTCAAAAATAATTGACTATATATAATAACATTTTTCCACCAATTAATTTGACTCTTAATCTAGTAACTACATTATTTTAAAATTAAAATACTATGAATTTTCCTATGGATATGGACATCAAATCTAAGAACTTTCTTCAAAATCTTATTATGAATAAACATAAACAATTTAAATACTATATTTTGCTATTAAGCTAGAAGAATAAAATTATAATTAATTGATAGATATCTTTTCCAAGTATTTTTAGAAAATGTGGTCCTCTTCAGTCAAACAATAATCTGATTCTAGGTTGTACTGTCTATAATAGTAAACAAAAGATGGTCAGTAAATTTTAAAGATTTTTAAGGACTTATCTAAAGATTGAATTTGGTATAAATAAATTAAGTTAGAAATTATGATATAGATTAGACTTTTAGTGACAGAGAAAACAGTTGAGCTTAATATTGATACATAACTTAGATTTGATTTTCAAATCTTTTTAAAATTGTATCCATAAAATAATTATGAAAAATGAATTGTACTAAATTCAATGTATTAATGTTTATCAAATTATCATAATGATATGGGGATTAAAATTTAAGTGTATCATTTAACATTTACTATAAATAAAAGTGTTGGTGTATTCAATATCATTATAATTTTATAGTAATTAATTGTTATTAAGTGTATCAAAATAATATTAACAAATGAAATTACAAGCAGAAAATTGGAATATTTATAAAAACAACACAATTTTTAAACAAATATAACACTAAACGTAAAATCATAATGTTAACTAGATAGTTTATAGAATTTATTTAATTTCAATTGTGCTAATAGGTTTTTGTAGGAAATAGTCCATTCCTACTTCCTTGCACATTTATTTTGTTTACATATCAGTATAGGCAGTTTATGCAATAATTATAGGGGGATCTATATCAGCAGAATGACAAAATTCAATTATATGCTGAGTAGCTTAAATACCATTCATGATAGGCATTTCAATATCCATAAGTATAACTTAATAATGTTATTATTTAAATTTATCTAATCCTTCTTTACCGTTATGGGCTGAATCGCATTTCAGATCTAATCTAGAAAACATAGTAGTGAGGGCATATATATTCACAAATTCATCATCTACTATAAGAATTTTAGATTTTTCCTCAGCATACTCACTCACTACTTAATCAATTTGAGGATATTTATATTTTTAAGGTTTCTTAGGTCCTTCTCTAAATATATACGGTGCACAAATAACATCATCCGGCTCTGAGAGATCTATTTTATATAATAAAAAATAAAGTACTTTCTGAATGTTTTTCAATAAGCTTTTATTTTCCCTTTAAGGAGAATGTAAAAGATGATTATCTCTTTTTATCACTTGGACTTATGAGAAAGCTTTATTCTAAAAAGCTTCTACCTGAACTGTGAATTTTATTATATTTGATAGTTCTTCTACTAACAGCATCAGGTAAATCCATAGTTTTGAGATCTTCAATGAAAAACCAAAATATAGAACCTGTCTTATTATTGGATAGAAAATGTATACCAGATTCATAATTTGGAGATAAGCCATTACAAATAGTATTGCTAATCATTAAACCTAGACCATAATTAAGATTTGATTTGCGTTAGTGTGGTTATTTGAGAAACTCTTACAATCTAGTCTGGGTATCCAAATCCATTCCAGATCCAGTATCTTGAACGCTTATTTTAATAAATTATTGATCATTAACACTTTATTCTTGAACATCAATAGTAACACTTCCAGAGAATGTAAACTTTTATGCATTTGATAATAAATTATTTAATACTTATTTAAATCTTTAACCGTCAGTATGAATTTAAAATTCATTCATTTTAACAATCAATTAAACACCCTTCATATTAAGTTGTTATCGATATAATTCAGCAACTTCATGAATAAGTAATTAAATATTTTATATTTGAATAGTGAGTACAAAGTTCTTAGATAATATCAAACTGAAATCTCTAACATCTTAAACTATAGAATTAAGTATATAAGAAGAATTCAAAATAGGTTAGAAGTATGTGTTTACTGTTAAATCATCTTCAATATCTTCAATGGCATTTTCAGCAAGAAGTCTTATGCAGTTTAATGAAGTACTGAATTCATGACTTAAACTGCGAAAGAGTTGATTCATTAGTTGTTTGGTAACCTTTCTTTCCCAATAATCTTTAAGTTCATAGGTATCATAAAAATTTAAGGCAACATTTTCGTTAATAATTTTTAATTCAATCATGTAATTATCTCCAAAAGGTGTAGAACAATCTAAAACTTTGCATTTAATTAGATCTGTGTTTTCTATTAATTATAAGAGTGTATCAATCTTGTATTTCTTATATTAGTTATCAAGCTTGTGTATAGTGATGTCACTAAGTATTTATTAAATTAGTATGGGATCATCAGTACCTAAAAGTTTACGATGTTCTGATGTCTAAGATATCATCTTTCCTTAACGAGTTACTACAAGGTCGTATTTGTCATTTTAATTAATTATCAAACTATCTGACGGATTTAGCCATGTTCTTGAGTAACTATGATTTTTTGATACTTAAGGCGCTTTTTCTACTGGATGATTAATTGACAACCAAATTAGGAGAATGAATGCATAACCTACTATAGCATGTTCATAACTGAATTCTAATTTGACGCTAACTACTATTGCTATAAAAGGGACACAAAGGAACATTTTTTTAGGATGTTGATGATTCTAGATTGGAATGATATAAAGCAACCTTTTTGGGAATAATGCAAAATACATCTCGCTGATATGTGTTGAAGCTATAGTTCTCAATGTATTGCCTACTAGTAATAGTCCAAGCAATTCAATTTGATCGTTCTTGAACTGTCTTTTCTTTAACCGCAAACCAAACCATAGACTTAAAACAACCAATGATGATAACATCGTATATACTTGGTAGCTTCTCTGTAAATGGAAGAAATATTCGCCCAACGACACTCCTCCTATTCCAACAATATACAAAAAATCAATAATAATCATATTTATAGTAAAGCATTCAAATATTCTCTAATCTGTTGTGAATGTTGTGCTGATGAGATTGTTTGTCGAATCAACTCTCTCTTGTCTTCCATCTCTTAAGACATTACTTAGATCTCTCTAAAATTCGTATCTTATACCATATGATACACTGCATAATTCTAAAATTCATCCCTGCTTATCATTCCCTATTTATCTTCATCCATAAAATCATACATCAAAAGTATTCTCTATTCAAACGTCCCTTTTTACAATTGTTAAACATACTTGCTGAACTCTTCCCATTGTATCTTACTCTTCTTATACAACAAACTATGTAATTTATTTATCATGAATTTGTCGTCTACACAAAAATCCTCAAATCCTATATACAATTTTGTACCATATGATTTATTCTCATAATATGTACATAAAATGTCAAAAAGATGTTTTAATCCTTATTGATTTACCAAAGGGAATGAATAATAAAACATCTTAAAATACCCCTTTTAAATTTACTCTATTTTATGCTATTTACATAAATCAATATAACATATTTTACAATAATGAATCTTGCATTATTAACATAATACAACTGCTTCGTTAATTTAACATTCTGCACAGACAATCAAAAGTTACTTTTTCTATTTTAATAGCTTTTATATTTAATTCAGTTTCTCTAAAGCAATATCCCTTTCCATCTTATAATAGAGTGTTAAATAAGAACCAGAATCATTTGATATAGTTTATTATAACAACGATTCATTTGCTATGGTAATACTATTTAAATTTTATTCAATATTTAATCTTTGAATCAATTTATTATTCTATTTTTCAAGTCTATTTATCCTATTATTTAGTTACTAACATTCATCTTCTTTTTATTTTAATTCAGAATTTTATTTTTTTTTATTTTTCAAGTCTTCTTCCCATTCACTCACCCATGTAGGTTTGTCTGGAATAATCCATTAAATAACATATTTTAAAATGACATTCAAAAATACAAACAACAAGAATAACCAAAGTATATTTGTTCTTGTTACAGAACCGTCTGGAAAAAGATAATTATTAATCTAATCTCCTTGTTTCAAAAACACTAAAGCATAATTTGTAAAAACCCCTATGAAACTCAAGAATTCCCAAATATACATCCAATCTCCAATTCCAGCAACTCTTTAAGCTTAAGGTCTCTTGAATACACTATTAAAACTATAAACCTTCATTCTTATTTCGATAATATTCATTATCATAGCAATTGTAGGACCAATTGGAAAAGCAGCTGTGAAGAGAGTAATAAAACCAAAATCAATCATTGTATCCATAAAATAATTAGTCATCAAATATTTATAAGCAGGCAATTTCAGACCATTTAATTCAACGCTATCCATATCTATATTTTATTATATTTGTTATGTTGTAAGATTCATCACCACCCTACTTTACGATTTAAGTGGAACATTAGTTGTTTCTTTCCATAATAAATCTATAGGATCTAAATATTATCTTAGATTTTATCTCTATTTGAACAACTGAAAATAAGAACTTTCTTTATATTTATAAATGATTTATGGAATCATCATTATAGCAATCAAATAACTAAGTTATTTAATCACTAAAACTGGTACAAGGATGTAGAATATTTCTTCATAAGTACTATTCAACTTAATAAATGCTGTGTAAAACACTGCAATATAACTATTTATGAATTTGAACAAAACGTTTTTATAAATTAATGAGCTTTCGTAATGTTCTTCATATTTATGATTCTCCTTTTCTACAAAATAATGAACCAATGCTGTATAAATAATATTCAACACTGATACACATATTCCTTATAACACTCCAACTAAAAGTTTATAATAACTTGAATTTGTGTAAGTCTATTAGATATAATCAATAGTAACAAATAATCCAACAATAAAAGAACTAAATAAAATCAAAACAGGTATTGAAATCATAAACATAATAGTAGAATGTCCTTATTATTCATATTTCTCAATTTAATGAGTAATATGATTCATATATTCATCACCTTAAAATTCTAATCTAGTTGTTAATTCTTATTAATTCATTTAATCTAGTAAACCCCATCTTGCATTCATTTCACATTGCTTTCTCTTCCAAAATTCAACTGTTATTGTAGACCAAATTGACATGTATATTGCATAAAGAGGAAGAACTAACGAATTAAAATTATTAATGGCTAAAATGTAGATTTGAAGAATTAATCCTGGGAATGCTGCAAATATCATAAAACATGTAAGATAAGATTTGAATGCAAAGAAATATGCAATCTATTCTCCAAAATATAATCTCAATATAGAACATGATTTAAAATTCTAATTTTATCCTTCTCTAAAATAATCCTATAATTATTTAAAAGGTTAAGTATGATACCATTTTTATTATTCTAACCATTATCTTCTTATTTTAGTTGTTCCTCCAAATGAATGCATTCTATATGTATCAATTATGACTTTCTATTGAATCAATTCTTAAATGTTGAGAATTCTATTTAAATGTTCTTCAATTATCGATTATCTCTGCAAAGAACGAAAGGGTTCAAAATGCCCGTTAGAATCATAAGGCTCATAATCATAACTATCCAATAATTTCACTTAAACCTTCTATATCATAGCTTGGATTTATAGTTAATTCAATGGACTTCTTAACATTATATAATAAAAATTATCAATTTCTGATTTAGCTAAGTAAACTTCAAATTTAGCATTAATAAGAACTTAGATTTAGAAATTTAATTTTGTTATATGTTAAGCACTACATTTGATAACAAAATCAGGGACTATAAGATCTTGACTTATTGAAAATAGGTTATCAACTTCTATTTCTTTGATTGCTTAACATAAATACAAATTTCTCTTATGAACTGGATCATATTTTTGTGTGGGCAATTTACAAGTGAAAAGGAAGTTTTATATATTTTTAATCGATTTTAATTTGAGTTTCTCATTTTCTCTAAAGATACTACGCACTTCAACAGAATGACTAAGATCTACTGGAGTCCAATATTCACTATTTTAAATATCAATTCTACATCCATACTAAATTAAGTAATTGATAATTTCAGTATTATTAGATAAGGCTGCTATGTGTAAAGGCGTATTTCCAAATTAATCTACTTAATCTAATAAAGAAATTTAATTATTTAAATAATCATATTCCCATTCGTCTAAACGAACTAGATATTATTAATATCTTTTTTTATAAATTTTCTATTCCTCCTTTTTCATTGAAAATATTCTATTATTTTATGGAGTAGCATTCCTAGATAATAACATCCCTTAAGTGAACGGTTTGATTTGACTGCTATGTAATAGAAAAAGAAAAGCTTCCATATTGGAATTTCTTATCGAGTTGTGTAATGCTGTTGAATCCAAATATATGGCCAAAGGATAGAACCTATTAAGTGCCGTAAACCTTTCTAAATTGGTTAATCTAAAATGGCATGACCAATAAAAAAGAGACAATCTTAAAGCTGGATTACTAATATATCGTTCATATTCGCAAAATCTATCGTAAACTAAATTCTTAACTCTTTGTGATACTCTTGATTTTTCATAATCAATAAGAAATTAGATTAGAAAATCAATTATTAATGTTGCAACAAACTTTTTATTATTACGTCCCGCCAAATCTAATGGATAATAACCTTCATAATCAGTTCTGAATAGAATTGCCTCTTTGGAGATGAGTAGTTACATACTTTCTATATCTCCATAAAAAGCAACCCAATGAGCAGGTGCCCAAAGAGTTCGAGGATTAAAACTATTTAAATCTCCATCTTCAATAAACAATTCTAAACAAGGGGCTCTTTCATTATAATTAGCAAAACAACACATTTAAACTGCATTTATCCCAAATTTATCATTTAAATTTATGTAAGCATGCATAGGTAATTGCAATTTTGAATATTCAGTCAAAATTTCACGAATAAGTTTAGGATTTTATTGAAGAGCAGCACGATGAAGAAGATTGCGACCATTATTGTCAACATTGTTAAAATCAATAGTAGTTTGTTCAAGAGATCGAGCAAATTCAATATCCCCAATACTTTGATTGAGTTCATCCCTATCGACAAATATTTTTTATATTCGATTAATCATTAAATTGATAATAAAAACATAAAAAATTATTCCTCTAATCAGAGTTGTTTGACTCAAAACCAATTATGTAAACATCATCAAATCTTCATAAATTCTATCCACCAATATCTAAAAATTATTGCAATCTTTATATATTGAAATTTTAATCATTTTTCTAGTAAATCCTTTAGTCTGTTACCATCACATAAAAACTAAAAAATCATCTTATAATTAATTGTTCAAATATAATTAACTAGTATGAAAAGTGATAATTTATTTAATTCCAACATTCTTTTCAATCATGATTTTCAATGAGAAATCATATTAATAAATTTTCTCAATAATTTTTCATTAAATATATATAATGCTACTTCAAATTACTTCCTTTATAGTATTAATATTTTATCAATATTTCTTGAAATAATTGCCTCTTCTAATTATTTTTTAATTTATATATTTTTAGTAATATGTATCAAATTGAATGACAATTTATTAGTTTATTTCCTTGTCTATATATTCTTCATCAAACTCTCTTGTATTACTTGTATTATTTGAATTAATTATTTTTGATGACCAAATTGTACCATTTAATTTCATGTTATTCTTTTTTATCCATAATTAAGACATATATATATATATATTTTTTTATCACATGAAATCATCATCATCATCTACATTTTCAAAGTCATCTTCATCATCTTCTACTATATTTTTAGTCTTTCCAAATGAAACTCCCTTTGGAGCACCTTATTATTAACTTTTCTTCTTTATTGCCTCTTCTGCCTCAAATTACTTTCTCTTTTTTATGTAAATCTCCTCTACAACTTTGAATAATTCTTCATAATGATTCAATAATAGTTTTCCTTCTAATTTTGTAAGTAATGTCTTTAAGAATTCAGTTGTATAATTTGGACCAACATTTTACAAAGCAGCTGCAAAATTCTCACCAATTTTCTTCAAATCTGTTTACCCTATATTCTTTTTGACTGGTTTATCACCTCCAAATAAATCAAAAACATTATTCATATCTGATTCCTTTGATTGTACTTCTGATTTCTATTATTAAGTTTAAACTTATGAAGGTGTTTCTTACTTCTTCTCTAGTTACTTTTCATCTTATTCTTCATCAGCGTATTGCTCCCAATCTTCTACGTCTGACATTTTGAATAATTAAATTAAAGATTAATCACAACTTTAATTCTCACTTTATATATACAATCACTTATTTTATATATATATATTATAATAATATTTAACCCTAGCAGATTCAAGATTCTTTACAGCAATATATCGCGTCATATTTAATAATCATAATCTTTACTCAATTTATCACCCATCTTTATAAAAACGCACCCTTTAATATTTTTAAATAGAAATTAATTCGTCAATTATATTAAATTTAAAATTATAATATATATATTTGGCAAGAACTAAATATGGAAAACCGTGTAATAATAAATTTAGTCCGTCCCCTTAAATGAAAAGTTTATGTAATGACTCATGGGAAAATTAAAAATAAATAAAAAGAATCAATAAAGAAAGAAACACAGATTTAGACCTGGAACTATCATTTTAAGATAAATAAGAAAGTATGTCCGTTACAAATAAATTAGATTTTAAAATTCAACAGATCTATTAATAAGGAAATTACCATTTTAAAGATTAATAAGACAAATATCTTAAAAATTTGAAAAAGAATTCAGATTTAGTCAATCTGCTCTATATGCTTTATAAGAAGCAACTGAAGGATTCATTATTCACTTATTTGAAGATGCAAATCTGTGTTGTTATCATGCAAAAAGGATTACATTATTAAGAAGAGATTTAAATTTAGCAAAAAGAATATAAGGAATAGAATTTTGATTTATAATTATATATATATATATAAATACTGTCAACAACGATCAAATTATTATTATATAAACTTTTACATATCTCCACCTATTTTAATATATTCTTCATAAAGATCTGAAACCATAATATTTCTACCAGGATGATTAGATGGTAACTTATTTTTTTGAGTAAGAGCAGCATCAAAAAATAATCTCTTTACAGTTTATTCGGATGGTCTTTACATATCAGATTATCTTAATGAATTTTCAGATGGTCTTTGAATTTCAGATTTTCTTTCCTAATTAATTTTTAAGGATTCTTAAAAAGAATTCTATTCAGTTTTTTTTTAAATATCAGTAGTATAATATATGTTTTTAGGTTCATTGCTTGAATACCTTTATTCAAAATTTATACTAGGTCTTGATTCAAATTATAATTAATAACTTAAACGAGCATCTTATGAATACGTTTTATGATCTTATTATCTTTTATCATGTTCTACTGAAGCTCTAGACTCATATCCAACATTTGGTGATGTAACTTAATTAACATATGATTATTATTTTGGTTTAGGAATATCTGGCTTATTAAAATTGCTTAATCTTTATTCAAAGTATAAGTTATGATCATCTAAATGACGTTAATCTCTTTCTTTTTTTTCAAAATTACGATCTATATCAATTTTCTAATTTTACTTAGTACTACCATTTTCGATTTTTGCAGGAGTTTAAAAAGTTGTTTAAGAATTCATAGTAGTTGAACTATTACGTTATTCTTATACAACCTGTACAGGCATAGAAGCTCTTTAAGTAAATAAATCTGTCTTCATTTTTGAATTAACCAAAGCCTTATTAATATACTTATAAAGATTAATTGAACCTTCTTTGTTA
Organism: Paramecium sexaurelia; assembly: GCA_000733375.1. NCBI lineage: Eukaryota > Ciliophora > Oligohymenophorea > Peniculida > Parameciidae > Paramecium > Paramecium sexaurelia. The sequence goes on along the minus strand of JPFM01000108.1, from coordinate 226,267 downwards.
TTTGATAACTACTGAATACCTTATTCTATTCTAAAAATAATGGTCTTAACCAATTAATAATCTTGAGTATTTATTATTTCTTATAGATTTGAAATCATTTCATTTAAGATTTTTTATGTATATGGCATATTTTCCTTCTATAATTCTTATTATAATTTTTATTTTAAAGTAGATAATTTAGAATTAATTCTTTATATTGATATTTATTTTTGATCATAAAAGGAATCATCCATTTTTGGAAATTATGTGTAAACTGTCATATCCAATTGAGTTACAGGTTATTGTGTATTTATTGATTTTTATTCATAAATAGGAATAGTTGTAGGAGGAGATTGTAACTTCGTTGGGCTTTATTATTACTAACTACCATTATTTTAATTGAAATTCTAATTATATGTATTCGAAATTAGGTTAGATTACCCAACAGTAATAGATTATGCAAATTATGCCTGAGCTTTATTTTTAACTGCCTGACTGGAATGTCTACTCGACTAATTAGATTAAAAAGTAAATTGTTTATCTGATTCAATTGGTTTATTTGATTAGAGTTGAGATTCACCAGCATTAATACGTGATCTTAATAATTAAGATTTCTCTTATTATTATTGGGATATATTTTTAAACTTAGTTAAGAATTCTTCAACTAAATTAAACATCTATGTCAATTATTATTCCTTATGAAAATCTAGATATAAATATATACTTTATGTGCTGGAATTGTACTATCTGCAATTGAAATAGCAGATAAATCAGGATTATTAAATTTATCTACTATTTAAGAATATTCTTAAGCAACTTGATTGGCATCCAATTCTAATTGTTATTTTATTGTGGTTCTTTTATTATGTTATTCTGGAGCTTTCAAAGCAACTGAATATCTCTCTAACATATCTTTAATTATTATTAATTATCTTTTTTACTTAATACTTTATCTTTTAAATGAGACATATCATCAAATAAATCATTTTCATTCAATAATCGCTAATTTTACAATTTCTATGACTCAAATTTCTTGTTCTCTTCTCCAAAGGTTAATCTAGCAATTGCATCTTTTTTTAGTGGTGGATCCAAATCAAATTATGGTTAGATTGGATTTAGAAACATCTTGTCATGTTTTGATTGTTCATTTAAAAACTATAATTTTTTATTAATTCACTACATTTGAGGATTCGTTAAGACTTCCTAATATTTATTCATCAACATGAGATACTCTTTCTTAAGGATTATATTTATATTTATTCATAATATCCTACACTGATGGCCTTTATTATGTTGATTATAAATTATTCTGCGGACTAGATGCTCCACCTTATTTGAAAAAAGGATTCTAAAACATTATTTATTTATAATAAATATAAATAATTTTTTTTTCATTTGAATAAACATGTTTTTTATTGTATATTTGTTAATTTGTATATTTAAATATCAGCAATCCACTGTTGAACTCCATCCCATATAGCTCATATGATCTTAAATTGATGGAACAAGGACTGAATCTGAACAATTAGGATCTTCATCCAATTAGCAAACAGTGTATGAACTCTTGTGATACCAGATTTCTCTATCAACGTGATTGAATCCAAAGTTCTCAGGTGGAACCTAAAATAAAGATATACTTTAAATTTTCTTACATGAGGAACAGCATCCTTTTCATGAACAACTCTGAAATGAGTAACCTTTGTGAATGATGAGAAATAATTGTAATAAGCTGTATCACCAACTCTTGGTAAACCAAAGGTACTCAATTGAACTGTATATCCAGCGATAGCTAATTCAGTTGTATATAAGGTGGCCATAGCAGCTCCCAATGAATGACCTGTTACATGAATTACAGCCTTTGGATACAATCCTCTGTATTTAGTAAATAAGGTATCAACTTAAGATTTGATTGAGTTAAAGGCGTCCAAAAATCCACTGTGAACTTAGCATTTACAAGCTGTATTGTAATCTACCTTATCAAATTGAATGTTGTCCAACCAATTTTGAATGTTGCTAGAACCTCTGAAAACAACTGTAATGGCATTGTAGGTGGGATTGTATGCAATATATCCTTTTGTACCCTAAAAATATATAATACTTTATATCTTACAGCAATATTGTTCTCAAAAACTAAGGGTTTTTCAATATTTGGATAATTTGTGGTTACATATCCTACTTTCCATGTGTTAATGGCAGTGTCGGGACAATAAGCAGCAAAAGAGAGAGCAGCTTCTTCTGTTGCCAAGGCCTCGTTATAAACGAAAGCACTGTTCACTGTTGCTGCTAACACAACCAAAACCAAAACTGATGATCTCATTTGGATTTTATTTATTTAAATATTCTCAGAATTTCAAATCTCCTCTTTTAATGTCGTATTATTAATATATTTGTTATTATATACACTATAAGATATGAATTTTTATATAAATAACCAAAAACAATAATTTTCTAATTCCTAATCACAAGACACAAATCTCAAAAAATTTTAACATATTATGTCAATAATTTCAATTCTATAACTCTTATTATGTAGAATTCAATCAAAGTAATTAATATTCATTTGAAATTAAACCTCCTCTTACAATTTAAGCACACTTCTCATAATCATCTGAAGTATTTATTCAAATAAATTACTATCAAAAAATGATTTTTTTTTAAGTTTTTCTAGAATTTAAAAATTTTTGAGGTTCAAGATATTTAACTGATTTTTATTTAATATAAATTAAATATTTTGAAAATTAGAACATAGTATTAGATATATATAAATGATAAAGACAGATAAAATAATTACATATTTAGTCTCAGTTAAGGAAATTAAAACTATTTAAACTCAAATTTTATTAAAAACTAACTTTTTTAAAGTTTATTAATCTAATTAAAAAGTTTAATCTAATTGAGAATATATACATATATTTAAATATAAAGAAAATATTGATGATTATTATTAACAATTGATTTATATTATAACAATAATTTGAACAATTTAATTTATGATGTCATATAAAATTGATATTGTCATTATGTCAGTTAAGCATTACAAGAAGAAATAGACCATCCTAGATAGGTCAAATGGTCAGTCAAATTTGGATAATAAACTGAAGCTGAGCATTTTTAATCTTCTCCCTTTACTTCTTAACAAATAACATAATTTTCACCATCCTTATACCAAATTTCTGTATTAACATGTTCAAAATCATATTTGGTCATTGGTAAATGTGGTGCTACATCCTTTTTATTAGTCAATCTCGAATGAGTTACTTTTAATGTAGAAAACCAATCATAAAAATCAGAATCTCCCACTCTTGGAGAACCAGCAGTAATGAGTATTGGTTTAATACCTACCATAGATAATTCACTAGCAAACAAAGTTGCCATTGCTCCACCCAATGAATGTCCTGTAACATGATATTTTGCAAATGGATACTTCCTTCTATACTCACCAATTAACACATCTAATTAAATTTTTAAAGATGTGTATGATGCGAAGAATCCCTCATGAACTTAACACTTACATATTGGGTTGAATTCAATTTTCTATGAATCCATGTCAGCAATAAAATTCTTCAAGTTTTATGAACCTCTGAAAACAACAGTAATAGCCTAAGTCTGTGAATTATATGCAATAAACCCTCTTGTTTCCTAAAAATTATTAAATTTTATTACTAACTCTGTGTTCTCGAATATTTATATTTTATTCAAATGAGGATATTATTGGCTTATAGTGCCAACATTCCAATTTAAGATGTCTTCTGGATCACAATAAGCAGCAAATGAAAATGCAACTAGTTGGTCAGCTAAAGCTGGATCATAGTCGAAAGCACAAGCGATTGCTAGAAGAACAAAAAAAATTTTCATTTTAATAATATTTATCTTTCATGACGTATCCATTAACAATTTATAGTGTATAATCTTATTAAAAAAATTATTTATTGATATAGTAAATATAAATATTATTACAACAATTTAATAGATTTTATCTAATTTCTCCAACTAATAGTTCAAATTAATTTTTAAATTATTCAATTCTCAATTTAAAATTATGAAATTATCAACATTTATATAATCAAATCATCTTTATAAAAAATTATATTTAACTCCTTGACTTTGTTAAATAAAATTGATAAATAAAGATCTTCATGATCATACAATTAAATAATATTTATAAATAAAAAATATTCATTGTTATACAAATGAATAATATTTTTTTTAATTGCATAAATAATTAATAAATTATTTTTCTGTTATTAACATAAATGAATCGCAGTTATTACAATAAATCCAACAGTAATTTAACTCCTGGTAAAGCAAAGTCATAACATGTAACTTAGATATAGTTGTAAGACATTTAATTAAATTAAAGAAACATAAGCAAATATATTAGAGATTCCTCTACTGAAAACAATAAAAGAGGTGATAATTTATTGAATGCCTTAATACAATAGTCTTAATAAGCAATACAATCAGCAAGATAATTTAGTATTGATAGACCCATTAAAACATCTCCTATTGAAACGTAAGTTAATGATTAATCATATGTGTCTAGCTCTCCTAATTTACAAAAAAAGATAATTAATGCTTCTTAATCTTTGTCATCATAAATCAGAAAAAGTACAGAATTACAATAAAGAAACAGTGCTTAATTTGATAGATTACTAAATGAAAATAGTACATTGTTAATGCGAATTTAAGAATTAGAATAAAAAGTAAGAAATTGATTTTAACAAGTGAGAATCAATTATTATAAATGAAATGCTAGTGTAGTAATTAGAACAATAAAAGATAATAAGAAAACATAATCAAATAGAATAATTAAAATAAAGGTGATTTAGATGAATTCTTATAATCTCATCATTGTAATGAAAATGAAAATAGAATATTAAAAGAATTGATAAATAGATAATCTTCTATTATGCATATTCCATCAGTCATTCAAACACTTTCACTTATTAAATGAAATTATAGTATATAAATAATTTTATAACAACTTTTAAGTTTACTCATTATAAACCCAATTATTTTTATAATTGTCTAGTTTTGTTGCAAAGTAATCCTATCTATTTATATTTCAATTCAAATACTCCTATTAATTAAGTTAATAATCTTGGTTATAATGCCAGTAATCCTAAAATTTAAACAGATGTAAATTGCATGAATTATTCTTAAGATACAGAATTTCGTATTCTATAAATAATATTTAAAATTACATTGAATCTGCAATAGAAGATCCATTTAGATCTGTTTTTTATCTTGAATCAATTAAATCAACCATTATTTACTATAATGTATCATATAAAATATTTTATATTTTTCTATCCTTCACGATACTACTTTCATTTTTACTTATATTAAATGTACTCATATCAAAATATATTGAATTTGCATATCCATTTTTATTTGTTATTTTTTATTTATTTTTGAAATTCTATACTGATATCAAAGCACATTCGCTCATTAAATTCTTTATTTAGCAATACTTATTTGTAACTTACTGAATTATCAATGTTGATTATTATGCTCTCTTTCGTAATAATTATACTTAATTGTAAATCTATACTATATCATTGATTTTCTATAATTAAAATTTAGATACCTCTTATTAATTAAAAGATTAAGCATTTTATATTATTTACAACAAAGCACTTTTAGATTTATGTTTTAAAGGTATATTAGGCAGATTTGAAGGTTTAGGTATATTAGTAATAGGCATTGTAAAAAAGAATTCTGCATTATCTCTTGCAACTGTTTAGTAATATTAAATACTTAAAATAGCTCTTTTTTCAATATTTATCTTTTTCATCTCTTCTTATATTCTAAACGAATCTCTCGTGACATCTCTTATTTCAATTCTTTTTTCGTATACTGTTTATTTCAACTATTATATAGTTAAATTATTTAATTTTATTTGCTCAACCATTTTTATATGATTTTCTTATAAAGCTTTTTCATACTTTTATAATTTATGTAATTCATAAACCATCTCTTTAACTGCTGGATGATTATCAAGACTTATAAAATAAAGTATATACTCTTTTTATTGCTATTTTTTCTCTTCAAGTTTCTAGATCTAGAACTTTAATCTCTCTAATTAATTCATTAAATGAAAATATCTTTGATTCACTCTTTCTTCCTAATTTAATAAATAATTTTACTTCTCTTTCTATTGCTATAACAGTTCTTTAATCTACTTAATCCACATAATTTTATACCATATGATGTTTTTCTTATACTTTATCCATACCATCATTGATCCTAGCTATTCAATTACCATAGCTTACGGCTCTATCAAAATCATTGATCCTCTCTTTTGTAATGTATGAAGCATAGCTTTCATATTTTACTTTTATAATTAAATTAATTTTATTATATAATTTCAAAAATATATATCTCATTATTTCTTTATCCAGAAATTTAATTTTAAAACTATAACACTTATAACCATATATTCATGTTTAATAATATTCTTATAAAAATCATATATATTTTAAACAATACAAACCACAAAAATAGTTTACTTTACCTAAAATTCATTTTTGAATTTATTGTTATTTTTTGAAAAAATTACTTATATAAACCATATTAAATTTTTTTACTATCATTTACTTAATTATATCATTCAACAAACAATTTCAATAGATTATAGAATATATTAATTCAAATTTATATTTAATCAAATTTCTTCTAAACATCTTATTCAAAATTTAAATGTTTTAAAGCAGTTGCTCCTTAAATGTCAATCAAATTTTAACAAATAAATAAAATTAAAAAATTTGAAATCTTTTCAAAGCAAGTTTTCTAATTCTTCCATAAATCAACCATGAATAATAATTATACGAAATTATTTATAATTCAATTATTGTTTTTCATTACTTAATTATGTGATATCTCAGATCAAAATCTAGAAAACTATAGACTACTTTGATTTGAGTTTATATTTTGAGACTATAAAACTTATTATAAATATTAACAAATTTATATTCAGTGTTTATTCTTCTATTAATCAAATATATTATTCTTATTTCTTTTTCTTTAAGATAGCAAGCTCCTTAAATTTTGATTCAACAACTTGTTTAAACTTCTTTTCCTAAGAAGATTTATTTTTAAGACTATTTCTGGCATTTATGAACCAATTTAAGACCTTTTAAATTATAGAGGTTTCATATTTACTTATTTGTTTGTGAGATTTGTTTATTGAACTAACTATTCCACCTGTTATTGCTTTGGATATGGATTATTGTAATTTTCAATTAGCCATTTCTTAAGTATCATATTTGCTGATTTAGAGTAAGTCCTTTTAGTATTAGCTAATGAATTATATATTATTAGATAATACTTGGATAATTGGACAATAGTTTTAGTTTCTATATGTCTTCATAGAGCTTTATTTTGTTTTAAATTTGAGTTGTGACTTCTTCGAAAAATTAAGTGGTTTGAGTTTAAGTCAATGTGCTATAGATTTTACCATCAATTATTCTCTATTTAAGTGTTTCAAAAAACTTTTTTAATAAAGTACTCTTGTCAGCAGTCTATGATATATTGTAACAATCGATACATTAGTTTCCTATGTACATTCGACATCCATAAGATCGTTTTTTTTTATCATTTCTTCTGTTTGGCATTATCCTGTCTATTATTGAGTCATCCAACTTAGCCAAATACGCTCTAAGCTTTTAATCTCTGTTAAAGCTTTTTGTGCCTTTGAATCATTAACTACATAATATAGATCTCTTATAATACCTTATTATTAAAGTTATAAGTATGAAGATTCTTTTATACCCTCTTCCATGATAGTCTAGAAATGCATATTAGATGGGGGATCTTTTTTTTATTTTTTAAAATTGATTAAATTCAAGTCAAAATTTTACTGATTAATAGCATATCAGCAATGCAGAAGGATGACGTATGCATTGATCTTAATAAAACGCGTAAGCAATGTTAGATATACTTTTAATTTCAAAAATTGTTGATTCGTCTCTATCTATATTCACATCCTATAAAATATCTATAATAAGTAATATTTTTTAGAATTATTTTTCAAACTTATTAAACCAGAAATAATTTAATGTATAATAAATAATTCAATTCTTTTTATTAAATTTTTATGAATAAAAAAATACATCAAAATCATTTTTTATATTATGTTTCTCATTTAAAAAGATTCGAATTTTATAACAAACTTAAATAATTTATCAATTTATGTATATTATCTAATAGAATTAGACGGAATTTTACAATTAAAAAAAGAAAACTTAGTTTAAAAAAGTTAAAGAGTAATTCTCTTTCAACACATCATCAAATGTATTCTAAAAGTCTTTCAACTAAAATGTTATTCATGATTTATTTGACAATATTAAGAATTCATTTTAATTTTCTTATTCTATTATAATTGCTATTTCTACACAAATTTGTATTGATGTTTGAATAAATAAAATAAATAAATGGCATCCTATCCTAATTGTTAATTTCATCATTAAACTATAACCTTTGTTGATCTCAATAAAGGTATTCCATTAAGCTAAAGGGCTCTATGTATGTATTGCGATCTCAATAAACCAACAAGAATTGATTTGGCAATGGAAAGAAGAAAGGATTAATATGACAAAGAAAAGAAATATTATGATGAATATTTTTCATCATTTTTGTAACCTGTTAAAAAAATAATCAAATCTTTGGAGGATGTAAAAGCCCATTTTGAGAACAACATTAAGAGCATAGAAAAAAAAATTAGTAATATGAGAGATTAAATAATTGATGAAAAAGAGAAATTCATGAGAAGCTTTAACTTAGATTTTACAAATTTAAGTATCTCTCAGATCTAAAATATTGCAGAAGTATTAAGTTAAGAGAAGAATTCAATTGAAGTTGAGGAATAGATTTTTGAATAATTTCACTAAAAAGTTGAATAAATTTTATAACTCTAGGAATTAAAGTTATTAGATTAAATAATTACTTTACAAAGTCAAATTACAACTATATTTTAAGAGGAAGAATTTTAAAATAATCTAAAAAAATAGTTATTGAAATTTCATCCTTTAAATCAAATATAATTCAAATTAGATTGTTATGCCTCTTGTGTTAATCATGATGAGACTTTAATAGTAGCATCACATAATATAGAATTGATCTTGTATGAAATAAATGGTAACTAAGTTAATTTGTTAGATAAAATTCGTAATTTTGGATTTTTTTATTAAATAACTTTTGATAGAAATGATAATAATTTGTTATATTTAGCTGATTACAATTCTTCATTAAAAATTGTTAGGATTGAAAATAAAAAAATGAAAATTTTAGAAACAGATGTTTAGTTTAAATAATCTGTATCTTGTGTAGTATGTACTAAGAATTCAGAGGTTATATTAGCTAGTTAGGATTTAAGTTTCAGATCATACAAGTTTATAAATGGAATTTTCACGCTCATTTAAGAAATAGAAGGTTATGAAAAAGAGATATGTTCAATTACATTAAATTAAAAAGAGACTTTGATGGCTACAAGCCATATTAATTATACAATAACCATATGGTAGAGAAAAGACGATAAATGGGTAATTTAGCAAACTATTTAAACAAATAAAGATAATTAATAAAATTAATAAAATTAATCTTAATTAAAAAATAAAAAAGATAGAAATGCAGTTTGTTTTTTAAATTATGATTATTTAACTTATTTAAGTGATTCAGGATATCTTACTCTTTATAAAAATGAAAAGAATGTCTATTAAAAAATTTAAGAAAAATCATATCAAATAGATGGATATAATCATTTTCCAACCACTTATACATTATAATTTAATTATAAAACAAATTTGTTAATTTGTCATTAATACCATTTATTGGAAGTCTTTATTCAAGATCAGACAGGTTAGTTGGTTGAGTTTTAGAAGTTTGATTATATTAGAAATAGAATTGTTGGATGCTATTTGTCTGATCGATATTTGTTAGCTTAAGACAGTTCAGATTTAATGTTTCATATTTTGAAGCTTAAGTAATGAAATATCATAATATAAAGAATAAAAAATAATTAAAATATCAATTTAAATTATTCATTTTATTATAATTTGTATTTTAAAATCTTATAGTATATTATATGCAACAATGTTGTTTAATATGAATAAAATTCAATAAGGTCTTGGTCTAATCAATTATTCATATTATTTCTATATGTAAGGATTCTAATTATTAAATGGAATAGGGTTTGTTAATGGATTATGATTTTAATGTATTGCATTTTATCCTGCTCCTCTCAATGCTTGTCCTCTGCTGACTTAGGAAACGTTACTCAAATTTTAATTAATTGCATTCATTTCATCCTACTTAAGTTAAGCTAGAGATTATTATTTTAATAAATAATCCTATTTTGGAGGCAATTAACTAAATTAATAGAAATATTAAATTACCCAACTTATGGAGACCATCCGATAATCTTAGCATTTAATTATGCATCTTAATTTTTGTATGCCTACAAATCCAACATATTCATAGATTTTTCTTATCTTCCCATTCTTAATTATTTTAGTCTTTATTCCTCTCTTAAATAATGGAATATTGTTACTTTTCTATTCTTTATTAATCTAGATATTCTTTGTATTATCTTTGCTATTCTACTTATTCAACCTTTCTCTATACTAAAAATGAGTTGTAATTTGAAAGCTATTTAAAATTAATGAATTACATCTTCCAATCTTTATTTGTTTAATTCTTATTTAACACTCTTCTCTTGTACTTTTCCATATTCTCTTTCATCCAACATCTTTTTATTAACATTTAATGTTTATCTATATTCTTCTTATCTCTTCAATACACGATCTAATTCATCTTAAAGCAGTTTTCTTTGGTAGGCATCCATATTTTTGGCAATCAAAGATTCTAATTAAGCTTATCTCTCCAATAAAGGTTAAAGAACATTATCTATATGCATTTTCTATAATTAAGCTTGGTTTTATGAGCAAAGTCTATAAAACTATAAATTTCAATTAGATAATAATAAATACATTTTTATAATTTTCTTCTTTTATTAATTCTTTCTCAGCATTTCTTCTATTTAACTCCTGAATTTCAATTTAATCATTTCTAAATCTCTCTCTCTCTTCCATATGTCTCAACTAAGATAACTTTAAATCTGCATCTTATTCTTTAGCCCATTGTTCCTTCTACAATCTTCGCTATAAGTAATCTTATTCCATCCTTCTTCGATTTTCATCCAAAGCTTGTTATTCCCATTCCAATTTTTATTATCTCAAGTCCATTTCTCTTATTAAAGCATCTTATTTTTATTTATCATATATAGATGAGATTCCTTTTTGTAATACAGCTCTGTCTTCTAAGAATTTTTTCTATTCTTCTTAAAATTTCAATTGTCGTCTTTTCATTTCTTATGCATCTTCATATTTTTATTCCAATTCCTTCTGTTTCAATTACAATGATTCAAGCATTTTTCTATCTAATTCTGTCCTAAATCAATTAATAACAAGTTGATTACAATAATTCCTTCTTCCTAAGGTTCAATATTTCTTTTTCATTGCGTTAGATTTCTTATCCAATTTCTTACATATGATGCTCTATCCCATACCATTCCGACTTTAAACCCTTTCATTTATAATAATTAAATTACTTGAACATCTTTTGGATAATGACGTCTTGTTTATGTCTGATTTTATGTAACATTCATTGGATCAGTTTCCATTTTTAATATTAATTAATTAAAAAAAATAAAAGATAACTAAATTTCTTCATAAAACTTATTTCTAAAACGAAAAAAAAAATGATGCAACACATTTATTTTACATACACACTAAATTAATCCTTATCCTAAATTGGTATCACCTGTATTACCTTTCCATTCAATAGATTCTTTTAAATCCCTCATATTTAGTTATAGTTTCCAATAAAAATCTAATATGGTTTATCTATCAACAGCTTTTGGACATCCTCCTCATTACTATTCTTAAGCAACTTATTAATATTAAGGCCTCTCTCATTTCTTTAATAAGTTTTGGCTTTATGGCTTGTTGCATTATAGTCCTAAGAATGATGAGGAACAGTCAATTAATCTGCTTGTGATTAAATTTCTGCTTCAATTACAAGTGCGGTATTTAATATATTATTATCTCATCTCGAAAGTAATTCTAGGTATTATCAAATTATTATCTTATAGAATCTTTGTACTTTATTAAAGTTAGTAACAATCTGAAGGTCAATTCTTAGTTAACAAACTGTTTCAGATATAACAACTAAGTTTAGCTATAAGTTTAGTAGTTTTCCATATTATTAATATGTTTTATTTATGCCTCTTCATTAGCAGATGAAATTAAATGAAAAGCAACTTAAATTAAGATTTGTAACTTCTTATAAGTACCTCAAGATCCTCATTTGAATGGTCATTAGCATCATCTTCCTTTTATATATCTTCTAAAACATATAGTATTTAAAATATTCTATTCTAAAGGCTCATCTGTTTTGAATTCTGATGATAATTGTTTTCAATCAAATTTACAAATTTACTCTTTCGCAAAAAGGATATATAAAATCATAAATAATCAAAATTAAACACTAATTTTCTAAATTTTTGTTACTGTTTTTCTTAATTAACTCCAAACAAAAGATAGTGACATAAAATCTAATAAATTTAACATATGTTAATTCATATCTATAATGTATATACATTACAAAAATTTGTTAATAATTAATTTAGATTTGCTGCTAAATATTAAGGCTGATAGCTCTTAAATCTAAAACCATGAAGTTAGAAATTAGAGTCGAGGAGAAAAGATATTATTTATATTCTTAAATTTTGATTCTTTAGTTTCCCTGACATCCTAAAAATAATTGCACATGAGTAAGGACTAGTTTTTCACTTAATATAAGCCAACATTATTGTTAAAATTAGCAAAGCTTATTACAAAGGAATAGTGGTAACTGTCAAACCAGGTTTATGCAGACCCATAAAATAATATTTGTTATCCTGATGAGCATCATAGCTTTTAGAAAATCAAAATGTTCACTTTTGTTTCAAATTCATTTACAAAGTAAAATGGAATTTAATCATAAAAGTTAAAATTGAGAGTAACCCGTTCTTTAAGTCATTAATTTATGTTATTTTGTATCAAATTTTATAATTTTCTAACAAGATAAAAAATTCTAAAATTTTATTAGTGTGAGAAAAAACAAATAAACTAGATGAAAAATCGTTTTACAATTGGAACAACATACCATTATAAAAATAAGTTTAAATATCAATCTTTCAAATGAAATAAATAATAGTCTCAAATATTATCTTCTTAAAGTCAAAATAATATTGGATAATGCAATACATGACACACATATATATTTGTGTAACATAAAGTATTGCATCAGCATTAAAAATGTCATTCAAAACTTTATTTAATGCAAACTAAAGAAATCAATCTCAAAATTCTTTTTTAATCTCATAAACTTAAGTGAGTAAAGCAAGTTAATTAGATAACGTATTATTTACTATTTGTTTTTTATAAATAATTTTACTTCGAAAATGTTTATGAAAAATAAAATATTCTATGTAAATTTATTAAGGACTTTTAATTTTGATATTTACATAAAGTGCATGATTTTAAGCTAACATAATTCATTTGGATATATTTACTAACTTGAATAAACATAAAACATTACCTAATTATATTGAATTTGATTAAAATAAATAATAAGTGAGTAAATCAAACTTTTATGTTTCAAAATTTATATCAACTTTAGAAATATTTCCAGATAGATTTTGTTATGTACTAATTAATTATTCTAACTAAATAAATCTAAAGACCTTAATTAATAAAGAAAATAAAATTTTATTTAATTATTTGAGAATAATATTTTGTGGCAAGTCATAAAAATTTATTCAATGTTTTTGGGAAAGGTGTTTTTTGAAATTTTCGATGTGTTCTATTTTATAAAGGAGTTTGAAATTGAACTTTAACAGCTGAACTCTATTACGCAGATTATGATCGCCTTTTTTTTAACTAATGAGTCGACATCTCTACTTTTTTGACTGATTAGCAAACTCTTTCAGATTATTTTCTTTCAGGCTATTCTTACTCCTTTAGTTGTTTATTAGGATTATCTCTTTCATATGTCTGCGTGGAAATATATGAATTAAAAACATTTATTTCATCATGTCCTTCTTTAACTCTTAATTGTTTTGATTTGGAAAGAATTTGTAATTACCTTTTTTGAATTTTTTAGCTCATTATTTTTATTTATATATTTTCTACTAATAAAAACAAGCTGTTAAGATTAATAAATACTTTTATTAAAACAATTAATGATAATAATTCAGTTTCTTCATAATTTTATTGTTAAAAACTAATATATAATAATAATTAGACAATATTTATATAAATTAATTTTAGATAAATTTATTGTAAGGATGTTCTGAACTCATTCTCTCTATTATAACTATTTTTAATGTTTACAAATTCTATTTCAGTTAAAAATAACTTAAATGCTTATATAAAATAAAGAAAATTGAAAGTGATCATAACTGAAATAATTTTTCATATAAAATTAGAATTTAATATTATCATAATATACCATCATATATTATTGTTTTAAATTTGTTAATTTTGTCTTTATATAATCCTAATCTAAGCCTATTGCAACTTTAAAATTAATCTTCTTTTAAATTTGTCAGGTAACTCATCATTGTTGAAATTATTCCTTAATCCATTATTACTTTAAATTATATCACTCTAACTTCGCTATAATGTTAAACTTCTTTATTAATTATTATTCTATAAATTTATTATCTATAATTATATATCAAATTGTATTTAATGGCTTGGATAAATTGTATTATAATTGTCACAAAAGATGTAACAACAAAAAAGATAAAGGCATATCCAAAATGTTGCACTATAAAAATTCAGCAATCCAGTACTATAACCCAAAACTAAGCTATAAATTTCTTGGTGAAAGTAGCATTTGGATCATCTGCATCCACAAAACAGCAGTATTACATATGTGAAAATAATTATAGTACAATAATACTACTTGTACATAACCAAAATAAAAATCTTTCATCGTTGCTAAAGTTTGAATAGTTGTAAATATAAATGTATATATACAATAATAATGCTGTCAAATTACCAGCTGTTGAGCCATAGAAATAAAGTTTCACACCACCTTTAGAAGTATATTATTTGTAATTTTTATTTTGCTTACAGCATTAATAAACTTCTAGAATAATTAAAGTAGTATCAATAGTTGTTATTAAAACTAAAAACAACAAAATTAATTAAGTCAAACCAAATTCTTCAAAAAAATTACTTTAATAGACATCTGTTTCTTGGATTACCAATAAAGCAATAATATCTTAAATAAAGTTTTAAGTCTTCATTGTATATGGCCTCCAACTAAATGAAACTCCTTTGTAAATATAACACCTTTCACAAATTTAATATTGAAGCTCTGTTACAAACCATATTAACATATTTAATTGCCAAAAATCTAAGTTAAAATTTAATTCTGGATTCAATAATAACATTTAAAGGATAAAAAAAGTTATAAGACTCATCTATGCAACAATTTAATCAATATTAGTAATTGTCTCTTCTTCTAATTTTGTATTATTATAAAAGTTGTAGACTAATTGTATGGATAACTGTGTTAGATTTAAAGTATTCTCCATACGTTTCTTTAATAAAATAAATTTATCTAAAATAAAAAAATTTAACTAATTTAACTCGTATCTTTTCAATATCAGATCTTTTCTTTTTATAATAAATATCAAAATACTAAAAATTATATAATTATATTTTATTTCATTATAAATAGTACGACTTTGCTCTAATTTTGGTGATGTTTCTTGGATCCTAGAATAAATCAATAATTATACTAATTGACGAGAGTATGTCGAACTCAATTATTAAGATGTTTAAAGCTCTTAAATCAATAATTATTCCTTCTATTCAAGTTTGCGAATAGATTGTTCTGTTTAAATTCTTTTTTGACATTCAACTTCTAATAATTAAGAGTATTCCTTATTTCTAAGTTCTTCATTCGATTTTTATCTAATCCTCATTTTAATTTATGATTTAGCTCTTTCTTATTTAAGTTTTTTGTATCTGACAACATTCTTTATAAGTTCAGATTCTTTTTATTATTGTATTTGTCTTTCTAATTCAAGTTACTTAATTTTCAAGTTTTAAGTTTATTATTATTTAAACCACTTTTATTGCTCTTATGTTTTCTTACGACCTTCTTCACTTTAATTTTTTTTAGTCTTGGCCATAAGTTAGGTTTGTTATAATTGCTGTAATTTTTGCACATTCTAAACATGTCTCTATCATAATAATGTGTATATAACACTCTAATTAAATGAATCATGTTCGGACTGTATGAATTGTTTCATTTCAACAGACTTCTATTATAATTTAATCTTCCTAATGACTTTGAGTTGATTTTGTTAAAGGAGGTTGATACGATTCATTAAGAGACTGAGTTACTATTCAGATTATTTACGACTAAATATAGACGATACATACCCTTCACGAGCTTATAACAGAATGTCACGATTATTCATATATTTTATTATTAATGTGTGAAACTTGTAATCAATATTAATTTTAGCATTATTACAATTAAGCAATCAAGACTTAAATAGTAAAAAGAAATCAAAACAAAAGTAGAAAAAATAAGTATAGTTGGAACATAAGATTATTCAAAAGAATGTAGAGAGACTGATAAATAATAGTTAATAAAGTAATTAAAATTGATATACGGAGTCCAAAAAATCAAAATAACAGAGTTCTGAATAAAAATAGGAAAACGAAAAAAAAAAGAGTTGAGAAAGCTGGATTTCAAGAAAATTAATAAAATGATGAAATATCATTTTATTTTCCCTTAAAGAATGAAGAGCGAACTTTTGGGTTGTCACTACCTAATTTTAATAGAGTGAATAAGAATGGAAGAATAATTTATGAAATGGAAATGGGATACATTATCAAAATTATACAAAACTAATTTAACAATATTGACCATCGCATTTTCTAAATACTATGATTAGGAAAGAACTTTTAAAATTGGTATTTTTAAGGATGATTCGGAAATCAAAGAGTCAAATGATTGATGGTATATAATTAATTTTCTTGCATTTATTATTTATTTACTATAAAATTACATTATTGTATCAATAATAAATAGACAAAGTTCTATGATGTGGTACTATGTCAAACCTTTATTCCTCTCCCATTTACCACAACATCCAATCCACTTCAATACTAGTTAATTTTATGCCCAATTTCTTAAACTCTTCCTTTATCTATTCTACTGCTATTACACTATTTGCTCTTATTTCAATCTCATATTCAGATCCATGAGCGAGTTATGTTTCATTTTTTATTTTATTCTCCAATTCTTCATCATATTACAAAACTTTTAATTAATTCAAAATTTAAGGTACTCTATAATCTGGAAACATAGTTAAGATATCAATATCATTAAATTTACCTAATCCTTCACCCTTTAATGCAGCATAAATGTCTCCAATTAATATTTGTGATCGTTTATAAAAAAAGGTTTATCTACCTTCATATATTGCATGATCCTAAAAGCCTAAAAATTGAGTTGTCAATATACTCAGCAACTTAGCTGCTGAATTATTTGATGCTTTTATTACATTTTTAAATTCTCCATCAAAATGTGTCACCAATACTTCTGATGCGTGTTTCAATAATCTATATCTTTCTTAAATTAATGGAAAATCAGGATAATTAGGGAATAATAATTTTTAGAATTCCTCAAATGTCATTTTCAATATCGACTCTGCCTTAAATTATTAAGGAAATTTCTAAAAACACTCTTTTATTGCAGTTGAAAGGTTTTCGTACTCATAATCTTTTTATGGCCAAAAACAAAAATTAAGCGAATCCAAAACAAATAAGAAGTCAATAATTTGTTCTTCATCACCTCCTAAATGGCATTCGTATTCATTAAATTCTTTGTATTTATGTTTATTATTTATGAACCATTCATTTACTTATTTTTATAATTCCTCTTTGTTAATTTTGACATGCTTTGAATTATCAACCACAAATTGGCAAGAATCTCTGACTAAGCTCATTTATTAATTATATATTTATGAATAAAAGTATCTATTAAAGAGAATGATTTGTACAAAATTGAAGAGAAAAATTTGAGTAGGTAAGTTTAGAATGAATGATATTTATCTGCATAATTGACTAAGCTTCAATACTTTATTTTCATTGAAACCAACATACAAACTTCTTACTTTAATTAAAAAAATGCCTAATTAAATAGGTAAATATTTATAAGTTAATTTATTGCCTCTTTAATAAGCTTTAATGAATTCCTCTTTTTATTTATAGATTTATAAAATATATATTTAAAATAATAGTGATTAATATGATTATTCAAAAAAATTCATATTTTAGTCAATTATTTATTTATTTATTTACAATACTGAGTTGTGAAACCTTATTACCATCATAACCAAAGAATAATATTTAGAATATTCTTATTATTTATAAATATTTAAATCAAAGAATTTGCTTTAGATTAATTTCCATACTTTTAAAAAATGCAATGTAAGAAAATATTATTTAAATTTTGAATAATTTTAGAAGAGAAAATTTGCGTATATCATTTTTAAGCATATTTAAATAATTTCTAATGATTAGTGTTCAAGGATTTTATATTAAATAATTTCATAATATTTTCTTCAAATTTGAAATTTTCAATGTTATGCGTCATCATCCAAAATTATATTAATTTATTTATATATTCTACAATGAATAAGAAATATTATCAATTATAATCAGATTCTCAGTAAAACCACTCTTTACCATATATCCTCTCTACCCAATCAGTAAAGGAGACAGGATCTTTTGAAGTCATTATTTTTGATTCTTCTTTTAAAACTTCCTCATCCAACTATATTGTAGGAACTCTGGAAGGTCTATTGACTAGTATTCGATAGCCATAATCGATGGATTTTTTAACTCCTGGCATCGATGGGCCAGGTTCTTGACTGGCTGATTAATGACTTTTTCTACTATTTTTGCTAGATACAAAAAGCTTTCTATTTGGTATCACAATAACCGGGCTTTTGATCTTTTTATTAGTCTCTATTCTAAAAACCGATTCTAGACCATCGATTGAATTCCTTGCGTTAAAGTGGTTATTGCTCTTCTAAAGGTTGATTTAATCTTTTAATTGATATTTTAATGAATTCTTTCTTCTAACTTAATCAATATCCTCCCTCTATGATTATTTGTTCAATATTATTCTATGAAGTTAACCAGATAAAAGGTTTCTGTTTGATTACACTGATTTATTAAACATTGAAATATTTTAAATTAAATTATTAAAATAACATAATTACCTAAATCTTAATTTAAATGACATGATAATAATTATTAAATATTTTAAACTACTTATTTGATTAAGTTATTATTAAACAATCCTTTATTTTAGAAAGACTTGAATATCGAAATAAATCAAAATAATTCATTATAAATAGTGTTACGTATTTAGATTGTTCATAGTTTTTCTCTTAAAGCTAAAATCTTAAAGAAATGTAGATGAATATTTTTAAATTATTTCTTGTTAATCTGAAAATGATGTTAAAATTATTGTAATTGACTTTCATTATTTTAAATATCTATGTCAATTAATTATACAATCATCTATTAACTAAATAATTGTGATAATTTAAATAAAGTTTTAAGTTCCTTTTATCATAGTCTAACAAATACATAAAATTTAAATTTGTATTATGTAAATAAATTGAAAATAAACAATAATTATTTTGACAATTACAATTGCCATCAATAAATTTTATAAAAAAATGAAGATGCTTAAACATAAAATTTCTCTTAAAAATAATAATCTTTCAGTATTAGAAGCGAAATTTTAGTTTAATTAGATCTATACATTTTGTTTATCAATATCACTCAAATAAATTATATATTAACTTCTATCATTTTTTATATTATCAAATTTAACACATACATATGTGATTTCGACATTATTAATATTTAAGGTATCACCAAATTATTGAAAAATAAAGAATTTTAAATATGTATTTTTATAGTTTATCAAAAGAAATTAATCGAAGTATTTATAAACTTTGTAATTTTTTTTAGGATGATTTTGATAATGTTAAATCAATAAAATAAAAGTATATCGTCCATCAACACTTTTTTATTATTAAAATAATTTTTGGAATTGAAAACATATCTTACTAATGAGAGTACATCTGTAAAAGTGTAAGTGGATTAATGTTCTAAAATATAACATAGAAAAAATAAATATAGTATACTATTTAATTTTCTATATATAGTATAATTAAATTTAATTACTATGAGAGTTTAAGCTACTTCTTTTAGATTGCCAGCATTAAAATTATAACCGAAAGACTCTTATTAATGTCTCAGTTACGGTGAAAACAACCTATCAAATTCATCAATGATAAAATATTAAAGCAGCCCGCTAAGGAATTATGATCCTTCTCCAATTAAAAAGAGAGTTAGAGGGATGACGATTGCTATATATAATAGTCAAGAAAAGCTTAAAACAGCTGATTATCGTAATGGGGGAGAATTCATAACTTAAATCTAATAAGTTAATCAAAGCACTTCCGTTGTCAATACTTTTCGACGATATAGAAGTAAACTAAAGTAATTGATGTAACCTTCAAAAGATGAAGGAGTGAATTCAAGGGACCCTCGTCTATTTTCATTTAAAGATCCAAGTGCTACTATTCGCCTTGATAGATTGGCTAGTGATCGCAAAGATCAATAAATCTAAGACAAAGTAAAATAATTAATGGGAAAAGTTAGATTGTTATTTTCGTCTTAATAATTCTATCAAGAACCTCTTCAAAAGGATACTTTTTAAGTAACTTTAGTAAAACTTAAAGATGAATATGATTGTTTATATTAAGATTTCAATGACTATTATGTCTAAAATAATAAATTGGACAAATAAGTCTTACAATTGTTAAACCATATGGAAATTATTAAAACATTATTAAAGCCAAAGCAGCCTATTAAAATAAAAAAATATTAGCCATAATAACCAAACATAGTTCAACCAGAGTTATAATCTCCAATTATTGAAGCATAAGAAATTGTTGAAGAAACACCATAATAATCCTTAATTGTTGAACATCCAGAATTTTCTCCATAATAACAATAGCAATTATCAACTCATGAACCAAGAGAAGCTAGCATATTTACTCCTCTTACATCTAAACAATATAATAATGATTAATCAATAAGTGATTTAGAAAATGATTAATCAAATAAAGCGAGTGTACCAAAAAAAAAGAAATAAAAAAATAAAATCAGTGCCTAAAAATCATAAAAGACTATTTTTGTTTAATAATCTGTATAAGATCTAAATGTTTTAGAAGATTAAAATTTTTAATCTCAATAAATATTTTCTCAAAAAAAAATATAATAAAGATTATCTCCATAAAATAATGAAATTTAATTTGTTATTTAAAATAATATTTTAGAAAATACAGAAAATTAATAAGAAAATGATGATACTAATCTGATAGAGAAACCTCCACTTAAAAGAACTATCAGTAATTTAGGATCTACAAGTAAAAGAAGAAATACAATATTGGAAAGTAAGGAAGGATAACAAAAATAAAAGAAAGTAGGTATAATCTCAGAACAAGATGATAGTAATTAAGAAGAAGACGAATAATAAAACTTGTAAGAGGATGATTAGATTGAATCTAAAGATGAATAACAATTCAACTAGATGAATAATTTAGATTTAACTCTATTGGATATGTTAATTGCATCCTAAAATGTTTATAAGTACCCATTTTATTAGAATTGGGAATTTCATATTAATGAAGTTTTAAAAGGAGCTATTATTGGTGAATATGATTTATGATTATAATTATTCTTTTTTTAACAAAATTCATAATAATTTTACATTTATTTAGTTAAAATGCTATTTCTAAATGATATTAAAAGTTTTCAAATATTGATAAATTAGCTAAAAAATGGTTTAAAATCAAATTAAACTACGTTAATCAAGCTTATTTATATATTATCCTTTTAAATTTTAACTATATATAAATCTACTTTTTCGCTCAAACTAAAAGTATTGTCAGCCATATCTAAGGTTTTAATAAGAAATTTAACCTATGACTCACCGAAACATTACTTCAATTAGAAAAAGATTAAATGGTTTAGAGTCAACGTTTTCTTTAAATTGATGTTTAAACTGTTTGACGGTTATTTCAAACTCTTTAAAAAAAATTTTTATTCTATCCATATCAATCAATAATTAAAGAAGTCTTTAGTTTTTATAATTTTATCTCTATTAGTAATGCTACTAATAGCGATTGAAAAGTTTGTGCTCTATCATATAGATTGTCAAACAACTATTATATTCAAGATGAAGAGGGTCTAATATCAACTTTATTTTAATATATAATTTATTTTAATGAAAATAATTCAATAATAAGGATCTAACAGTTTGTTTCATACTAATCTAAATTTAATAACAGTATTTCTTAATGATATCGACTAATTCATTAAACAGCTAATATTTGTTTATAAATCTAAAAATTACTAATAGAATAAAATTTATTATTAACCTTCTTTTAGGATAGAAAGGTCAGTTAACGAAGTATTAAGATGAAAAATTATAAAAGAAATTAAGGAAGCCCTTAATAATTTCATAATATAAATTTAAGTAATTGAAGATGATATCTTGTATTTTGTTAAATAAATTCAAGATAACATAATATTTAAAATAGTAATCCATAATAATAAGTTTATCAAGCATTCGTTCTTCTTGATGAATCGTAGCACAAAAGTATACAGTAATAATAATTTATCATGCAATATAATTAGTTTTATAATTTTAATACACATGTATATGAATGATAATTTTAAAAAAATTAGGTTGTTGATATGATACTGATTTATAATTCAATAATATAATTAATTTCTCAGCCAAAATGCTGAATGAATTTACATCATTCTTTGATAATCTCGAATTAATTCATAAAATCAAGCATATTTGGTCAAAGTTTTAACTCAGCTCCTATTAAGTAAATAAAATATATAAATCGATAGAATGATTCCATTGTTTTTGAATCCGTATGTCATAAAATAAGTAGAAAAACTTAAAAACTTAAACCAATAATAATTCAATTGGGCGAGGAATATTTGTATTTATTCAAAAATAAGAATCCTCATGGGATGCTATTATTGACTGTAGTAGTAATGACAGTGTAAAAATATGAGAATGGTGTTATGATCAGATTATTAAGAAATGGATAATATGTTGATATTATCTCAACAGATGCTATTATCCTTAAACAATTATTAGCATATAAATGTTTATAGTCAAACTTTCATGAAGAATTTGGAGTAACAAAAATGATAGGGAAAGGGAGCTTTGCAAAAGTTTATTTAGCTGCTAAAAAATAAAATGGTGCTTAGTATGCAATTAAGGCTTTTAACAAAGAATTTATGTTGGAGTAATTCAAAGGGAAGGAAAGCTTAGAGAATGAGATGCGTGTAATGAGAAGATTGAATTAAGAGAATCTTGTACGTTTACATGAAGCATATGAGACATAAAATTCAATATATTTTGTGATTGATTTACTATAAGGAGGAGAACTACTTGCAAGAGCAAAAGCACATCCATTTTCATTAGATACTCTCTAAAAATTGATGTACAATTTTATAAAAGCATTGGTACATATACATTGTAAGAAATGTATACATAGAGATTTGAAACCAGAAAATTTGTTATTAAAATCGAAAGAATCAAATGTTGATGTAGTGATAGCAGATTTTGGGTTGGCAGCATTTTTGGGCGATGAGATTCTTTTTAAAAGATGTGGCACTCCAGGGTTTGTAGCACCTGAAATATTAATGTATAAAGAGGAAGATCCATTTTATGACGAGAAATGTGATATATTTAGTGCTGGAGTTATATTTTATATTTTATTAACAGGGAAATAACCATTTTAAGGTTCAGATTATAAGGCTATTTTAAGAGCAA
Organism: Paramecium sexaurelia; assembly: GCA_000733375.1. Lineage (NCBI taxonomy): Eukaryota > Ciliophora > Oligohymenophorea > Peniculida > Parameciidae > Paramecium > Paramecium sexaurelia. The sequence continues at coordinate 202,261 of JPFM01000108.1, read as the reverse complement.
ATAAAAATTGTGAAATCAATTATAATATAAAGCAAATACAATAAGTAATATTGAAATTATATGGCTAGGCATCAGTAAAATTATAGGAATTGCTAAGAAAAATGTTATAATAAAATCCGAAAGAAAGACCAAGCGCTGAAGCATGTTTATAGCATCCATATTTTGAAGAAATCTTTAATAAAAATGATTTAGTTGAAATTCATGAAAATTTAATTGAATACGATATGGATAATTAGAGAAGAATATAGAAAAAAGGAAGTTTTGATAGTTAAGTAGGTTCAATGGAGTTAGTAGTTAGATCTCCAATTTTAAATGGAAGAACTGATACTGTAGGATCTTTATCTGCTTGTTCGGGATAAGGTTCTACAAGTCGTTTAGAAAAGGCATAACCATAACAATAACAATCAAAATTTAGTTAGTTTTGCTAAACTATGAAAACGGTTTAATAGGATAGTAATAATAATGCGGTATCTTCTCCATAAAACAAGAAAAGTGATTAGTAAGATTTGCATAAATTTGCATTAAAAAATTCCTATTAATAAAAATAGATAAGTAAGGATGATGATTATATTAATGACGAATTAGCACATTTAGATGATGCAATATAGAAATTAAATAGTTAGGTTCCTAAAATAGGTTTATTTAAAAAGAGTTCATCCTACAAAGTACCAAAAACAACTTAAGAATGATATATCAATTAATGAATTGCCAATTGCCTGTTGAATCCAACATATCAATTTCTATGCCATTTCCAAATCCAATATATCCAAGATCTGTAAAAGATCTGTCAATTTCATTTCTTTTTACATGCCTGGGTTCGACTCTGTATCTATGCCTAGAAGGTATTGGTAAAGTTAATTCAGGTGTGTCACTCCTATCAGCATCTTCTTCTTCGCTTTCCGCAATCTTAATATATTTATTAATATTAGAATACTTTTTTAAATTCTGCTTGTCCTCTCTAAACTTTATATAATCTAAATTCCTCTTCACTCATCTTTATTCCATCAGATTAACTTTTTAACCACGAGTGTTATAATGATTGTGCTGCTGTAGCTCTTTTTTCTGGATAAGGATTAAGCATTGGCTATAAAAATGAAGCTATCTTTCATAATATTATATTACCTAATTCTTTGGCATCTTTTGGATTATACTTATATTTTTCTATCAAGACATCCATTAATGACCAACAATTTAATACTGGTATTCTCAATAGATTTCCATTCTTATTAAAATATCTTTTAGATTTTAATCCTCTTTAAGAAAACTTCAAAGGAAATTTACCCACTAATTCTTAAATTTAAGCCAAATGATCGTCGTTTTTTGAAAAATTTGCTCCTTTTCTTGGTTCAAACAAAAAATCACCTGTTAACAATTCAAACAACATACAAGCAAAACTCCATATATCAGCAGTAGCATTATATCTGACACCTATTAAAACTTCTGGCGATCTATATTATCTCGTCTATATTAAAGTTGAAAATTAATGATGAGTCCAACATGCATTCCCTAAATCTGCTACTTTTACTGAAAATTCATTTTTTTAAATCTATTTAAATAATGATTTTTTGTCTATTTAAAATAAACTACTTTTTGTAATTTAACCATCTCTTTTTTCCTCTTCATCCTTTTTAAACAATTATTAAACTTCTTAATTAAACTTAATTTAATTTTCTTCTTCTATCTATTTTATCTCAACCTCTTGTTGCTTTTATTATTTTTATTGTTTTTTCTTTTATCTTCTCTATAAATTTCTTAATTAATTTTTAGTTAATTATTATTATTCTTAATATTATTATTATTACTATTAATCTTTTCCTTTTGATTCTTCTTCTAAGATAACTGTCTTTACAGATTCTTCTAGTTTTATTGATTCTTCTTTTTTGATATCAAATAATTAATGATAAAAATCTAATCTTTCTTTAAATATCTAATTTTTAGTCATTTAACCATTCTCTATTATATCTTTAATCTCATCCTAAGTTAATTACAACAAAACATTTTCTGGTTTTAAATCAGTATGAATTACTCCACATTAATCATGTAAAAATTCCAATCCAATCAATACTTCTTTAGCTATCTTTCTACATAATCTCATTGGAACTCCTTTAAATTCATATCTTTTAATTATTTCTAATAGATTCACTCCTAAAATTTCAAATACCATACAAAAATGACAACCATAAGGACCCTTATATACAAATGAATTTAATAATTAAACAACATGAGTATCATCCCGATTTAATCTCTAATTCGGTTTATATTATATTAATTTTTTCAACCATTTTTCATCTCCTACATGTTATGCTACTTTCTATAATATTTCAACTTCATCATAAGCAGCTTCAAGATAGTTTTCTGCTGATTTTTATATTTTTATAGCAACATATGTATCAAATTTGAAATCCTTGCATAACCATACTGTTGAGAAGTGTCCCCAACCTAATTTTTAAATTACAACATATCTATTTTATAAGATTTCTCCAACATGAACAGGATGATATCCACCAATTTTATAATCTTCTATTCCTTCATCCTCTGAATCATGCTCATCATCCAACTAATGAAATAATTCCATTTTCTTTGGCTTTTGCAAAGATTATGTCATATATTAAGAAGTAGCCATTTGGCAAACTGGTTGTAATACTTGCGATTCAATTAAATTTGAGTCTTGTAACACTTAACAATATGATTTGCTCATTACGGTAGATTAAAATAAGTCATTTGTGTACATATTCTCATTGCTCATATTTTGAATTTGAATATATATTAATAAATTTAATTATACTGTTAACAAACCATTTGAACTTCATACAAATATTTTAATTAAAATTTAAAATAATTCTTAGTATTGTTCAACTCTTTATTTTTTAATAATGATAAGGATATTAAATAATAGTCGTAAATCAAATATAAGTAATTCTTCTCTCGCTAAGTTCAAATTGTAATTGATAAAATATATTACTATTATATATTATTATTATTTTATAATGAATTTAGAATAAATACAAAAAGAACTTGATTCGATCGACAGACAAACTAATTATATTAATTTCTAATTTAAACTTTATTCTGCATTTCAATCCTTTGTATATAGATTTATGAATAAAGATGAGTAATAATTAATTGTTATTTTAAGCATAAAAATTTATGTATTGAGAAATCATTATGGATCTTACATAGCATTTGGAATGGCAATCCATAATACTTATCATTTAAGATAATCTATTCTAAAGTAATCTATACATTTAACCAAATCAAAAAATCCATTATACATTAAACTTACAGCCATCCCAATAACAACATTATATTTTGGAGTCTTATTTGGATTGTGGCACATTCCCTCTTTAGCTGGCGAAATAGCTATAAGAGTATACTTTGGAATGCAATCTGCTGTTTTTGATTTATTAGTAGATAAAGAATAAATATTTGAAGGAATACCATTAAAATCAATAGTAAAATGAGTGTTCATTTTTATATACATAAGATTAATTTCATCATCGATAGCTTTATAAAAGAAATATAAAGCTAAATATTAAAAGAGCTTTTATAAAATTAAATTCATCTAAAATGAATTTATTGACTCTAAATGTAAGTTCCTTTATTAATAAAGTAATACTTTATTAATATATATTCCAATAAAATATAGATATCACTTTTTTTTAAAGATATCAAGCATATCGTTTCTCAATTCGATCACATAATTTTTCTTTTAAGTTCATTAATATTTGTCAACAATGAAGAACTAAAATTTTTCTAAACTCGTATGAACTTACAAATATACCCAGATTTAGTAGAAATTTCTACATTTACTTCAAGCTTTAGATATTTCTTAATTGTTAATTTTACTAGAAAAATAATTCTTCTTGTTTATATTTTATATTTGATTGCTCCAATAAAATATATTTAAGAATTAATACAAAGACTAGTATAATAGGAATTAGTTTCAAAAAATATGAAATTTTCAAGTTCAGTAAATATTATTATAATTTTTATTCAATTAAAATTTATCATAATTGTTAATAATAACCATATAAAGCTTTAAAATTAAAAGACATTTTAAATTTTTGATTTCTTGCCCATTCGCTGGTTTCTGATAATGTGTTTTGGCTTAATTCTTCTAATTTCCTTTACAATCTTTAAAAGTCTTCCTATGATGCAGATCCTTAAAATGTAATTGTCATAACTTTAAGTAGATTGATCTCAAAATTTAATTAATCTAACAATTTTGCACGTTTTTATTGTGTAGATATAGCTTCAACATTCTTAAAGCATTAGCTAACAAGATATGACATGATAGAATCTGTTGTTGATTTATCTAAATTAATTTATGCCAATATTACAGCCTGTTCATTTAGAACTGTTAACCATTATATAAGGTATGGTCTTGGAGTTATATCTATAGATTAAGGTGCATCAAAGTTTAATAAATTCACATAACTTATAAGACATGGTTGATGATATTGCGATAGCATGCTATTAATTTTTTATTAAATTGGTTCTTTAAATTCATCAAATGTCTTTTGTTTCTTTGATGTTTAATAAACACTTTATGCTAAATCTGTAATTTAAGTAAAAATCAACTTTATATTGTGCAAAAATATCAAATAATCGCTTGCCTCTTTACAATTTTATTTAATATAATCTAAACTGTCTTTCATTAATTATAAAAATAAAACTCCATCTACATTTTTATTTTTAGAGATTCTATTCTAATTTTAATAAAATCTTACTTCAAAATCTCATTAAATATTTGTAGCATAAATTCAGAAAAATTTACACCGAAAAAGTCTCTTTTTGGCACAGCAAAATTAATTTTTATCTATTTTAGTGTATAATTAGAAAATTGCAAAGATAATGATTTTACTTCAATATCATTTATGGAATCATCTATCTTTTATATATCTCCAAATAAATTTGTTATTATCATGGCCATATTCTTTATAGATTCAATATCTTAATTTATTCTTTAACATAATATTGCACTATATTGCTAACAAAACCATGATTTTTAAGCTGTATCTAAAAACTATAACATCTTATTTTCAATTTCTTCTTTTAATTATTAATTATTTGGATTTAGATTAAGATCTTTACAAAGATTTTAATATTATTTAACTTATTTACTAAATTTTCCACTTACAAAACTTTCTAAAGCCTTGCAATTCTGTAGTTGCAAATCCTTTTATGGTAAAGAACACTATTACAGAAACTCTATAATAAAATCACCTCTTATATTCTCAACTTAGTAAGCTTCATTATCTCTTTATTGTAAAGTCTTATTAAAATAATTATTAAAATTTGTCTTTATTGATTACTATAGATGATTAATAATATCTTAAGTACTTGATTAAGTAAGGTTTAATTCATTTATATATTCTGCTATTTCCAAAATCTAATTGTAATCCAAATTGTCTTATTTTATCTATTGAAGCATATCATTGTATATTTATTTCATTATTAATTCTATTTACTCGTTCAACTATTTAAATAAAGATATATTTTTATATTAAATCATATTCTCCTTTTAAAGAGATATGAGTTTCATTACTTGAGCATTATTTCTTTATAAATAAGCTTCTTTCAATTAATTAGGTAACTATACATACTATTCACATTTACGTATGAAATCAATGACAGATTTTAAATTTTTTTAACTGTTGCTAAGTTAATTCATTGATTATGAAATAGCATTTAATTTAGATAGTAATTCAAATGTTTTTTTAGATAAAGATCCTAATATTAATATTTCATCAACTTGAATAGGTTGACTAGACTTATCGTTAGATGCTAATGATTTTTTTCTCTTTATCTGATCTTTATATTCTTTAGAAATAAAATCATTATGAATTTGCAAAATACCTTGATTGATACAAAAAAAATCATCTATAAAATAATAAACTATGTTTTTATTCATTTCTACATTCTATTATTAAAGCATAAGCATGGATTACTTTGTAATTTATGGCTATATTAATTGTAAAAATGTTTAAGCATCAAAATATGGAGAATCAAGATGAATTTTAACAATAACTTTATCTAAATTCTTAATCTATAATTTAATTTATTCTACTGATTCCTCATCAATAACAGCATTTAAGCTTTCAGCTATCTATTTCTTTTTTAATGCAGCTTCTCTATTCTTACTTGATTTAGTAGTTCTTTATTGAGGTATGAAAGGATTATAAAATGTTTTTATTAAATATTCTGGATTTCCATCCCATTACAAAGCAATATGTTCTAATTTTTTTTATCTTTTATTTTACTCCCTTTACAAATTCAAATTCTCTGGAGGAGGCTAATCAGATTCTTTCCACGAAGTTTACTTTATCTATTCTTGTATTTATTAAACTCTAACGCTCTTATACCAAGTTTCAAATTATTCTTTGAGTTTTTTAATTTCAAGAACATAGTCAAGATTAAAATGAGGTCTTTCATCTTTTAAGAATTTGATTATCTTAAAAGCAATAAGTCCTTTATCTTATATTTTTTTGTCTGCTAAAACATGAGTAGATAATGAAAGCAATTTGTATTCATCATCTTCGAGATCTGCAAATACCTTTATAAATTCAATTCTTTAAGGATGTTTTTCCAATATACTAAGAAATAATTCAGCACTGTAATATGCAGACTTTCTAAGACTTCCATCAACTTTAGATTTATTCCCTATACAATACAATAATCCATATGGTAATTTTTCATTACCTATTAAAAATAATCTAATTTCTTAAGCATTCAATTGCATTTTGAATATATCTAACTATTTAAGATATTTAGATGTCTTCACTTTTATTTTTTGTTAAGATTCTTTGATTTTAGTTAAGACAGCTATAATTTATTGCTAATTATTCATTAAATATATATAATGTCATTTATTAATCTTTGGAAGATTGTTTTGGCTTTGACTCATTTAAGATCCTGTTTAATAGAATTATTAATTGGCTTGACTATTTGGTCTGTCCTTATCATTCTAATATCTTTCTTTATCAATTTTATCTCTATTATTTTTTGACTTTTCTTGCATTTATTTATATCCAACTCCAAACTAAACTATTAAAATCAGTTATATACTCTTCCCATTCTTTCTGGAGAGGTTTCTTTAGGCGGGAAATGTGCCCATCCTCGATAATCTCCCAATTATCCTTTAAATTTATCTAATTCTTTGTCACATGAAGCACAAGACCATAATTACTTTTTAGCAAATAATCCCTCCTAATCTTTTGATCCTCCTTCCCCTTCAAGCATCATAAATATTTAATTAATCTGTTAAATAAATATAAATTTATACTCTTTATTCTAGATATATTAAAGCTTTTTTAGTTTCAGATTTATTAGCTAACTATTTTATAAGAGCTTAAACAACTTCTTCTAATCTAGAAACTAGATCATTTTATAATTTTTCCAAATCTTCTAACTCAGCTTTTTTATCTAATTTAATTCTTAATTCTTCAATCGATTTTGATAGCTCATCACGCGCCTATTTTAATTTTGGCTCAAAAAGAGCTAAAAGATCTTCTCTTGTAACAACTCCATCAATTTTCTTTCCGAATTAAGCTATTTTTGCTTTATTTGTATCTTAATCTTTTTTCATTTAATCTTGAATTTCTCTTAATTCTTATAATCCTGAAATTATAGAATCAGTTTTGGTTTATTTGATTTTATTTTCTAATTCTGCTATTTTTTATTAAACTTATTATGCATTTTATGAAAATTGAGATTTATGATTTATTAACTCTCTAAAAATTATAATTAAAATAATTACTATTCATTTTAAGCTACTTAATCCTACAATTCTTTAAACGTATTTAAAAAGTCTGGACTTAATTAAGGTCCTTTAGAAGGACTAATATCTAATTATGGTTAAGATCCTCGTTTTGATTTATTTAAAAGATCTTTGATTTAAGTAATTTCATTTTTTAGTTTTTCTTATTCTGTAAGATCTCCTTTTTTACCAAGATTTATTTTAAATTCCCTTCTAACTTTTTCAATTTCTTCATCAATGTGATCATATGTTTATTTTTATTATAATGCAACTCTTTAACCAAGATTTGTTAGATCTTATTGTGTAGCATAATTCTCTAATAAAGCTCTTATTTTATTGATTTCTGCAAGAATTATAACCATTTAATTTTCTGCCATATTACTTCCTTCTTCACCTGCTCCTGAGCTTCCAAATGATGCCAAATTGAGTTATGTTTATAATTATTCCAACAAAGTAAAAAGCTTTTTAATATCATTTCTGATGATTAACATATCTTCTGAATCAACATTGGCTCCTCCTCCTTGAACAACTTCCCTGTTTTTTTTTTTTAATTCATCTAGTAATTCAAATAATTTTTAAATTTCTTCCTCGTGATTATCTAGCTTCTTATTTATATCAGATAAATCAACTTCGGAATTTGGTTATTCAACATAATCTTAATCTTTCACTTAAATCGGTTATAATAAAGTTTTTGGTTGATTATTCAGTTATTTTAATAATTCTTTGTATTATGATTCTAAAGTAAAATAAAAATAAGATTTACCAAGTTATGCTAATCGATTCTAAACATCTTTTAAAGAATCATCAGATAAAGGCTTCGATTATATTTAATATATATTAGTGTCTGGCTTTTATGTTTACAAATCAGATATTATTTTATTTTGATCATTGATTAGTTTACGAAGTTTTTCTAATTCATCATTTATTTAATCAATCTACTGCTATTTCTGAATAATATCTTCAGCATTTTTGTTAATTTATTATTACTCTTGTTCCTGAGCCTTAACAATCTCTTTAATTTAGATATCTTAATCTCTTAATATATTGTCTAAAGTTTAAATAATAGGGATATCATACCATATCTTTATTTTAATGCTTAGAGCTCTGCTTTTGTAGCAAAATTTTAATGAATTTCTTTTACTTAAGAATCAATCACATCAACTTTATCCTTTGTATCTGTTTATTATGATTCTTCTCTTAATTTCTATTATTTTAAATACTACTATACCTAAACCCAATCACTATTATCCTTTACTTGCCCATTTATGAGCACCATACCCTTATGTAACTGTTTGAGAATAGAAATAATGACAGAAAAATTCTTTTGCAAGATCTCTTCCGAGAATGTAACTTACATCATCTTATCTAAGTTCATATTTGATAAATCCTAATCAAATGAAGTGAAGTTGGGATCAAATATCACATTAATAATTTATTCTTCCATTTTAAATAAATTAATGAATAGATTCTTTTTCACAGGACAAGCTACTCCTATTGAAAACGGTGAATTTGACGATGAATATAATCTCAAAGTTCCAACTGAAGATGAAATAAGAATTGTCGCCATAAGATTAAGAAATTGTATTGTTATCAAAGACTAATTATATTACTCTAGGTTAATATTTTCTTACAGGTATTGATGTATGCAGAGAAAAAATCTTCAAAAAACATCTTGAAGATGAAAAAGCTACACCAAATGGTTTTTTACCATGCAAACCACTTGTAGATAGCTATTATTATTGCATTTCATAAGTTAATATTACATTTATTGATATAGGGATAATATGGATAATCAGTCTAAGATGCTCCAACTGAAGCATAAGAAAATCTATCAAAATTTTAAGGTTGTCTCTTCAATAAATTGAATCCAGCCAACTATTGTAAAGGGTTATCTATTAATTGATATTTTTAGATTTGCAAGTTAAGCTATTAGAAATTTGTATCATCTACCAGGCACCAAAATTAAAGATACAACAATTTGATTACGCATAATCAATTATTGCATAACAATAAGATAAAAAATAAAATTTTTTCAAAATTTCAATCATTACCTCCACCATTATTATTATTATCTAATTATTTTTTATTATGTTAATATTTTCTCTACTTTCTCTAATCTCTATCTTTTTAATTATGGCTCATCTATCTATTTCTTGACCCTCTTTTTTTTTATCTATTTTATTGATCAATCAAATTCATCAACATTTCATTATTTATATTATTATCATATTTATCACTAGATTTTTTTTATTACTAGAAATTCCTAGGATACATACCATAAGGATTTTATAGATTTAGCATTCCTTATTGTTATAATAATTATTATTAAGCTAATTACCCATAAATTTAATATGGTTATGGTACCATTTATTATCTTGTTTGATCAAATTCATCTACTCTCTATTTTAATTACTTAATCTCATTTAAAATATGCTATTTTTATAAATCATCTCTCTCAATCAATAATTATGTTAAACTATCATCTATTTCTGTTTCCAATACTGGTTTCCTATTACTTACTAATACCGAAAGTTATTAAATATATTGATTTTATTCCTCAATTTGTTTTTACATATTTAACAACTTCAAGTTTCCCTAATTTGCATTAGATTGTGGTCTTGTATTAATCTAATTACTTTATATGGAATATCTTCTATGCTTTTATTAAGATTACACTTCTTAATAATCTACTGCTTAAATTGATTTATTTTATTTTAAGTTCTGATGCTAATTTATATTAGGCTATTGTGATTCCATAGTATTATTGTTTTAAACATTGAAAGCTGGTTAATAATTCTTATAATGTATTTAATTGTGTTTATTTCTCTATTAATCTTTCTGAATCAAATCTCTTTAAAGTTATATAGATTATTCTTCTAATTAATATAAATTATCTTCTTTCTATTTCATTCTTATGTTATAATCACTAACCTTTTTTAGGCAATTTTTAATACTGTTTACTCTTGTGATTTCATTAACTATATCAGTTAATCAAACTTGTGTCTATTTTAATTTGCTTAAATTATTGGCTGATATCCTACTTCATAAAAGCTTGGTGGAGATTTGGAAAAGATGTTTTGTCCTAACATCTAAAAAGCATTTTAGTATTAATCCATTATATTACAAAGGAAAATTTTAATATATGAATAAATTTAAAGATCAAAAATAGAATAAAGTGAAACAATTAATAGTTAATTTTCCCTTAAAATTAATAAATTATAATACATTTGATTAGAATTCCCAAAAAATCAATTTATTAAGTTATAGTGAATTTTAAAACTAAAACAATTACATTCAATTACTTGTAATTATATCCTAAGGATATACAAATGCCAAATTAAAGCGACTTTTTTGATCTTTTAGAGCTCTATTTAATGAATCATTCATTAAAAAATTAATAAGTTTTATGTAAATAGTAAGATTAAACATCAAAGCTCATACTTCAAGGAATCGACCGCTTAAGTCACCAGAGAAAAAGTTATAATCAACAATATAATTGCCTAACTACATTTTTTTGGGACCATCAGAGAACATCAAAATAGTGAAATTTTCAAAGAATATTATCTCCAACAATATCAAGTTAATAAGATAAAGTTCTCCACCAAAAATTAAAAACTTAAGCCTTGCTCTAGAATTTGCTCATGCTAAACCTTAACATTAAAAAACATAAAGCTTTCAACTAGGTTAATAAAATGTTGAATAAATTTTCAATTCGAAATTCTAGAATCATGAATATAATAACTTTAATGCGTAACCAGCGTGTTAAACGGGATACGGATTCATAAATAATCATAAATCTGAAATGACTTTAGACACAATAAGTGATTACCCTAATACACCAATTTTAACAGTTCCAGCGTTAAAAATAATTGAGAAAACTAGCAATGTTAGTATTGGAAATTAATTCAATTATTCAAAGAAAATAAATGGATAAATATAATTCTAAAGTGGACATGTTTATGAAGGAGAACTATTAAATATGAATGATATAATTATTATAGATGGACAAGGAACTTTATTTTATGATGGTTCAAAATTATAAATAATTTATGAAGGAAGATGGAAAAATAACCTATTTCATGGAAAAGGAAAATATTACAATTAATATTAAATTGAATCTTCAAGAGATTGGCATTTTAATTGGAAAATGATTTAAGGTAAAAATTAAATAATATAAATTAAGGAATTTTTAATAAGGGTGAAATTGTATCTTGCAAGATTGATTTTTTTCTAAGTGAAGAAATTTTATTACATAATGTAGAATACTAAAAATGAATTAATTACTATTGATAAACTTTAAAATGACTATATATTATATAACAATTCAAATCAATTTATCATTTAAAATTTAGCACTCTCTCTTTAAATTAAGGTCCCTCATCTTTTTTATTATAGCCCTTTCTATTATTAACTCTTTCCTTAAATATTCTTTATTTTAATTTACTATATCTTATTATCTTAAAAATACAGTTATGACTATTTATTATATTCCAACCTCTAATTATAAAATTAAAGTAATATCAAGTACTTTGCTTAAATAATAATTTCAACTTTATAAGTATTATATGTTATTAAAAATAAGTATGTATTAAATAATTTATAAAATTTTTATTTATTTATAAAACTCTTTTCTGATTATTTAAATAGTTAAAGATCATCCTATTCAGCAGGCTTAATTACTTAAAAGGAACACATAAGGGTTTCATCAATAGTCATTATCGAACCTGAAAATAAGATTGCATACATATACCTGTATTATCTAACCTACCACATTAATTTTGGGCTGAGAAAAGAGTTACTAATTATCTTTTGCTCAAAAATTCATACCCATCTTCAACTACCCTGTAATAATAAGATTTATTACTTTATGGGCTCTACTTATAAGGTCTAATTCATGTTTTTTGAGGAATAATTACCTCTTTCATTTTCAGTCCAACCTTGAGCATCTTTATCAGGATCAGACCAAAGTAAATCAGATAAAAGACCTGTATCTGGAACATTAGTAGGTCTCATTATTCTTCTGATTTGCTCTAAATTCAAAAGTTCAGGTGATAAGCTTCCATTCATACATAGAATCTTTTCATCGATTAATGCTGCCACAGGCAAACAATTAAAACAATCTGTAAATGTTTTTCATAATTTAATTGTATATAGTCGTTTACTTCTTTTTTATTGTTGTTTTGTTAATTTCATCATAAAAAATATGGATTCTATTAATGGATGCATGATTTCCTCTCAAAAGGAAAAAATTTTCTGGATACTTTATTTTTTATGGTAGCAATAAACAAATGGTTTCCAATGATTATTTACCCCTATGTACATAATCACCCAAAAAAAGATAATTGCTTTCAGGGGGATAACCTCCGTGCTCAAATATTCTTAAGTGATCAAAATATTTGAACATGAACATCGCCTATAAAATAATTAGAACTAACACATCACCAAAAATTTTCAAAGGTGCCTCTATTTCCAATTAATACTGATTAATTTAAGAATATTTCTTTTGCTTTTAAACACAAACCTCTAACTTAAGGTTCTGATAAATTTACATTCTTCCCAGATTTACTCCCTCCTCTTACAATTAATAATCTCTCAATTGTATTTTCAAAATCTACTTCCCCCTATTTATCCTTAGCCATTTTGATATTTTCTTTATGATCAAATATTTATATAATTTCAATTCGAACATTGATACCTTACAACTCTAAACAGATATATGTTCTACAACTAAAGTTGTCACAAATGATAAAATTCTTTTGAACTATCAAAATTATTTAACTATCTAAATCTACATCTTAATATAATTTTGAATCATCAAAACTTAGCTATTGGTTTTTTGATTTATTTTAAGTGAAGATGTTGTTTATGCATGCTTTCTATCAATTTATTGAGTAAAAATAATAATTTACCCTTTACTTTTTTATTGTTGAAGTTTTATATTCATCACATTTAAAACTTAGTTTAGTTGAAAAGAAAATTAAATTAAATTAAAGTCGAATAATAAGCGATAATTTAAAAAAAACTTGATAAAGATAACAAAAACTAACATTCCTAAAAGATAAAAAATTAATAATAAAATAGAAATTAAAAAAAATAGAAAATATAACATTTAATTTAAAAATTTGATATTCTATCTTTTATGAAGAAATATTAAAATTATAATGATTTATCTTTATCATAAAAATTAACTCTTGCATAATGGACAATCGCTTTTATTGCTGCTATGAAACCATTTCTAAATACAAGTTGAATGAAATTTGTGTTTGCATGTTCTACAAGCCATCTTCGGTAATTCTCCATTCTGATGGATAATATAATAACATATAGCACATTCTTCAAGATCTATTTGTATTTAAATTATAAATTTATACCTTAAAATTGTTAATCAATATTTTTCTTCCATAATTTTAATGCAGTTAAGATGGTATCATTTTCATTTTATAAGATCATTCTTATCATTAAACTCCATTTTTTGAGTTTATCTTCACTAATCTTAACACCTTTTTTTGTTTCAACTTTCAAAGGTTTTAAAGGAAAACCTGATGGAACTTAAATTAGAATTTCTATTTTTTATTCCTCTTTTTAGTATGTAGCTGTAATTTCTTGTTAATTTTTGGAAATGAAAATATCAAATCCTTCACTACGCCATTCCTCTTAGTTTAATTCTATCAATTCAATTTCTCTTGTATAAATTGCTTTACTAATAACTTAAAGTAAATCTTCTAATTATTTCTTTTAAGTTGTATTACATTCTTAATTATACCATTATTTAAAATAACTTTGTTAAGCAACAATAAACTAATAAAATGAAATAACTATCATCTTTAATAATTCTGATTAGTCGTCTTAAATTACCATTAAATTTAAATCTTATTAATAAATTTCTTTATAATTAAATCTTGCTACAACACCATTATCATTTAAAAATTATAAAATATATAACAAATTACTTAAATAGGTAGGATATTTATCTTTAAATTAAATACAATTTTTATTTTATAAAACAACTAACCAAGCAAGTAGATTTGTTAATATCTTTCCATCTAAAGGAAATGTTATTATATCCTCTACATCTTCATCATCTTCTTATCTTAATCTTCTCATTTCTTCTTTTTTCATATCAAATCCATCCAACACTGCATTCAAACCACTATGATCCTATATCTACTTTAATGCAATAAATGCAGCTTTTTAAATACTTATAAATGGACATTATAATAATTGATAATATACTGTATCATCAATTTTTTACCATTATTCCATTTAAATACAACGCAATAAAGTTTCTGCATATTCTATAAACAGAGTGTCGTTTTGCTCATCCATGAACTCAGGATTTGGTTTTTCGCAAAATTAAATTATTTATAACAAAGAATCTGTTAATTCAAAATTAAGATAATCTATAAACTCAATTGGAAATGCTTCAATAAAATTCAAAATTTTTCTTACAAATTAAAGTGATGACACTATACTAAATGAATAGAATCTTTTCAATTAAACATTCTATTAAAATAACTATCTAAATAAATTATTAATTTATTTTATATAAGCTGCAAAAGGAGTTATTGTTTTTCTTTCACATATCAAGTTTATAAAATCAAAAGCAACCATCTTGTCATAATTTGTCTCCAAATCCATATCAAATAACATTTTTATAATTTCATCTAACTCAGTTTCATCTTCTAACTCTAATAGATTAGATTATTATCTCAACATTAATGTGTATAAGTCTAAATATTAAATTTACTTTTTTTATCGATAAGTTTATAAAACATTTGAAAATTATTGTTTTAAATCAATTACATTTATAATTTATCTAATTGTAATTAATTTATTAATATTATTTTATTCCAAAGCTATTTAAAGTTACTCTACTATCAATTAAGATAATAAATCTGTTTGCTTTGATCTATAATTATTTTCTCTCTCTTCAATTGTTACTTGTTTTATAAGGTTTTTTAGAGCTACACCATAAACTATATCAGTATTGTTGAATAACACTTTTATAAGATCTAAACTTCTTGTTTCTTGCTATTCATAAGAATCTAAGAAAATTGGAATTATTTGATTTCCCAAAATATTTTAAATAAATCTTTTCAATTTATGATCATACAACATAATGGATGAATAATTTGATGCTAAAAACATCGCTAATAAGTCCAATTAATTATTTTGATAAATTTTTTAAAAATAATCTTATGGAATTTCAATTAAGGATAAAATTTTCCAAGATATAGGACTTGAAAAGTTAAAATCTAAAAATTATAATAATTCTTGACTATTTAATTAAGTAAATAGATCTTAAAAGAAATGAAGATGCTAAGTTAATGTTTCATTTTTAATTGATGGTAAAACTGTCTTAAAAAATTAAACAAATAATTCTTAATAATTTTTATTTATTAACTTAAATAGAAAACTACCTTTCTAACTTTAGTTTTTCAAGTATAATTATAGTAAGACATCAAAAATCAATTATTAAGGTTTTAATTTATTCATAATAAATGATAATTCTTCAAATATTTAAAGGTAATTCTTATCTAATGTTTTAATAAGTTATTAACCTATTTAATTATATCTCGTTATTAATAGATTTAAAATTTGTTAATTTGCATTTTAAATAATACAAGGAATAAATATTTTTTAACTTAAATTAGTGATACTAAGAGATTATACTAGGAATTTTGTAACAAAAGTTTCATTTTATTATAATTATGAATGCTTTATAAATTTTTCAATAAGATTATATTCTTATTAAGAATCTTTCATTGTCAAATATTTTTAATAAAATTATGGATCCAAACTTGCATCAACTAGATTATGTAAACAAATCCATTTTATTTTAAATGTTTATTATTCTTCTTTTGGAATAACTTATTTATATTCTTGATTTATTATCTTTTATAATATTGATTCAATTATTTATTATTCATTTATTCTTTATAGATTATAGATATAAGTTTTAATTTAAGCGCATTTCCTTAACAATTCTTCTGATGAAACTAATTCAATTGAATTAAATAAATTATTAATCGTTTCTTAAATCTTTGAACCGAAATTGTCTTTTTTAAATATTTAAGAATTTGGTATGATTTCAAAAAGCACAGAGCCTCTTTAAAAATCATTGTTGTTATAGATTTCATCAAATACATAGATTAAAAATTATTAAACTGCTTAATAAGCTGGGCTTTCTTCTTTTACTTTAAGTAATTATTAGATTATGTTTACAAAGACTTAGTAATCGTCTAATTATAGAGTCTTGAATTCTGCCATAATTGCTTTAATAATTTCATTCAAGAGTTCTTACTATTCTTCTTTAACTTTTAAAATATTGAAAAACTGTAACAAACTTTACGGAACTTGTTTATATGGATTATGATTATAGGCTTAAACACCTTATTGAGATAAAGTACTTTATAATACTTATCTAATTGATTAAACTATTATATTTTTAACTTATCCAAAACATTAGTTGTATTAAATAAGTGGAGGAATCATTCTTTTACAAATCAAAAAGTAAAGTGTTTCAAAATAACTATTAATTAAATTTTCAGAAAAAAATCTACTTTCTTCATGAGTTATACCTGATAATATTGCATTTAATAATTTAGTAATGGAAGCTAATTTTTATCTATAAATCTCCTCTTTTTTAATATCTTGTACATTGTAAATAGGATTGAGTGATACAAATACAACCAATTAATCATATAATAATTTTCCAACACCGAAGCCAGCTTTAGAAATCAATTCTAAAGATTTATTTTCAAGACCTTATAATTTTAATATTTAATCTTATTGTGTTCTTTAAAATAACTTAGTTACAAAACCTTTCCATAATGCACTAACAATCAAACGATCTTTTTACTCAAAAAGTTAAACGGTCTTTTTAAGTAATTGATCACTTTTGTTAAGTACAAATGGAGCAGAAGTATCATTAATCAATAGAAAATGTAGAGTTTCTATAATAGTTGCCATGATTCTTGTTTTTTGAGTATTAAGTAATTCTACAATAATAGTAGTTTTATTTGTAAAATCAAGTAGTTTCATGATTTATTCAATGAATTCATTATCAGGATTCCATTGTATAGCAGTTTTGATGGAGTTAATTGCTGATACTTTTAGTCTTTCATAGATATGATCAACTTTTTCATCTTCCAAATTTGATTCTTATTTAATAGTAGCTATAGACAACGATAAATACAATTTCAAGTCAACAATATATTGATCGCTACACATCTTTATGGCTTGAACTTATTTTTCTTTAGTTGGGAATGCAATTTAAAAGGCGTTCATAGCAGCCGATGAGATCTAATTAAATGAATTAAGTAGATTAGTACATCCGTATTGTAATCATTGATCATGATAAACCATTATGGAAATAATTGTTTAAATTTCTTGGATAAGGACTTTTTTCCATATTCACAAATTAAAGATAATACTTGATTGGACAATTCTAAAACTCTTCTCTCATATTCATTATCAACATATCTTCGATAAATATTTACAAATGTAGGTGTAAACTAATCAAAGAATTCTTATGATTTATTTGGTAATAAAGTTTTGAGCTCTGATAAAGTTTTACTTTTCGTTGTCTCACTCTTTTTTTAAAGGCCATGAACAACTTTTTAGATTTCAGGATCCGTAATGACATCTTATTCGATTTCACCTTTTAAGTATTGATTAGCTAATTGACTGAATAAGTTTGTGGTTTGATTGATCATTAATTAATTATTAAAGAAATTTTATATTAGGAATAAAATATCTATAAAATATATTTAATAATCTGATATAAAAATATAAAAGAATTTCCTCAACAAAACTAACAAAATAACATAAAAAAAAATCAATAAATATACCTAGAAATAAATCATCTGCAAATAATCTTCAAACTCAAAGAAAATCTATTTAATTTTATTCATCAATTAAGATAGTATCCCAAATAAAAGAAGGGATTTTAAACATTTTAATATCATTAAAATCATTTAAACTTAACTCATCAAATTTTAAATCATATACTTAATAAAATAATTAAGTAATTTTAATTTTAGAAATTTAACATTTTAATTTTTCAATTAGATTAAATCGGAGTAATAGAGTGAATAATAATATTAATATTATTTATTTTGAGTGTCAGAACGAGTAATTGATATTATTAGTGATTGAAACTCTTTAAGTTTTTTAGAGGTAGAATTTATATTAATTGAGCCTATCTTATTTTGATATTGAAAATTATAATAAACAGTGTTAAAGGCAAAGATTCCTACATCTTTAAACATTTAGTATAGTTTAAAAAAAAATACCCAAAACTGAAAGAATAATTGTTATGATCTGTATATTATTTTTAATTAAATTTAATGGGTAACGAATAAATAAAGCCAAGTATTGCTCATTCAACTGAATGGACATTTATTAGAGAAGTCAAATCTCATCCTTTATTTGGACATATTAAGATATATAAAGGACCTTAAGATTAATTACAGTGTTTAAAAACAGTTATTGTTGAAGAGTCCTAATATTAAGATCATATTAACTCCCTTAAAAAAATGATTGTTAAAGATGTTTCATCATAGAACTAACCAAACTGTTCATCATTAGTCTGTGTTAATCGTTTAGAAACATAAAAATAAGAAGAATTTTGTTCGAATTATATGAAAATATATTTAACAGCCGATTACTCAGATCAACCAATTTAATAACTCAAAGATATAAAATTATTTATGTTAGATGTCATATAAGCACTTTAAGTAATGGATTAAAAAGGTGTTAATAATTGTCAATTCTGTCCTGCTAAAATTCTTTAGTTTGGAGATTAAATTAAAGTTGTTAATACTTAATTATTTACAGAAAGTTCAGATTATGAATTACTTTATTTAAACGAAGTTTCTAAATAAGATTGGATGATTGCACCAGAAGTTATGCATTCTTTGAAAGTTAATTGTCCTCCATCATTTAATAGTGAATTAGCTGTTGTATTTAATTTTGGAATTATGATGATATATTTATTGACTGGAGTACATCCTAAAGATGCCTAGGTTTATGATTATAAGAATTTGACACTGTATGACAACTTATCCTCCTATATTCATTCTATTGATTAATTAGAATTACCAAGTATTATAAATTTATAATATTATTTTTATAGGTCATATCAAATAATTAATATAAGATTGTGTAAATGTTAAAGCAGCATTGAGACCAACTTTTAAATCAATTATTAATTAATTAAGATAAGTAGAAATTCCATTTTAAATTTCACAATTGAAGAATGAAGAAGTTATTTAATAGAACAATTAAATTTTCAATCCTTGTTACGAAGATGTTAAGAAAGTTTTAAGTGAATCTCATGTCAATAAGAATCTAAACTTTCATAGCGAATCTCCTCAGAAGATTGAAAAAGAATAGTATATGAATGATACCCAATAATCAGCATAATTCAGAAAATCTAAATAGATTTATAATTTAGAAAATACTTACAATTCTAGAGCTTCTATTTAATAGAAGTAGCTAAAACAATAAGTCACTACTAAATTAAAAACTTAAACTTAAACTAAAGTACAAAAAGTTATAAGTCCAAATAAAAAGCCTAAACCAATTAGGGCTAATGCTAATCACTAAAAATGATGTTATTATTATATAACTATTTTATTTTCAAATTTTATTAAATTTCAATACTCATGTCAGATTATTAGACAAAATATTAAGAAATCAAAGGAAGTTTAGCACTTCTATTATAATAAAATAATTTACTCAAGTAACAACTCAAAGAAGCTACTGAAGAAGTCTAAGAAAAATAATATCTTAAAGAGGAATGGGCATCAGAAGTTCAAAGAGTAGAAGAAACTATACATTAATTATCTTATGATAATCAAAGTACAAATTAAATTTAATACTAGATTTACAGCAAGAAAACGAATAGCTCATAAGAGATTGTTAAGAGTCCTCTTATTTAATTGAATAATAAATTCAATAGATTACAACTCTCAAAGAATAAAATGAAAAGCTCTTATCATAATTAGATTAAAGTAGATAATCTAATTTGTAAAAAGAAATTACTATAAAATAATAGAGAGAAGAGTTTAATAAATAATTAGAATAATAGTAGTAATAACATTTCGATGAAATAAAAAAATTACAAGGTATAATTGATAATTAAAGTGGATTAATTTAATCATATGAAAAATTGAATGAAATTGAAAAACTTGACACCTAAAATTCATTCTATTAACAATAAATGGTAGTTGAAGATTAAATCATGGAATTAAAAAATAGAAATATAATTTTAACAAATAAAATTAGTGAAGAGAAATAAAAATATGATTAATTATTTGATTAACATAAAGATGAAGTTCAGAAGCTATAAACTGTGATTAAAGACTAAAAAGAATTACTTTCATAATATGAGAGAATAATTGAAAGAGAGAGAAATTAAACATAATCATATGTTCAAAATAATTTACCTTAGATCTCATCATAAATACAAACAAATTAAATGATTCCTTCAATATAGGAACAATAGTAGCCATAATAATTAAATCCATATAATATATAGTAATATCAATAACAATTATTGTAGTAATAACAATAATAATATTAATAGTAATAGTAATTGTAATAATAATAATAATAACAATAATATTAATATTATTAATAGTAATAGTAATAATAATAATAATAATAATCATAATAATAGTATTAATAATAATAAAATTATACATCTCCATTATAATATGAAAAATATATTTAACCATCAATATCTGTAAAAACTTAACCTTCATATACATAACCAATTTAAACTTAATCTATAAATAAAAATACAATATATACCTAACCAGTTTCACATCGATAACCAAAAACATTTTTCACAAATAATAAAATAAATCATTAACTTAAATAATAATAATTGAAAGAGGTAAAATAATAGAGAGAGAATCCTTTTTAAAAAAGTAGTTTTCATTTTGATGATGGTGATGATTATTAAAGATCAGATGTAGAATGTTAAGAATAATTTTTATATAAGTTTTAAAATGTCATAGGAAGAATGGAAGATAAACTACAATAAATGTAGAATGAACTTAATATTTCAGATGTTTCTGATAGACCAAGAAAATTAAAATGATTAATTTATATTTTTTAATTTTGTTGTTAATCACCATGGAAATTATTCATCTGAAAATGTTACTTACTTTTTTTAGTTATCTAATTATATATACATACATATAAATACCATTTTGATTTTTTAATATACCAGATTACTTTTATACATCTTCAGCATTAAATACATTTATTGGTTATTAAGGTTGAATCTTAATCTAGTTTGTTTAAGGTAAAGGACTGCTATTACCATAATTCTATAATATTATATAATGTTACAGGCATATTTTAAAATCCAAAATTTTATTATGGAGGAGGTAAACTTTATGATTATTATTATTAGATTTACGTTATAGCTTAATGTTGATTTGGAAGTTATATAAATTACTATTATTATTATTATTAGTGATATTCTTATTATAATTGTTATTCTTATTATAACAGAATAAATTAATCTTTATTTTATTATATTTATGCTCCTAACTATTATTGCAATTATTAATTCTACTAATTTAATACTTATTTCTAAGATCTAATTCTACTTAACTCATCATTTATGACTCTATATTACTCTTACAAATTTGACATCATAATTTTCAAACTATAAATCAATCATTTATATACTTATCATTCAAGACTTACATTTATTTTAGATCTTCTTGTTTTTCATACAAAACACTTTAGTACAATTAATTAAGCTAATTCTACATTTAGTAAATCTGCTAAGTAGAATCATTGACTTATGAGCGTGCTGAATTTATGCCATTTTAATCATATCCTGGAATCATATTTACATTAGTTGCAATATTTAAAGGTTAAATGACTGATTGTACTTACTGCACACTTTAAATGGGCTATATTCCAATATTAGCATTAGAACTTAATCTAGGTCTTGGTTAATTAAGCAGATTTGAATTTGAACCAAATCTTTGTTAAGGAATTAAATTTGAATTTGATCCTAATCTCCCTCCGTTTGGATTACTGGAGAATCTTCTAATAATCTATAATAAGGAATCAGGTAAACTGATTGGTAAAGGATATTTCTATCTAGAACAGAGTTAAACTAAATGTAATGCAACTATGAATTCTCCTTTATTTAGATGACCTTTTTCGCCAATATCACAAAGATACCATAATTCCTTTAGTTATTCCATACTTAACCCTGACTTAGAAAACAACGATCTCGCTTGCATCCCTTGTATGATCTAAGTGCCCTCCAAATCTACAGTGACAAAATAATTTTCATATTTTTGCAACTATTCATTATTGATATCATAAATTGGCGGTTAGATGCCTTGAAGTAGAGGTAAAGGGCTGGGAATGTTTTTAGAAAGAGACTTTTCATCTGGCTAATAACCATTTTATGCTAATGCAATCAATTTAAGGGCTGCAAAAAATTCATCTTTAGTAAATGTTTGCCCATTAGATGATGTTATTTTCCAAATAGCCTAAATAATATTCAAGTATTTTACTCCTAAATTCTACTAACTCAAACCACTTGCCTTAAAGAAATTGATCACCATTTCTTAACCAAGTATTCCTTAACCCTGTAAGATTCATAATAAATATAATTACAGTCTAATCACACATATTAAAGTAATATTGAAATGTGAGCAATTCATCTTAAGTATATTAAATTGACATTTGTTGTATAAATAATAAAATAAATATTTCAATTTGGATATTCAAAAGTCATCTTTTCTTTCTAATAATAAAAATATTTATACTAGATTTATTAGATGAAAGCTTACAAACCTATTCTTTCAAAATTCTTAATTCATTCTCCAACAATATTCAAAATTATTTAAAAAATAACCGCACTTTACACTATTTCATTAATATGTCTCTAGTATTTAAATTTGAATATTAAATGTCGACTTAAATATAATTCTTATAAATCTTAAAAATGAATTAGAGTGTTTTTATATTATTTCTTTTAAATTGTGTTCAAATTTATTATCGAATAAAATTATAATTTTAATCACGAACAATCTAAATAAAATCTCTAAAACAATATACTTAATTATTTGTTCCTTCTTAACTTTATAGTTTATCTATTTTTTTCATAAATAACCTACTCAATCTTATAATAGTTAAATAATTTTTGGATTCTATAATTGTCATCAAAAGTAAAAGTAAATTTAGTGATTGAACTAAGGCAAATATAGTAGAAGGACTTTTGAGATTGAATGAATTTTATGAAAAAAGGATAATCGACTAATAGATCAACGATCATCATATTCTTTAATTATATTATGTTATATTTTTGTACTATAATATTCATTTTCTATATATTAAGTACGGGTTAAACACTTCTGGTACAATGAAGAGACCTGCACCTAAATAAGTTAATATTGAATTTCTGGTAATTTTAACAAATGATGGATTGACTGCATTATTAAATATTTTACTTCTTGCTGTTAAACCTGCTGCAGTGAGAGTTGTCAAACAAAGGAATACAAATCTCTTATTCACAGTTGCTTAATCTAAAACATATTGCTTCTTTAGAGCTTAAATCCATAAATTTATCAATTACTTGTAAGGCAATTAGGAAGTTGATCAACAAAATCAACAACAGCCTAATAATTTTAGCAAACTTATGATTATGCTTCAGATACACTCTAATATATATATTTGAAAGCATACTAAAGAATTCTATTCAGACTCTTAGTTTTACATCTATGAATATGTATCTAATTAAAATAATTATGTAGAAACCAGAATTACAGAAATTTTCAAAGATTTTACTACAAGAGTAACAAATTAAAATAAACAAAAAGCAACAATAAAATTCTATAACTAAGATACGCATAAGAATTTTGCGAATTGATTACTAATATTAATAAGCTCATGAATAGTTATAATATTTAGGAGATACTTGTTAAAGTGAATGAAATATAAAATAATAAGAAGCATATTGAAATAGAATCAATTTAAATCAACAATATAAAAAAGCCCACCTACTCTATATTTCTAAATGAATTCATAACAAATGAGTCTTGTATTTTAATTGAAAAGATAAAAAACTGCAGATTTTTTTGAAATGATATAAAGATTGGATTGAATTAGGATAACGTGAGTAAAAATAGCCATTTTTAGAAACTAAAAAATGGATGAAGAGTGAAAAAAAACAAATTAGCTGGTATATTAAATTTTAAAAGAAATAAATAATGAATCAGCAATTACTTATAATCAACTATTCTTAAATGTTCATGGAAATCTTAATTTTACACCCATTCATAGTGTTAGAATTAGTTTTTGCCTATGATTTATTTTTACTTAAAAAATATTAGATTGATAAACATTGTGTTCAATTCTATTTCAAATATGTAAATTTGGAGACTTAGATAATTTTTTAAAAGATTCATTGTTTATTGTTCTAGAATGTTTTATATATGTATATAGATATTAAAATTTGAAAAATATTTGATTAGGAGATAAGAAATTAAATGAATCTGGATGAATGCATGTTATTATAGAATTATTGAAATAATCTCTATATATGGTATCGAATATTTTAATTAAGAATTTTTTATTATAAAAATCTGCGTACTTAAATGAGATTGAAACCCTTAATAATTTAATATGAATCAAAAAAAGAATAAATTTAGTAATTAAGATTTTTGAACAAAATTAAAACACAAAATACAAGATAAAGTTGATTTAGATGCTAAACCTTTAAGACATTTAATAAATTAATTAATAAATCAACTATTTTGCAAACGCTGTTTCTATTTATCTAAAAATCATTTACAGAAATCTCAAGTATAAATAAGAATTAGTTTAGAATTGTTATATATTACTATTCTTAAATGAAAACACCCAGCTATAAATATAAATAATAAAACTAATACAGTGAATACTCTACTATGGAAAAAATTTGTCTTCAGTATCAAAATTTAGTATTAATAATTAAATGGAGATTGTATCATAAATTTTAGAAAGTAAAAGAGGACATGACTTTCAAAAATCATTATCTATAAATGTGATATTGCAGCGTTTATAGTAAAAGAGAATAAGGATAGAGATCAATTTCAACTATAATTGTTATAAATTTATAGAATTTTTAACTTAATTGAAGACTTTTAAAGGAGTAAGATCATTAACAAATAAGGATAAAAAAGTAGCTAAAGATGATGTTATAGTAAATGATAAATTTAACAGAAATTTGATTATACAAAAAGAGACATTTTAATAGAGACAGAATTCATATGAATTTTAGATAATTTATAAATTAAATAGGATCAGATTTTTTGAAAGAAAAAAAAAAAAAGTTGCAAGAAGGCGATTGAAAGAAAATGAGATTATTTGCTTAAATTCAATTCAATGAATTTATAGTTAAAATAACTAATAATAGAATTCTAACTTACTTAATAGGAATGGTTTAGATTTTGCTGATTATGATAATTCATTCAAATATTAGAAATTATTTTATTGTTTTCGTTTCAATTTTATAAAGTGATTTCAAATAAAATATTAAATGCTGCAGAAACCAATAAATTATAAGTTGTGTAAATCACAAATACTATGACAATTATTCTTTCTTGACTGGCTTTACTAAAAGATCATCCATTCCTGCATTTAAACAAGCTGCTTTTGTCTTGGGATCTCCATCTGAAATTTAATTAATCAAGATGTATTCTTACCCCCACTTAATCCTAATATCTTGCATTTTGGCAGCCCTTTAGCTTTCTCGTGAGCTCTTATTTGTTTAGTTGACTAATCATATACTCACTCTCTTACATCATATCCATCCATAACTGGCATATGAATATCCATTAAAACATGAGCAAAATTTGGTGACTTTTAATAAGCTTCTAGTGCTTCTTTCCCATTAGACACTACTACACATTCAACTTTAAGAGCTCCGTAAAGCATTTTTAACAAATTCTGAGCAAAGGCCTCATCATCTGCTACCAAAACCTTCTTTCCGTCCATAATAATAAAATATATAATTTATTAATCACAATTTATTGTTTCTATGTTTCTTCTCGATTTATCTACGTTTACCTTTCTCCATATTCTTTAATTTCAAGTTTTTCTTTATTTTTTTAGACTAAAATACAAATAAATACTTACTTTTAATAACTATTCAGGTCTCTTAATCTCTTATCTACCTCCTCGTTATTATGGTCCTTCTTCTTTATTAAAGTAATATCCTTTGCCTCTCATTTGTCTCCTCTTAAACATCTCCTTCGCTCTAGAAACCATTTCTTGATCCTAAATTTGAACTAAAACTTTACTTCTTCTTCACCAACATTCTGCAATTATATACTTGTCTACTTCTACCATTTCTTAAAATTTTATTTCCCTTTCTCTATCTTCATTCCACGATCTTCCTTGTCCTATTATGGATTTCCCTTTGGATTTACATACTTCTTCTTTTCCTTATCCCAAACTGTCTATTTTCTCTTTCTTAATGCATCAGTTTCATCTGATATCACAAATGGATTTATATCTTCTACTGTAATTTTATGCAAATCTTCAAACTCAGACCTTTTTGTTGGATCTCTTTAAGTTGGAATAAAGAACTTTTAATCCATAAAATTTTCAATATTCAATGATTTTGGTTATTCTTTTAACTCTATCTTTGGAAGAGGCTTCCTCTTTTACACATCTTTCAAATGAGAAACTGCCTTCATAAATGGATCTGATTTTGAATTCTATTCAAATTTCTTTATCTCTATAACACTCTAACTAGATTTGAAATTCTTTATTTAATTTAACATATCTTTCGTATCCTCTTCAACTTAAATTTTATCTTTAAATAAAGGATGAACTAAACTCGTATCAATGTTTGTCTTTACCTTTTTGGCTGATCCTCTAGTTTTACGAAATTTCTCATTTGCTCTTGTTGCTATCTCCTTATAATTTTAGAATTCTAAGTCATCACTTAAGTCGTTTAATTTTTCTTGATTTTACATCAACAACTCTATTGGGATATTACCATAAAATGCCAAAGCAGGATCAGTAAAATCACCATCACTTACTAATTTTCTACCAACATAAATCATTGTTTCTTTGATGTATAGAATTTCTTCTGATGATATTAAGGCATATACATATCCTGCCTTGCCAGCTCTTGCAGTACGACCAGATCTATGAATAAATATTTTTGGATTGGAAGGGTAATCATAATGTATTACATTAGCAACGAATGGAAGATCTATACCTCTACTTGCTAAATCTGTTACGATTAAAACTTTGGCTTGATTTCTTTTGAAATTCTCTAATTACTCTTTTCTATCCAACTAATCCATCTTACCATAAACATGAACTGATGATATATGAAATTTCGATAATGCATATGAAAGCATATCTACCAAAAATCTAGTTGATGCAAATATCAAGCAAGTGTCTTCAAGTTATTTAATTAAATAGATCAAAGCACTTAATTTATTTTCATTTGCTGCAAATATAAAATGTAATTGCATTGAATCTGGTAGTTGAAACTCTTTATCTAATTTGCAAAATACATAATCCTTTAAACCAACTGAAGCAAACATACTTAATTATTCTGGAATAGTTGCAGAGAACATTAATGATTACTTTTAAGAAGGAAGATGAGTTAAGATTTATTTAAGTTAATCTGCCAAACCCATTTCAAATAGAAAATCAGCCTCATCATATATTACCATTTAAACTCTTGATAATTTTAGTCTGTCTTCCAACAAATGCTATAATACTCTTCCAGGAGTACAAATTAAAATATCAGGATTAGCTGCCAAACTCTCAAATTACCCTTCAAACCCATGACCTCCAACCATTATTGAATATTGCAGATCTGTAAATTTACATAAGCCTTTTAAAACTGATGCTATTTATAAAGCTAATTCTCTTGTAGGAAGTAG
Organism: Paramecium sexaurelia; assembly: GCA_000733375.1. NCBI lineage: Eukaryota > Ciliophora > Oligohymenophorea > Peniculida > Parameciidae > Paramecium > Paramecium sexaurelia. The sequence goes on along the minus strand of JPFM01000108.1, from coordinate 173,563 downwards.
AATCAATCCTCTTATACCTACTACAGTACTGTGATTTTATAGCTTGTTTATCATGGGAATCAGAAATGCTGCTGTTTTACCTGATCCTGTTTTTGAGCAAGCCACTATATCACGTCCTGCCAAAATTTATGGTATTGCCTAAATTACATAAATAAGTATTATACTTTTCTCTATATTGGCGTAGGAACATTAAATCCCTGATTTTTGATAGCTCTATAAAGTTCTGGAATTAATCCCATCGATTCGAATCCTCCAGATTTTTTCACTTTAGTTTAATCCATATATTAAATTATTAAAAATTCGATTTGGATGAAAATATTTTTGTTATTTCTTTAAATTTCATATTGATAGAGAATTGTATCAAAAGATAACCAATACTTATAATTACTAATTGACCTCAACCATTATATCAATAATATATTGGTTTCTTAAATATATAAATTAATTTTTCTCCATAATTAATAATTAAAAATGGAAAAAGCTGCCAATCTCATCTTAACAGCAGGATCCTTACTCGTTGGAGGAGGAATATTATTTAAGTCCTTCTTCTACACAGTAGATGGTGGATAAAGAGGATTAATTTTTGATAGATTTTAAGGAGTCAAAGAATCTGTCTATGGAGAAGGAATGCACTTTTTTATTCCAGTCATACAAGTATAGAATTGCACAATAATAATTAATAGTCACCCATTGTGGCTGAAGTGCGTCTTTAGCCAAAAACTGTAGCATCTCATACTGGTACAAAGGATTTGTAAACTGTGGACATTGCTATCAGAATGCTTCATAAACCAATTGAATAATATTTACCTGAAATTTATAAGTAGAATAACATAAAATAATTTTCTTAGAACAATTGGTTTAAATTATGAGGAGAAGATTCTTCCATCAATTGCAAATGAAGTTTTGAAAGCAGTTGTGGCATAATATGATGCAGATCAATTAATCAAAATGAGAGAAAAGATATCTTAAGAAATAAAGGAAGGTTTGATTGAAAGAGCAAAGGAATTCAAAATTGTTTTGGAAGATGTATCAATTACTCATTTGGGATTCATGAAAGAATATGCTTAAGCTATTGAAGCTAAATAAGTAGCTTAATAATTGGCTGAAAGATAAAAGTTTATAGTCTTAAGAGATGAAGAAGAAAAAAATGCAAAGGTTATTTTATCTGAAGGAGAATCAGAAGCTGCAAGATTGATTAATGAAGCAGTAAAGTCTTATGGAACAGGTACTGACTTTTTATTATTTAATAGCCTAAATTGAAATTAAGAAATTAGAGACAGCCAAACACATTGCTGAGACATTGGCTAAAAGTCCAAACATTACCTGGATTCCTACTGGAAATGGAGTTTCAAATCTATTGAATTTGAAAACATTTTGAGAATGTAAATTTATATTATTTGAATGCATATATATATCATGCTTTGACGAGTTTTCTTAACACATATTATAAGATTCCTCCATGTTTATAATATTCAATTTCAACTTCGGTGTCTAATCTGGATTTAGCTTAGAATTTCTTTCCATTGGCTATAAAAACATAGAAATTTAAATATTACATGTTTCAACTGTGTAAGTTTGACCAACAGTTAAGTTGCTTTCATTGACATTGATTGTGAATTATTCTTTTCCTGTCAATCCAAGAGTTTCAGCACTTTCTCCTTTTACAAACTCAAGTGGCAAGATACCCATTCCTACTAAGTTGGATCTATGAATTCTTTCAAATGATTATGCAATTACACATTTAACACCTTGTAAATATGGTCCTCTAAGAAATTTAATATATATAATTACTTTGCTGCCCAATCTCTGCTACTTCCTGAACCATATTCTTGACCAGCTAAAACAATAGTTTGATTTCCTTCTTTCATATGCTTATCAGCAGCATCAAAGACATCCATAACTTCTCCAGTTGGAACATAGACAGTTTAAGGTCCAACTTTGCTAACCAATTTATTGATGATACGAGTATTGGCAAAAGTACCTCTAGCCATGATTTCATCATTTCCTCTTCTGGCACCATAAGTATTAAAATCTTTCTTGGTGACACCTTTGCTTTTAAGATATCTTCCAGCAGGAGAGTTCTCAGAAATTGAACCAGCTGGTGAAATGTGATCTGTAGTAATGAAATCACCTAAATTCAAAAGACAATAAGCATTCTTAATTGGTTAAACTGGTTTTGGATTTAATTCTGTTGTTTAGAAAAATGGTGGATTATGGATATAAGTAGATTCAGGTTTCCATTAATAAAGATCAGTCTTATTAACTTTCAATTAATTCCATCTCTCAGTTCCTTGAGCAATTCTAGAGTAAATATCTCTGAACATTTATGGCTTAAGAGCTTATTCTACAGCTTTGCTGCATTATTCTCTGGTTGGCCAAATATCTTTCAAAAAGACAGCTTTTCCATTGCTATCAGTTCCAATAGGGGTTGTATCAAAATCAATATTAACAGTACCAGCTAAAGCATATGCAACAACCAAAGGTGGAGATGCAAGATAATTAGCTCTAACTTATTAATGGATTCTAGCTTCAAAGTTACGATTTCCTGAGAGAACAGCAGCAGCAACTAAATCTTTATTTTTAATAGCATCAGCAACTTCATTATCTAATTCTCCAGTATTACCAATGCATGTCATACAACCATAACCAGCTGTAGTGAATCCCAATTAATCAAGATATTTGTTAACGCCAGATTCTTCGAAATATTTAGTTACTACATTAGATCCTGGAGAGAGAGTAGTTTTAATATATGGTTTAACTTTTAATCCTTTTTCAACAGCATTTTTAGCCAAAAGACCAGCTCCAATCATACTTTCTGGATTGCTGGTATTTGTGCATGATGTAATAGCAGCAATAACAACACTTCCATGTGTAAGAGAATATTTTTATCCTTAATATGTAAATTCAGCAACATCTGTTTATTTTTCAGATGGAATACCAAAACCTTTAAATCCAACTTTATTATTTAAACAAGCAGTCCAATCCTTCTTCATTTCAGCCAAAGGTACTCTATCATGTGGTCTTTTTGGTCCTGAAAGTGATGGTTAGACTGATGCGAGATCCAAATCCAATACTTCACCAGAGAAATGAGGATCATTGCCACTCTTATAATCACGGAATAATCCTTATTCTCTGAGATATGATTCAATTTATCTAACTTTTGATTCGGGTCTACCTGTCAAATTCAAGTAATCAATAGTCTTATTATCAATTGGGAAATATCCCATAGTGGCACCATATTCTGGAGCCATGTTAGCAATTGTTGCTCTATCAGCTAATGATAATGTTTCAACTCCTGGACCAAAGAATTCAACAAATTTACCAACCACTCCTCTCTTTCTTAACATTTATGTGCATGTAAGCACTAAATCTGTGGCTGTTACATTTGATGGCAATTTTCCATGTAATCTGAAACCTACAACTTCTGGTAATACCATTGATATTGTTTATCCAAGCATAACTGCTTCTGCTTCTATTCCTCCAACTCCCCATCCAGTTACTCCCAAACCATTGATCATTGTTGTGTGAGAATCTGTTCCTACAACTGAATCTGGAAATAGATATCCTTATTCTTCCATTACTACACGAGCCAAGTATTCCAAGTTAACTTAATGAACAATTCCTGATCCTGGTGGAACTATTAAGAAATTTTTAAAGGCTGTTGATCCCCATTTCAAGAATTCAAAACGCTCATAGTTACGACTAAATTCAATTTTTTCATTCTCTTCATATGCTCTTGGTACTCTTGATACGTCTGCTTAAACTGAATGATCAATCACCAAGTCAACTGGGCACAATGGATTTATCTTTTATGGATCTCCACCTAATCTCTTCATAGCATCTCTCATTGCTGCCAAATCTACTACTGCTGGCACTCCTGTAAAATCTTGTAAAATGACACGTGCTGGTTTAAATGGAATTTCTATCTATTTTGGAGCATTTGTCTCCCAATTCAAGATATTTTACACATCCTTTTATGTGACTGCAAATTCGTCACAATTACGAACTGCTGATTCTAACAATACTCTGATTGAATAAGGTAAGTGATCTATACATTATACATCTTAATACTTACTTAATTTTGAATCGCCTAAAGCTGGTAAACTAAAGAATTTATACTCTTTTCCGTCGACCTTCAATGTTTTTTAAGCCTTTAAGTATGGGTTTGCTCTTGCTCCAAATCTGAATCTGGAAGTGAATCTTATCATAATTAAAAATTTATTTAAGGCATCACTCAGCATTAATAATCACTTTAATACTCCATTTTTTATAATAATTATTTAAAGATACAATATACTTATGCATTTTATAAATAATGACGATATTGTTTTATTTTCTATTTTTGGAATATTAATTATAAGACGCATCATTTATTTTCTAATATATAGACTCCATTAAAATATCTACTATTAAATTAATTATATTGCTTATCAAAAACAATGCATAAAATTGCAGCCATTCTTTTTAAAAGTTTATTATTATAAAAAATAAGCTAAATCTAAATATTAAACAAACATAAGTATATTTTTCAATTAAAATTTAATTCAATCATTTGCTAAGTTTTTTACTCAAACTCTTATATGAACATTTTTATCCTACAATGATTACTAAAGTATTTATTAAATTTAGACATTTAATAAAATATTTTTCAAATTTTATTTTGATCTTAATATATTATTACCTAGATATCTACATACTAAATGTCATATATTATTATTTTTCAATAAATTGAAATATTAATTCTATATCTTTCTTTGATTAAGTTAAAAATTTCAAATAATAATCATCTATTTTAAGACGATCTTTAATATTATAACTTAGTTAACTAAGACTCATCCACAAAGATTATTAATACAATTTATAACAAATTTAAATCATTCTATTAGGGTTAGTAACATCTGATTCATTATTAAACTTTCATTTATTAAATAAAAACTTCCTATTATGTTTGTTAATATTTCATATAAAATTTGAATGGCATTATAGGCTAAACCAAGATCTAAGGTTTCTAAAGTTTAATTATAAATTGTTTTGGTTCATCAAAAATTATAAAATTCAAGACTTTATCTTAAATTATATTGTAAAATGAAAATTCCTTTTATAATATTCGCGATTTGAGGTCGTAAATGAATAATTATTTGATTTCTGGTAACAAATATTAATTTGATTTTGAAATGAACTTATTTGATACTTAACAATAATTGTTTCAATAAACCAATCAATTTAATCTAAAAATAGGTAATCAGCAATTGATTATGTTCATTTTTGATGCTTTAATTCAAAATATATAAAATTTGAAACAATGAGAGAGCTGCTTTTCTTAAATAAGATTTTTTTAATAAAATTTAATTGGTTTGAATTTTTCAAAAACAATTTACAACAATATTAAACTTTATTGCTCTAATTAATCTTTGTAAATCTATAAAAAAATTCTAATAGTATTAGAGTTTTAATATTAAATTTAGATGAAAACATTATTTCTATTATTAATATTCAATTTAAATGAATAGCACAGAGATAGAAAAAAAAATATTAGGACATTATAATAGAATTAAGAAGAGAGAGCAAAAATAATTAATAGGCCTAAAAAAGTGATGTAAATTCTAATTCAGGGTTTGGACTTTCTAATGTGAGATTGTAATAAGAGTCTGAGGATAGATATGTTTAGGAATAAAATTTATTCCATCCTCAGTAACAAATTTCTTAGCTATCTTAGCAAACTGAAAATAATGAATAGAATTATTATGATAAGATAGAAAAAGCAGTAAACTTATTAAAAGATATCTATACAATAAAATTTAACATTAGTAAAGATGTTTTAGAATAAATGATTCAAACTTTTGAAAAAGTGTAATTCAATCAAATATATGAACAAACAAATGAAAATTGTTAATATTTAACTTTTAATTAAAATAATACTCTACTTGCAACAGCAAATGGAAAAAATATAAAATTATGGAAATTAGAAAATAAAAATTTATTTCACAGTTAAACATTGTAATAACACAAATCCGACGTAACTTCTATATTGTTTTGTTAAAAAACAAATTCTATTATTTCTGGAGGAAGCGACGATGATTTCTAAATTTGTATTTGGGGGGAAGGCGAGTAATAAAATAATGAATGGGGTTTAATAGCAAGCAAAGATTCAAAAAGCCCTATAACTTGTATGACGTTGAATTAGAAGGAAAATTTATTAATTGTAGGAAATAAATATGGTTTTGTTTAAATTTGGTACTTAAATTTTGATGAGAGAAAAATTGATATTAAAGATGAATAAAGAAAAATACATAAAAGAGCTATCAATGGAGTAAGTCTTAATAAATCAGAAACATAATTAGTTACTTGTTCATTAGATAACAAAATTATCATTTGGAAAATAAATAAAGGAAGGATGGTATAAGAGAAAGAATATGAAAGAGAAAATGAAATTTGTAGTATTCTATTTTTAGATGATTGGCGTATAATTTTTTCAGAAAGTAAAAAAGGATTAATTGAATTAATTTTGGATAATTAAAATTACGAAAAGCTCCTGCTCAAAAATAAGGAGGAGGATAAACCTAATTTTCCAATTTAATACAATGAAGATAAGTAGGTCATTATAATTAAACAAAATAAATTGGTTTATTTATTTAGAGTTTTTAATTAAGGAGATTATGAAATTAAAGCATAATTAGAACTTAAATCTGAAATAGAATGTGGAACTTTATCATATAATGGATAATTCTTAATTATTGGGAATGAATAGAAATTAAAGTTATATGAGATTATTTGTTGATTTTATCTATTTCATTTAGAAAATAAAATTATTAATTAAGATCATTGATTTCAATTAGATGATCATAAACTTATTAATATAATTAAAGTGAATTCTTATTTAATTTTTTTATTTGAGTACAATATGTAATAGAAATACACAATTCTGGATTAAAATGTAGTTAAAAATCAATGGCAAAGTAAAGAATAAATAATAATATTATAATATGTAGTAAATCTTGATTTATCTTCAGAGCTTAAGCATACAGTAAATTACTTTAATACCTAAATTAAAATTGCAAAAAATACTAATTATTTAAAACCATATTATATATAAAATGAATACATAAGTTTATGACCTTTTTATTTCGAACGAGAATCCAAAATTTGTAGCTAAATTGTTAGCTTAGTATAGGATCATTCAATTTCTTGGTCAAGGTGCGTTCAGTAGTGTATTTAAAGTTTTTCATGATGGTGAATTTTTTGCTATCAAGGTGATGTATTTTAACATGATCATAGATAGATAGTTGAAAAGATGAAAGGAAACACAGAAAAGTTATAATAGGAAGCCTTAATTTTAAGTTAATTGAAGCATCCTAACATCGTACGATATCATAAAACTTTTGAATCTAAAAGAAGACTTTATTTCGTATTGTCATTCATAGAAGGGAAAACTCTATAATAGTATATTGATGATATCAATATCAAATTTTCTGAAAAAGAATGCATAGCTTTAATTCGTTAATTGGTTGATATACTGAGCTATCTCCATTCAAATCGGATTATTCATAGAGATATAAAGCCAGGTAAGATCGGTTGTTGAAAGTAGATAACATGATTGTTGATAAGAACCTGAACCTCACTTTGATAGACTTTGGCCTTAGTTACATGACTACATAGTAAATAACTACGCATTAAAATTGTGGAACTTTAATATACATGGCCCCAGAAGTCCTTATGAAGAAAGAATATTTCAAATCTGTTGATATTTGGAGTTGTGGCATCATTCAGTATTAATTACTAAAAAACTGTCATCCATTTTGGATTAATTAAAAAAAAGAAAAATATATCAAATAAATGTCCACACCATAAAAAGTGGATTTCAGTGGCATGTCTAAGTATAATTTTAAATTTGAAAGAGCTGCTATTTCTTTTTTTGAAAAAACTGCTGCATTTGAGCCTGAAGCAAGAATTACTGCTGAGCAAGCATTACTACACCCATGGATCACCTGTTAATCATCAGAGACATAGATTATGACAAGTAAAGAGATATTTCAAGCTTATAAAGGAATAGTTATTTTCACTAGGGTAATTACAATTTAATACTTTAGTTTTAAAAGCTGATTGTTTTTCTACAATTTGTTAAATAAAATAGTGAAAAAGCAATAAGAGCAATAATCTTACCTACCAAATAAAGATTATTTTCAAAATAAAAAAGTCCAAGAAAACCAAAAATCATTAAAATCCCTACGAGATCTTGTTTGAATTCAAGTAAAAGTAGTCGAGATGTGAATAATATTATTTAATTTAGAGTTCTGAGAAACAAAAAATTAAATTACCACCTATTATAATATCAAAGAAAAGTCCTAAAGGAGAAGCAAGCCCTAGCCGCTTTCCATCAAATAATAAGATAATTAATCCTATATAAACAACTATGGAGTTTAAAAGATCTCACTTTAGATTGAAATGAATATAAAGTGTATAATTTTTGATATTCAACTCAAAATAAACTTAAATATAATTTATTCAACTTTATTAATAATAGATTTAATAAGTTATATAATAAAGAAAATTGTATTAAAACTTTAAGAGTATTAAACATATATATATATATAATCATTTTTTATTCTTCTTTGAATCTAAATCTCTCAATTTCCAATAAGGTGTATTTTCATTTTTTAAATTTCCTCTTTTTGAATTGAATAGTTAACACTTGATATTTGAAGATTCTTCAGTTTTTTTTTTCCTAATTATTCATCTAATCTATCAATTTTTAATGCTTTATCCCAAACACTACTTGTTGGAGAATTATGAATTTCGACTGGATTCAATGCTATTTATTCTAATTTATCTTAGTCCAATATAATCATAATTTTTCTACATTCAAGTTTATTAGTAAAATTGGTATTATATAAATCTTCCACTCTATTCGATTCAAAATAAGGTTTACTATTTTATTAGATTTTTTAAACAGGTTTAAAACTATCTTCACAACATGATGGTTTTCTTTTCTCAAAAAACAAATTGATATTTTTCTAAAGTGAAATTTAAGTGTCTTAAAATGAATTTCTTATTTCAAATGGATTCCTTACTTCTTAAATATCATCATTTCTATTAGATTACATAAATTGTGCAGTTCCTGGTGTATCAATAGTTTTTTACATTAGTTTAGATTCTTCAGTTTGTAGTGAAGCTTAAAACGTAATTCTATTTGAAATAGGATTTATTTCTGGTCCCAGATTTAAAAGAGGATTAGGAACTTTTTCCTAAATTTTCTTTTTTAATTCTTGCAACTTTAGAAGAGTAGTATCTCTATCACTTATACTTATTTTTTTTCTGTTAATCACAATATTTTTAAGAGGTAAAGCTTCTTAACTAACTCTAATAGGTGATGATTCATTGTTATGGACTGTTTTATGTTTTTTTATTTATTAATTACTCACACTATCCCTATGTAAAGGTGGTTAATGTTAGGATTGATTAGTATGGCATTTTTTCTAATGTTTCTTAAGTAGTTATAAAATATCAGGCGTTGATTTTTATTTTTATCTTTCGGGTTTATGTATTTATGCATATGAGTTTTATTTCTAAATTATATATTCAGATAATTTTCGCTTAATTGGAGTGTGTATTTTTGAATATGAATCCTTGCTTCTTGGTCGTTGATTCTCATTTAAATTTTATGCATTAGTGCTCATATGTTTCTGTTAATTTAATTTCAGCATATATTTTATATTATTACTATAATCATAACATTTTAAGAACTTCTAATTAAAATCATTTTTCTTAAATAAAATCTTTTAAGGATATTGTATTTAATTGTTATAAATCTCTAATAATTAATTCTAATTACATCTTCCATTATTTGAAGATCTATTTATTGTTTGTTATAAAGTCTTACTATATACTTTCAATAAATCATCATCCATATCTAATTATCTTGTTCTATATATACATGATTAAAATTAAGCTATAATTAGATTATTAACATTTCTCAAAATTTATTATTTCTTTTATTATATTATATCACTGAATTCATGATCTATTTTATAAAAACTTACTTCATTCAAGTTTAAAGAACCCTAGAAAATTTAATATCAAACCTTGTTTTACTTCTACAAAAATATTTGATTGTATCTTGAATGCGTAATATATTATTTAAATTATTTAAATAATAAAATATGTTTGATAAATCAATAATGTAGTAAAGATATTGTTATGAAATAATACATGATTAAAGCAATCAATTTAATTTGATTATTTAGTGGATTATTTCCTTATTTTTTTATATGCCAAAAGTTTTTGATTTTTGATATGTCCTACAAAATACCACAGTTCTCTATATATATTTTGGTTGATGAAAATTTATTCATTTATATGATTTAATTGTTGAAATAAAATATATTATAATCAGTTAAAATCGATCAAATGGAACGTAAGTTGAATTCTTAAAATTATTAAGAAGATAAGCTTTTGTTATCATTTTTTACATAGACATAGATACAAAATGAATAAAGTTGTATTGTAAATATATATACAGAATAAAATCATATATATATTTTTTGTTGGATTATTTTGTAAATTCAAAGCATTCCTATAAATTTTTTGTTGAGATTCTTGCTACTACTATCTCTTACAATTGAAGGTTTGTTTGAAATAGATCTTATATTAATAAGAACTTCGTTTTTTAATTAGAGACTAACCTAGTTTTCTAATTTGGTTGCCTATTTTTCATTCAAAGCATTTTCGTCACAAGTACTTCCAAGTCTCTCCATCTTATCTAGAGAGTGGATGTCATCATTGTCTCCTTTTATTAGATTTAAGGAAAAGGGTTGCATTTGGATAGCTTTAGGAGAAAATTCTTGTTTAATTGAGACCTATCCTATAGTTTGTGATTCCTTTTCTTAGAGAGGGACTTGCTAACAACAACCCATAATTTAATTTATTATATTTTAATAGGATAGACGAAATAACATAATTTTTATATTACTTTATTTATGATTAGATCACATTAGCCAATTAGATGGCATTATCTAATATGAACTTATTCCTAATTTTAAATACACACAGTTCTATAAAATAAAGATTCTAATAGAATCTAAGTGATTTAAATAGAAGATTAAGAGGGGATTTGAGAACTTTTAAAGTTATATTAATTTTAGAAATTTCGAAAAGAAAGAAATCAATATTGAATTTATGATGCTTAATATGAAATATTAATGATATTTGTTATATTTCAAAATTTTAATAAAAAATTATATTATATAGTAAATTAATTTAATTCTTGGTAATTAAGGTGAAAACATTAAATAATTTTTCAAATCTTTATGAGCAATAATTTATTCAACGTTCTCAACTTCTCTGATACAGAGGAAGTCCCAGAATAATAATAGAAAAAATCTAAGAAAAATAATAACAACAAGGAATAGATAATCCCAGTTGAATAAGTTCAAAAAGAAAATACAAAACATGAAAATCCACAACAAAAACAAAAAGGTGTCCCTGCTGAGCCACATCCCAAAGATAGATAGTCTGGCACAGGAAGAGGCAAAGAATAAAGAAAAGAAGGTGGCGGCAGAAACAATTGGGGAAATTACAAAGATGACCTCAAAGAAGAGAAGTATGTTGCAAAAGACAAAAAAACTCAAGAGACACCATAAGAAGAATAAAATCAATAAACAACATAACCAGTCTAACCTCCTGCCCCTGAAAAGACTCTTGCTGATTATTATTAATAAAGAGGAGCTGTAATATATATTCATTCATTATTAGAATGTAGAAGACGTCCTCAAGTAGACTGAAACCAAAACTTAAGTTGTCAAATAAATTGATTAAGAGGCTTTGAAAAAAGAAAAACTTTTTGTTGTTAAAACAAAAGAAGATGAAAAAAAATAATAAGAATAAAAGTAGAAAAAAACAAGATAATAATAAACTTACAGAAGTGAATTGAATACTTAAGCAGCAGAATATTTGGGTTTTACAAATCAAGTTCAAGAACCTGAAAGAAAGAATGAAAGAAGAGGAGAAAGAAGATAATAAGAGAAATAAGAACCAGTCTAGGAATAATAATAAGAAACAGAAACTTAAGAATAAGGTGAAAAAGGAGATAGAAAAGAAAGAGTTGAAAGATAAGAAAGAGGAGACAGAAAAGAAAGAGGTGAAAGATAAGAAAGAGGAGATAGAAAAGAAAGAGGTGAAAGATAAGATAGAGGTGATAGATAAGAAAGAGGTGATAGATAAGAAAGAGGTGAAAGATAAAATAAAGGTTATAAAGGAGATAGATAAGATAGACCATAACATGATAGATAAAATAGAGATAATAACACAAGAGATTAAAGAAGAGGAGATAATAATAGAAAAGGTGATGATAGATAAGAAAAGAAACCTTATTAAAGATAATAAGTAATAATTTAATAATATATTAATTAGGAATAAGGAATTCAATTGGATGACAAAGATTTCCCATCTTTATGAGTATGATCAGTATTAAAATATCAGTCATTATTTAATATCAACCAAAAGTAAATTATATTTTATAAATTAAAATTATATTTTAAAAGTTCTTTTCTCTATTGTAATGTTCTTACTAAAAAGATCGAATAAGATCCAATATTATAGAATGTAAGATTAATATTATATATATATATATTAATCATGATTACTTAAATAATAGTCTATGAGAATTTGCCAGAACCTTCCCTTTTAGTAATCTTTTAGAAGGTGCTGTGCCTGGTCTTGCAAGGGGCTTGATTGGTTATCGGTCTGATTTGATACTAAATAGATTAAATTTTCTTTATAATTGTTCATCAACTATTTGATTTAAGGTGAATTTTTTATTCATCCAATTATTATCACAAGGCTAAACCCTAAGTTTGATAGGAATTTATGAATGCTATATTTTAGGTTGTGGTGTGCTAAATTTTTTGAATTCACTAATATTTATATATAACTAATTATTTACATCTGATAATAAGGTGGGATGAATTGTGATACTAAGTTACTTTTCCATTAAACTTTTTTAAGACTAATTACTTTTTTTCTTTTGGAATCACTTGAAAATGTTCTTTAACTGTTAATGTAGGTATTTCTTGCTAGTGTTTCATCATCATTAAATGCAATATCCCAATTATTACTAAGTTTTGTGGGATGAAGCCATTTTTCATAGTTGAGTAATTATTGGTAAACATTAGATTTAATTTCAAAAGGGTTCTTTAGATTATGTATGAATTGTAAAGTCTTAGATAATGTCCATTTAAATCTAAGAGTAAGATTTGGAAGAAATACTTGCGCATTAAAAATAGAACCACCACAAAAACTGAGCGATTATTAGCTCTTACAGAATGAACTAAAACAGCCTCCCCTGCTTCAAGGGCAGTTTCGATAAAGGCGAAACAGCGGGAATAATCGAATGGAAATTGTGTTTCACTTTCTAACCACTAATAAGACAAATATTCAATGGCGATGGATTCCCAATGATTAGGAATATGTTTGGCAGCGCAATTGATTATCTTGGTTATTTTGTTAGTCACCAAGAACTCAAGATCCTCATGTTTTAGATCACATTTACATGGGCTGCACCCTAATCTCCAAGGTAAAGACCATCAATGATACGAGTGGGCAATTACATTAAAATATATATTTATTATATATGCTTTAAGAAAGTGTACTCAAGTTGAATCAGCTTCTATTATCATATAGTGACACTAAAATGAATGATGCTTAAGAACTTCTTAATCTAGAAAAGCAATTGCAAGTAAAACTATTGATACATGTCTTATAAGCATGCAACGTCTGAGTTTCACACTCTTAAAATTTCTTATGAGAAGTACCACGAGATTTGGAGAGAGATATTATTACAGAATTAATATCAGCCAACGTATACATTTGCCAATCGTTAAATTGGATCAGGAAAGAAGAGTCTACTTAAATAGCAACTAAATTCTAAAATCGACCCACTAGTGTATCCAAGCATATCATAACAAGTGCCATTGTTTAACACCTTAACACTATATCATAAAAAGAGTTAGACACATTGACCAAATTGATTGAAAATGAGCCAGTTTTTGAAAGTCCAAATCCTGTCACTGACTCAGAAGTCCAACTTGATAGATTGATAGAAATACAAAAGAATCAAATTACCAAAGAAACCTCACCAATTTGTGTATGGATAATTGATTACTGGTGTAGTATTGAAAGATTCACAAAGATATTTGATTAATACATCAATCTTATTAGCAAGTACGAAGCCAAACTTTAAAATTCTATCAAAACATCTTCAGAATCAAGTAACCAAAAACAGTTGAGTAAATTCACTTATTATTTTAGAATTATCATTTGATGACATAAAAAAAAAAAGTATTTCTGAGAAGGACCTGAATCTCTAAAAAGATTCTTGTATAAAATGTTGTTAGTTCTGAAGATATCAAATTATGAGTTGATGTGTTTATGTAGGTTATCCAATAAAATATTAATAAATAAACTATTAAATTATTAATGAAACAAAATAATTATTAGGCCAAAGACATCTATTCAGAAAAGATCAAACTAACTCTCTATGATTATCAAAAGTTTCATCTTTAAGTAATCCTTCGATTGATTATGATTTCTAGAATCCTAAACATTAAAATCAGAGTTCTAAATCTAAAGAAAAACAGTCAGCAGTTAAAACTACTTCTAAGTTTTATAATCAGCAAGCTTTCTTATAATAATAAAAGGCAAATCAGCATCTTCTCCTTAAAATCATTTAACCATCAAAAGCACCATCATAACATTTATTATCAAAAAAAGAATAACCTAAAATTAATTTTGACCAAAAAAGAATGAATGAATTAAATCCTTATTAAGTAATTAAAATCAACAATACTCCTCAGCTTAATGATAACAAAAAACCAGAAAAGGAGATTCGAAAACATATTAGCGAAGGAGTTTTAATGTAAAAATATCATACAACACGTTTGATTGAATAATAAGATTCAAAGACCTTCTCAATTTTGAATCGACTAACGAATAATAAATTTAATAAAAGTAGATATTGCAATCTCAACTTTCTATCATCGATTAATAAATAATCAAAATTCATTTTATTTGTAATACAAAAATTAGATTTATTTGGTGTTAAACATACTTCTTCATTTCTTGGAAAAAATCCACCTACTTATTAATGTTCTTTTTTTTCAGATCATAAATTACTATATAAAAGCAAACCTGTTGAATATACTGAATTTCTAGAGTCAATTATTGGTTTTAATTGTTAAGAATTTACTTCTATATATATGATCATTGAGAAAATTAAATAAAATGAGGAGGTAAATGCATATATTATTTTTAAATTAGTTTTAAGTTGGTGAAGTGATTTATATTGAAAGTTACTCTCATATTACAATTACTCCTTTAAAAGAAAACATACTAATTAAAGTAAGTGATGAAATCGATGGAGAAATTAAAAAAACTATAACAGATGAATAAGTAACAGTTGGAAAACTTCAATATAAAGTATTGTAATTATGTCAATAAAATAATTAAAACAAATTACGAGTTCCCTAATAAACTTATGCAATTTAGATATAGCAATCCACTCCTCGACCATCAGCCAGATAAATTGATTAAGATTCTTCTTTATAATTAAAATGACTATTAATATATTTAACTAGTTAAAAAAAATAAATTAAAATTTACATATAAATATTATATAAAAATTAAAATGAAATTTAAAACAGTAATATTATAAATTTGTATTTCATTTTATATTCTACAATAAATATAAAAAAGAACAAAAGAGCTAAGATACTTTATAGAATTTTGATTAAGATGAAAATTGAAATTTATTTCTCTGTTGTAAGATTAAGGTATTGCGTTATAAATTAGTATTAAATTATATCTGTTTTTAAAAATTGAACTGAAGATTTTCAGCAAAATTTATTCAAAACTGCCTTTAAAATCTTGATATTCAAAACTTTATTTAATTTAATCATTCAACAGAACTTAAAAATCTTAACATAACAATTAGTAAAATTAAGATTTGAAACTTTTGAGATAAGAGTAAGCTGCTTAATTTCTGATGACATTAATTATTAAATTATAAATCACACAGCCATAGAGTAATTATTAAGTTTGTATAGATTTTAATTCTTTGCTGATTTGATCAAATTATCGACTTGAATGTACAAAGGACTTTTTGGAATTTTTGGTGATATTAAAGTTATATTTTTCGATTCCCGAAGGACTGAACCTCTAATTAAAATTAAAACATAATACTCAGTTCGAAGTCTGGTTGTTCCATTTTTGCTTTGGGATCTGGATTTATATAATGAAGTGTTATTTGATCTATTTTCATTGACTGATGGTTGTTTTTTAGGTTTAAGTAGCCGTATTAATAATGTTTTGCTAGTCTTTGGCATTGTTCGTTCTGTTTCCATAGATTTATTACGAATAGGTTTGCTTAAATTATATAATCCAATATTTCTTAAAGAATCTAATGAATCATCATCTGAAAAATCATTCCCTTCCCTTTCAAATACATAACAATGGTTATGACGACTCTTAGCATATCTCTTTTCTATTTCTTACTTGAACTCGATTGTTTATAATCTAACAAGCTCTTCAGACATAATATATCGTTAGAATTTTAATTAAATTAATATCAAATAGACTGAAATTATAGCCATCCGACTCAAGCACCAAATATTTATTAAATATAAATAGTTTTAATAAGCATAAAGAAAATGTGCATCTAAATAAAGATAATCTTCAAATTACAAAAATACCTTATTTTATGTTCGAATTTAAATTGCAAGCAAAGAATCTCAAAAAGTATAAATCAATTATATATTAGATTGAAAATTTATAGCGCCACAATTATTGAAGGTTGGCATTAAACTTTAGATTAATGCTATAAGATGTTTTGGCATATTCGATATATTTTAGACGATTAGTATTAAATTTAGTAAGAATAACTAATAAATATTAAATGACTTTGAGATGCAATTAAATAATGCAAAAAATATGTGTACAAATTGATTAATTAAAGAATCTATACATATTAAAAAAATATTGGCAAATATTTCCATACTTTTGGGTTTATAAAATTTATTTAATTAGTTTGACCAAATATTTTAATGAAAATAATGAAAACATAGTAATTGCAAAAGGATTTAGAAGGATTTCAAAAATAGCTAAAACAAGCACTTCCAACAATAATTAATAGAGTAACCTCTGATATTGGATAAAAGCTTTATTTTGAAAAATTGTTTAAAGACTAAAAGCCTAGTTCAGTTTAGGAATTATATTTCTAAAGTCTTCTTCGATTAGATCCTCATATATCAAGATAATAACCATAATTAGATGATCCGATTTAGAACATTAATGAATTAATACATCTATATTTCGAATAGTAGGCAGAGAAAATACAAGAAATGATATTAATAGAGAAAGAAGTAAAAATGATAAGAGAATTGGAAGAATTATAAGTAAGTTAGGAAAGTACACAAATTTAAAATGCTTGTATAGAGGTTGAATAATAAAAGTGTATGGAAGTTGAGAAATAAAACATGGAAGAAATATGTAATACAATAAAAAAGAAATATTAAAGACAAATCTAATAAGCAAATTGTGATTTCTGCTTTTGTGGAAATTAATTACATTATAAATAGATAGTAAAATGCCATTTATGTGAAAAACATTATCATGTTAATTGTTTAGATAGAAGTTGTGACGAAAGATATGTTAAGAATTTTACATGTCCAAGATGTACATTATATCATATTGATTAATTTTGTGAAGTAACTTAAGTGATAATAGAACCCTTTTCATTTAAAAAAACTGGTTTAACTAGTACAAAAACTGTAAAATTTAAAGCAGATACAAATATGATAGATGTTAGATGTATTAGAATGGATTGCCCTTTATCAGCTGAAGAAATTACTTGGCCAGATTTAGGAGAATTGCATATAAACAATAAAAAAATAGCTGAATTTATTCCTTTAGCTTAATAAAGTTGTTAGCATAAACGTAAAGATGAGAAATTGATATGTTCAGTTCCTTAAAATGAAGAATGCTCATTAATGATAAAAGAAACGATTCCAGGTATGGAATAGAAAAGAAAGTATAGAATTCAAGGGGAATAATTACATTATGTAGCTGCTTACAAAACTAAGCAATATACAGCTAAATAACTAATAGAAAAGATTATTAAGTCAAGTGAAACTTGGATGAGTGTAGAATAAGCTTAAGATTTTATTATACTTTAAATGAATTACATATCATCAACAGGTATTAAATAAATTAAACAAACTATTTCATTATTATGTTGTTTATGTTCTACTTTGATGGTTACTCCTGTTAGGGGAATCTATTGTAATCATATTTAATGTTTTTCTTTGGAGAATTATTTGTTGATGCTAGAATTGTCTAATCCAAGAAAATGGAGATGTCCCATCTGTAAAGCTAAATTATTCAAATTATAAATTGATGCTCTATAATATACTATCTTGTAGACAATTCGATAATATAATTTATAAGAGAAGTATACAGAAATCTCATTTGATCATATGGGTAATATTTTGGATGAACTCATATAAAAATATCTGGATTATAATATTTTGCCAGATCATGCAAAAACCAATATAAATAGAATCTTACAATTAGAAACATTAAGTAATTAAAGAACAGAAAACGATATTGATGAAACTGGATAACCTAATAATAGACCTCTAAATCCTAATTCAATTGTTATAATAAATTATTAATTAATATTACAAAAACCCTATAATTTTAATATTAAATAACTTTCCTTAATGCTTAATTTATTTAATTCACTCATTTTTCATATTCATAATGAGATCTATTTATATATTTTTAGTATATGCTAAAACTAATTCTGATTATAAAAAAAGCAGTTTGATTTAAAAAACAATTTTAGAAAGAGAAGTATATCTTTATAGATTAAAGAAATCATTTAAGATTAAAAGAAACCTTATATATATTATTATTAAAATTTTCAAAAAGCTTAATGAATATACTGTAAAATATTGATTTTCCATTTCTTTGTAAATATTATCCATTATTCAAGTAGTGATAAATTTTTATGAAAGTAATAGGCTTTGAGTATTTAGAAATATATTTAGAAAACTGGTATATTTGTTAGGGTGAAATTGTTTATGTGAAAATAATTTGTTAACTTTTATATATTATATATTAATTAAATTAGATCTTAAATAATATCTATTCAACCATAGTAAATCTTTTATTTTTCTCTTATATGTTAAACTTAATCCTTTATCTACGCAGGACATGATCCACATTCATCAAGTCCAAAATGATACTTCTACACTTCACAATCAGTGAAGTAAGTTAAAACTAGTGCATCTGCACTTTGTCCAAACATATCCATAAATAAAGTGGCTATTGACAAAGTGATAAATGCAATAATGGCAAAAGTATATAATTAAAGTGTAAAATCTGTTTATTCTTTTACATATATAAATGTTCCAAAAGTTGTTACAAGAAATATAAACATTTTGCTGTAATGAGTGAATTGTTCTCCCAATCCAGAGAGAGTTTCAAAATCTTAGCTATTTCTTTTAATAGTAAAATGAACAGCTTTGCTAGATTCAAAATAGTCTGCAGATGTCATAACAATATAAACAAAAGCATAATTGTTAATGTACATTATAAAATTCTCACAAAGACAACATAAACATAAAGAAAATGATGCAAAACAATTTAAAATAACATTGTGTCTTTTTAATCTCCATCTATTTAATGAATCCTAAATTATATAAGTTGCAAATATTTACATAAATTAAATTGAATGCTTTTGCAATACCACTAAAAAAGAAACTGTAAATAGCTTCAGCTGTTATACTTCCATTATGATATCTAACAGCTAATTTAAAACTATCATATACAAATCCTTTATTGGAAGATGCATTAAAGTACCAAAGTGTAGCAGTCGAAGCATTTAAGAATCTTGCCAAAGATAGAATATATTGCATTAACCAAATTAAAGCAAGAACAGTAATCATCAATTTAATAATAGTATCAAACTTTAGCTAAATCTTTTCAAAAGGATAAATTTATTAATCTAAATTATAATCTCTTTATTATTCTGATAAAACAGCTAAAGCACTTGCAATCCAGATCATTAGTGTTGACATTACAAGTACAAAAAACACTATGGGTACAATAATTATTGTTTTATTTTAATACAAGAATGTTGTTGCTAATTTAACAAGAGATATCATGAATTTCATTTTCCTTAAATTCCAACATAACGTAAATATGGCATATACACATAGAACTCCAAATGTAATTGATGCTCCTAACATATATGGACTCCATGCATAGGTAGATTTATCAAAATACGGAAACAAACTAATATCATTTACATAGAATACATACTCTAAAGGAGATCTCATAAAGTATAATAAAAAATAAGCACTAAGGAATCCTGTTAATGAAATATACACCAAAATGAATACATATACTATTAAAGTAGTACACAATCCTATCATTATTGTGAAGAAGAATGCCAATAAAAAGGCAGCTCCTCCACTCAAACCTATTATTGGTAAATTTGCCTATGTATTCACTAATGCTTATTGAATTTCACCTACCAAAATAGCTGGTTAGATTATATTTTTATAATTATCATCTGTTGGCAAACAAATATTGCCTGAATAAGAATTAGATTCGTAGACCAAAACTCGGTTTTATGGATCAGATGGACTTGGATTATTGTGGCAGTTTTTCACTAGATTATTTGTAGCACACAACAATTGTTAATCATCTTTTTGAGGACACTTTTCAACACAAACTGTTCTATATAGATAATTCTAAAGCCATATATGAAGAACCTCACCTCATCTGGAGTTACGAAATAAATCAACGGAAACTTATTCAAATTTCCTTATCCACATTCTCTTCCTTAAGAATCAACAGGAGTGTAAAGTCTCTCAATTTATTGAGTACTGTAAGTCATAAAATAAAAATATCCCAAAGCTCCTATAGATAGCAAAAACAATAAGCAGCAGCATAAATTAGTACATGATCTATTTTAATTTGGACCATTTTTTAAATAAACAGGAGGAATGTAGCTCATATTTGTTTATTAAGAGTAAAGTGCTATGACTGTTTCTCCTTACTCCTCTCCTACTTCCGATTTGCGTTGAAACATTAATTTTTATTATTTATCTTAAGAATTGTATAAAAACAATAAAATTTATAATATGAAAAACAATTCAACTTAATGGAAAACAAAACTTGTTTAAAATTTTCAATCAGATTTAAAAGAAATTTGAAATTTAATATTACAATTATTTTTGATTCTATTATTAAATTAATCTCTTCTATATTAGTTGCCAATTCCTTTTTTCTATTATTAAAATATACTTGGTTTGATTATAGCAATGATAATCCATGAATTAAGTAAATAAATTAGAAAGAAAATAAATAATAATTCGAAATATATTTATATCTATATGAAATTAAGTTAAACTCCAAATACCAAAGTATCAAGATTAGATGATACATTTTCAACTGATATACATAATATGTGTTATAGCAGAGTAAACATTCTTACCAATGAAGTGGAGAAGTTAACTGATGTCTTGGGATCAGCTTCTTAAGAAATGGAAGTTCTAAAGGAACATAATCATGATTTATAAAATCAATTAACTGAATTGGAACATTCAAATTAGATTGTAAGTTATTATTACGAATTAGATCAATTAAGAATTTGACAATATATGTGAAAGATTAAAATTAAAAAGTATTGAGGCTGAAGAATATGCTTTTTAAGTTTAAAAATTAAATCTGTAAAAATAAGTATGATATTGAGGTATATATTTAGGAACTAACTTAAAATTTGAATAAGGTATTGAACGAATTAGAATAAATAAATCAAGTGATTGATATAAAAGATCAAGAAATTTAATCTGGAAAATAGTAGTTCATTACTAAAACAGAAGAATTACAACAAAGTTTACAGTAAACTTATCATTTGGATTAAGCTTTGAAAGTAATATAGGAAGAAAAATTAAAATATATTTATGAATATTAGTAATTATAAAAGATAGTTGAAGAACAATAGTAGTAAATAAAAGAATTAAATGAATATCGAATAGCTTATGAGAATTTGAAAGTAGATTTAAATATTCTTAGAGTCAATTATACAAATTTATTGAACTAAAAATTAGAAGAAAAGTAAGAGTTGCAAGCATAGATTGATGTATTAAGAGACATGCATAGTTATACCATAGAAGATGCATAATTAAAATATGCAGTAAAATTATAATACTATTTTATTGATAGGATTAAATAAAACAAGAAATACAATCATTCAAATAACTTTATGACGAATAGTACAAATTCGAAAGGATGACTTATGAATCTACCATAGACTAATTAAAAAATTTAGTAAATACACTCTCATTATAATTGTAAAATGCTGAAATTTCTATTACAACTCATAAATAGAATTTAATGAATCAAGCTCAATTAAGTATTTTTGAAAAAAACAATTAAGTGAGTGAATTAAAAGCTTAAAATTATGTTTTATAAGAATCATTAAGAACAGCCAACAGAGAATTGAATGAATTGAAATAACAAATGGAAAATGGTTCAATTATTAGATTTGATGACGATGTTAAGAAATAAATTGAATATAAATTAGATTTATGTCAAAAATTACAAAAAGACCTAGAATCAATTTCAAAAGATAATGAATTAATAAAAAGAGAAAATGCATTACTTAAAGAAAATAATCAATTGATGTAATAACAATTATCATAATAATAATCAAATATAACTTAAATACCATAATCTGCTCTTTTGAGTCAAATTTAAACATCAGGTAATATATTAAAATTATCAAGGTATTTCTCCATTATAAAAAATTAATGACAGTGAAAAAATCAAATATTTATTGAAGGCTGTTGATCAGTTACAAAATTCTATAAAAGATAGAGATCAAGAAATCACTAAATTATCATAAATGATTAGTGCAAATGGTGGATTGCCTTCATTGATGAATAAGCCAAACTCAAGAGTAAGATTTTACCATCTCAATTCAGAAGATATGAATTCTTTTGATAAATAATTATGAATTAAATAATCTATTATTTTATGATCTATATCATAATAATCATTATAATATCTATGTTAACTGATTGGTTAGTATGTTTATATCAAATAATCAAAATAAAATAATATATGAAGATTTAAATATCTATATACATTAAAAAAAAAAAATTGTATAAATTCGATAAAAGAATTCTTTTAGAAATATTTATTATCTTAATTTAAAAAAATAATGTCATGATTCATTAATTGTAAAATCAACTATAAAAATTCAAGAATAAAGTCTTGAATGATTATATTTTTGGCTTTAAAACCTAATTTTTCAATATCTAATACTTATTTATAGTTTTCAATATGATGCTAAAGAATTTTTTTAAAAATTGAATCAAGAATTAAAATTCATTTTAAATTATCATTAGAACAACAAAAATAATAAATATTAATTAAATCTTAAATAATTAAGGAGAGTGGTTAGAAAAATATTAAAAAATAAATATGTATATCGAATTATTTATTAGAAGATGCTTTTCATATCAAATAAGATATCAAATAAAACTTTATGAAATAATAAAAATATAAAAAAATATTAAAATTTCAGATTCATAAGTTATTAAAGACATAGAGGAATTTAATAACTACCTATTTTGAGATTTATGAAAAAAATATAAATCTCAAATTATAAAATGTTATATATATATATACATGAATATCATATTATATTAAATTAAATTAGAATATAATATAATATAAATAAAAATATAATTATAATTATTACATAACTTCAAATTTAATCCATTTGATATAAAATAGTATAAGAATATTTATTCTGAATTATATAAAAGTTGTTTCTATATTATATGGAGTTATATTATGTTTATAATAAGCAAACTCTGGAAAGAGAAGTTATATATCCAAGTTTAAGTTATTGAAAGGTTTGCGTAATTGAGTATGAGATTGAAATAAGAACTTATAAAGGAGAGGTTATAAAGAGTATTCGATTGGGAGGATAGATAAGAAGAAATTTGATATTTAGAGTATTTAATAAGATACTCTGAATTTCAATCTAATAATTATATGAATGATTGATATATACATAGTTTTATGATTAAGGTTTTGATGAAATAAGTTTGAGGTTGAATAATTGTGATAATGTTATTCTAGTATTCTTGTATGTGTAAAATTTTATTGATTTAATTTAGTGTCTTAATAGGATGATTTTCTATCAGATTCAAGATGTGTAGATTATATATGAGATGGACATTAAAAACAACAAAGTGGTAAGTAAAATGTCTGTGATTCCAATTATTTAATTTATAAATATTTGTAATGGCTTCTAAGTGAGGATTGAATAAAAAAAAAAATTAAAAAATTAATGACTGACCAAGAAAAGAGTAGCGATGTTAAAATCATTTAGGATGGTTAAAAAAATGTCTAAAAACAAAAGACTGGATTAAAATAGATCAATCTTGATAATCTAGTGTACAACAAGCGGGAACGTAAGCAAACAGGCGGTCCAGGTTATTAGTTCTTTTAGTCTTAGTACTTTTACCTATTCCTCAAATTTAACCAAAAAAAATCATTTAGAATAAACAAAGTTATAAAAAGAAGAATGCTGAACTGCATACTCCTCCTCGTGAAGAAGTTCAGCAAGTTCAAGAACCAACTTTAATCAAATAATAAACAATATCCTGCCAATAATTAGTCTTCGAATCTGATAATTCATCAGATTTTGATCCAAAAATAAAAGCGAAGAAGTCTAAAAAGTTTAAAAGAACTAATAAACGTTTAGAAATGGAAGATTCATCAGATGAAGAACAATATAAAAGAAGACTTATTTTAAAGAGAGTTAATAAAATTTTCAAGAAATCTTATGAGTAAAAATAAATTTTGGCTTCAGGAAGTGAATAAGAAAATCTTGTCAAAGAACTATTCAAGAATATTTATGTTAAGATATTTTAAGGTATTAATAATGATGACATCTAATAGATATTCATATATCTGCAGCTGAGCTTAAATAATTATCTAATCCAGAATATTCAACTGGATAAATAAGTGATGGTAAATTATAAGAAGAAGAAAATAAACCAGAAGAAGAATAAGTTAGAATTTTAACAGAAGATGGGACAGATTTTGAAACTAAAAGAAACTTAAAACTATTAGGAATTGAAAATTAAGATATCTTATCTAAATTAGGAGAAGTTAAGTCTTATATTAATTGTGATATAAGATATTTTAATTTAGACTTTTTAGTTGAAAAAGTAGGCGGTTTTGATGGTATTTATTAATGATCTATTTATTAAGTTGTTTTAATGGATCCTCCTTGGAGAATTAAAGGAGGATAATAGAATGATTCGTCATTCATGTTTACCAATAGTAAATTTTCCCTTGATTACAATACGATGAGCAATTAAGAAATTATGGATATTAAAATCGAAAAATTAAGTAAGAAAGGATTTTTATTTCTTTGGATTCTAAATACATAATTAAATATTGCATATGAAATGGCCAGTAAATGGGGATATGAAATTGTGGATCAAATTATTTGGGTTAAGTTAAATCCTTAAGGAAATAATGTATATCTTTCAACAGGATATTATTTTATGCATTCATTTGAAATATGTTTAGTAGGGTAATACATTTATTATATATTTATACATATAGATATAAATGTCCTCCAGGAGAACATGTAGAATATCATTCAAAAATATCAAATAATATAATATTTAGTGCAGTTAGAAATAAATCATAGAAACCTATAGAGATGTATGAAATAATTGAATTAATGATGCCTGGAGCTAAAAAAGTTGAAATCTTTGCTAGAAATAATAATCTTAGACATGGATGGTTTTCGATAGGTAATTAATTGGGAGAAACTTATTAAAAATGGTTAGTATAAATAAGTTGTAATGTATGCGGTATTGCATTATAACCAGGAATTTGTAGATATAAATCAAAAAAAATAGCAAATTTTGATATTTGTTAAGAATGTTATAACAAAAAGATTAATGAAGGTGAATTTGTCGAAAATGAAATATTCTATTTATCTAATAAAGCTGATGAAGAAGTTTTACATCAATATCATCAATGTAATAGATGTGATTAAAATCCAATTTGGGGTCCAAGATTTGAATGTATTACATGTGACAACTATGATTGTTGTGAAGCCTGTTTTGATAATCTACTTTAATCTGGAGATTCAACACATAAAGATCATGATTTTAAAGTTATTGAATTACCAACCTTTGCTGAAGGTATTCCCTGTCATGATGCAAAATGTAATGGATGCTTCTAAAAACCTATCCTAGGTGTTTAATTTATATGTAAATCATGTACTAACTTTAGTTTATGTATTAAATATAAAACTATTCTTTAGGTTAAAATTGTTTTTTCACAAGAACTCAATCTGAATTAAATGGACCAAGACATAAAGCAGATCATCGTTTTGAACCAATATACGAAGTCTAAAATTTCTCTAAAAAAACTTACAAATGTCAAGGATGTGAATTAGAAAAAGCAGGAAGTGTTTATAAATGTGAAAACTGTTTCGGATTCTATTTTTGTGAAGAATGCTATGCTCTTAAAAAAGATGATTGGAAGTTTTATGTTGCTACAAGTCATAAAAACTATCATACATTTATTAAGATATGATATATATAATAATTATAAATCAAATTTTAATATATTTTATTTCAAAAATCTTATATTTAAATAATACAATCATTAGTATTAAATAAAGGAAATAAATTTAAACTCTTTTTAAATTGAAAACAAATTATAAAATCAATTATAATAATTAAAATCTTTAAATAATGTATAGAAATTAAAAATAGAAATATTGTTTTCTTCTACTCCAAGTTATTTTAGTATCCTTATTTGATTTTAATTGAAAGATTAACATCTTTTCTAAGTAGATAATTATTCGGAAAAGTGGTGGAAAGAAAATGAATTAATTTTTTGATATTCCTTTGAGATAATGCTCTTTTTTATATGAAGTAGATACAAAGACATTGTTTTTTTTACAATACGTAATTTAATTATTGAATTATAATAATATAATTATATTATGCCACCCAAATTAAATCAAATTCATGTCAGCAATATTTAGAGTTTAGCCAAAAATGATGAAGTCTAATAGCTTCTTTAAACCATTGGACCATTAGTGGAGTGGACTCCAAAGTAAAGCATTTCAATTAATTTCAGGCGCGAAGGAGAAGTAAAGTTTTCTTGTACTGCTGAATATTATGATGAATTTACAGCTAATATTGCTGTTGAGACATTGAATGGATATAAATTCTAGGGAAGAGAATTAAAAGTTAAATTACATGGCAGCCTTACTTCCTTAAAAATATGTATGATTTACATTTTTTATATGTTTTTTATTACAGTACCTTATGCAATTGAGAAAGTGAATTATAAAACATCAAATACTTATAATTTGAGTACACCTCTGGATGAATTTTATGGGAATCTTACTAAGAAATAGAAAGTTGCAATTTTCATTGATTTAAAATAAACTTTTTAGAACAAGGAAGAATTGTTAGAGAAATTACTTATGGAGAACTAAAAGATGGCAGATTTCATTTTGAAAATATAGCAAGATGTTATGAAGGAATTTAAAACAAGTATTTGTACATATTGACATACAAGATCACAATAACGATGAATTTCATTAAAATTCCATTTAATAATTTTAAGTAATCTCTATCTTATACTTAGAATCATCAAAGATACCCATGATATATTGAAAAACTTTATTTGTTGGATAACATTCATTTTTTTAATAAATACAAAAAACCAAAAATAGGAGGGAATGATGTGTGTATTAAAATGGGTTTTTTAATATTTTCTTTTTTTTTCCTCAATAATTGTATTTTATCCATATGTCGATTTCCATTATTATTTTCTAAATAATAATAGTTTACTTTAAAAAAAAAATAATCACAAATCAATCCTCAACAATCTACTCTTTTTTTATATAAATATATAAACATTTTATAAATTATATAAATATTATAAAAGAAATAATAAAAATGCTAAAAAAAAAAGGTTCTGATTAATTAGACATAATATTTGAGGCTGGAGAAGATCTACTAAACTTTTCAAAAAATCAAGTCATCATGATTAAGAATAATTCTATTAAGCTTCCTATCATTAAACCAAGAACCTTTTTATCATATAGCCTTGAGTTCTGCGGAATTACAGGTCTAAATTACAAAATGTTGAGATTTCAATCATTGGGCAGAGATATAAGAGTACTTTACAAATTTATTTAAAGCCTGAAACCAGTATAATGACCTCATGTTTAGTCAAGGTAATTCATACAACAGAATTTTCATAAATGGCACAAAACCCTTTAAAAACATCATTTTAAGGTTTATTCACTAATGGAAGTCATAGCGATATTTTACTTCAAATTAACGAAGAAAGTGTATTTAATTTATTAATAAATAAGCCAATACCTTTACATAAATGCATTTTGGCTTGTAGATCACCAAAGTTTAATGGAATGTTTTCATCAAACATGATTGAGAGCAATCAATCTCTAGTTAAGGTAGAACATAAAAAGCCTGATTTATTTAAAGTCATGTTATAATGGATATATTGTGGTTATTGGAAGGAAGTACTTTTAAATTATTATAAAAGCAGTTTCCAGAAGAGATTGAAGACACTTGTGATTTAATGTTACTTGCAGATGAATATTTAATTACAGATTTGAAATAAAAATGTGAAGAAGATATTATTTCTAAATTGGATAGTAGCAATATATTATAAATACTTTTGTTTATTGAATAACATTCAAATATAATATCTCAACTATTATTAGAGAAAACCAATTCTATGTTTATAGATGACTTTGATAAAATTCACAAACTAAATCCAAATTTAGAAAAAGAAATAACAAAAGTACCTGGTTTGATGACTAAATTATTCTAAAATTTACATTAGAAAAAAATAAGAAAGGGAAGAAAAGTGCATTTTGTAGTTGATGATTTTGAAGAATCAGATTCTGATGACTACGTTAGAAATTACACATAATATTTCTACTAATGATTATAAGATGATGTAAAATAATTATTCCCTAAATTTCAATTTAATTATAGAATTTATTTATAATCTTTTTCATTTCAATAAATATATCACAATGAATATATTAATATATGATACATTTCATTTTTAAATCAAAATGAGTATCCAATAACTACTCTCTTAATATAAATAAAGAAAATAATAATCAGATTATAAAATAATTTAAGTTTATTAAATAAATTTATCATTTATTTCATGAAAATATTCAATCCAATATTTATTAATGAAAGAATTATCTAAGTACATTAGTTAAAATTTAGGATAATGAATAACAAAGTTGATGTGGCCGAGTTGGTCTAAGGCGTTGGATTTAGGCTCCAATCCGCAAGGGCGCGAGTTCAAATCTCGCTGTCAACATAATTTTTTTTTTTAATTAATTTTACTTTTTTAGAAAAATACAAATAAAATCATTAAAATAAAGATATGATAACTATTCTTAATGTTATAAGATAAAATCTACCTATTCTTCTTGTTAATTATTGTTTTGTTTCGCTGCCAATAAAATTAGTGAAAAATAAATGAGATTGTAGCTTGTATTAGTTTTGATGAATGAATTTAAATATGATATTAATTTTTAATTCTTATTAAATTGTTATAATAATCAAATAGGTTTTAGCAAAAGTGAGTTTACCATAAAATAGTAATAATTAATTTATATATTATATGCAAGTTTCTTGTAGAACAAAAAATGTTAATAAATACTATAAAGTAATAGGCGAGGTTGGATCTGGCACTTATGGTAAAGTTTATAAGGCGAAATGTTTGAAAACAAATGATTTTGTGGCTTTGAAAAAAATTGACACCAAAGATCAGAAAATAATGGCAGAAGGTATAATTATTAAAGATTTATAAAGGATTTCCAATAACTGCAATACGAGAAATCAAATTATTGAAGATTATGAATCATAAAAACATTTTAAGATTGAGGGAGATTATTGTAAGCAAAGCGTCTTTTAGAAATAATTTCAGAGGATCTACATTTTTAGTATTTGATTATTATGATCATGACTTTGCAGGTCTTCATAGATAAAGAAATATCTTTACACTACCACAATTAAAATGCATTTTTAAATAGTTATTAGAAGGTGTTAAATATCTTCATGAAAGCAAAATAATTCATAGAGATTTGAAATGTGCTAATATTTTAATGAATAATAAAGGCTAAGTAACTTTGGCTGATTTTGGTTTAGCAAGAACATTATCAAATGTGAATAATCCAAAATATACTTATAAGGTTGTGACATTATGGTATAGAGCACCTGAATTATTGCTTGGACAAACTAATTATAATACTTAAATAGATATGTGGAGTTTAGGATGTATATTTGCAGAATTGATCACAGGAGAAGTCCTATTCAAAGGAGACATTGAATTTAGATAAATGGAAAGAATTTATGAATTATGCGGAAGTGCATCTGATTAAAATTGGCCTAATTGTGTTAATTTAAGATAATGGGAAGAATTTAAGCCAAGAAGAAATTATGAAAGATTATTGATCAAACATATAAAAGATGTCTGTTAATCTTTAAATAAATAAATCGATTAAGTTACTTTAGATTTAATAGATCACCTATTAATTTTAGATCCAAATAAAAGATTAACTGCAGTTTAAGCTTTGAATCATGACTTTTTTAAACAAGAACCCAAACCTTGTTAACCAAATGAAATGCCTTAATTTGAAAAAGAGTTTCATGAAACACTTTTAAAAAATGAAATAAGATTACAATAACAAAAACTTGAAAGATAATAAATCAGACCATCTTCTACCACAACATAAAGACTTTAAAAAGTTGTCAGAGATGAAAGAAATTCATCTAAACCTTAATAAATATCTCCATCCAGAGATTTAAGAAATAAATAAGAATTAGATTTTGATGAATTATTAAAATTAGAATTGGCTGAGGAGAAGAAAAAAGTAAAATTAAATTGAATGGATTTTATATATATCAAATTAATATAAGGTTTTCCATTTTATTAATTGCCACATTTATTTGTTAATCATGATAATAACAATCAATAATATGTTTCAATCTAAATTATTATTATTAAATTCATACAATAATTTTATAATAAAATATTTTTAACATATTACAATAATGCTCTACTAATTAAATTTCATAATATTGATAATTTTTTTGAAGTATTTTTACATTCTTTTTTGTGTATTTATTATAAATTTTTTATAATTAATGTATATATTTTATTATGCTTTAATCACTCTTTTGATGACTTTTCATTATATATATTTGATAAATTGTAAATTACATTTATTTTATTAAATACATTATTATTCAATTTTCTGGCCTTTATTGTAGATATATTTGAACTGGTGCTGTAATCTCTATGTTAATATTACCTTTGTTTTCCTTTTTAAACCAACATTTTTTTTTTTATAAAGATAAATGATAAATGAAAATATTGAAATTGTAATTGGTATACAGGTAGATAAACTTATAATAAGGGTAATATTTGTAGAACTTTCACTATTTTTATCTTAACCTGTATCATCTAAAGATGTAGTGTTTCTATCATAATATTAATTTTAATCTTAATCCTCATCAGAAGAAGATTAAAAAATTTTAGTTGATTCACAAGGCTTGTATTCATTTTTAGATGTCCATGAATATATGAGATAAGTTTACATTGGACATTTCAAACTTGTAAATTATTTTATATGAGTTTTCAGCTGATGAATAAGATTGAAAAATTTATAAATTATAAAATTATAAAATGGAAGCTTTTAAAAATTTTAATTAATCTTTAATTTAGAATAATATTCATCATAGAATGTTGAATGAAAATGTAAAAATACTCCTAAGAAACCTTATTCTAATTCTTAACATTAAATACATATTGGTTTTAAATTCAAATTAAAAAAATGGATTTTTTTTTAAATGAAATTACCAAACAAGAAATTTTTGTCTCTCATTAATATCTTAAACCTCACCTAAATGATTTTGAATTCAAATCTTAAAGTAATGATTAATAATTGTAAAATTAATTTTTGTAAAGAAGTAATTTGCAGAAAAAGATATAATAAAACAATATTATATCAAATAATAAGGCAATTAAAATTTTTTTTTTAGTCAAAGAACTTATCTTAATTCTACATTGATGATAATTAAAATATTTGATATTATTAACTAATATTAAAAGAGATCATTTAGTTGAAGTATATGGGGCGGGTTTATGGCAATTTTAATATAAATTGTAAATTCCATTTATTATATTAGACTGGAATTTTAAGAAAAATATTTTATTAGTGTGAAAATGTGAGATTTTAAATATTCCACAAAAATATATGAGTAATTTGAAGAGTTAAATTAACAATAGCACCATGTATGAAACTTAGAAATTTTAAAAAGTTGAAAAATTCTTAATTTTTTCATAGACTTAATATAAATAAGAAAACATCTTCAAATAAAAAGAATTAATATCAATTAAATAAAAAAATGATGAAATATTATGAATAATTTATATATTATTAGAATAGTCAAAAATAAAAGAATATTATCTCGAAGCCCATATAAAATACTTAATTTAAATAAAAAAAGCGGAGACTTTAAGTATTAATATATTTTTAATATTTTTAAATATAAATTTATAAAACGAATAGCAGTAATACCAAAAGAAATATAGTGTTTATAGTTTGTTATATAAAAATGATAAATTTATGTTATTCTATATTATAATATTTATTTCATTAGCTTGATGAAATCAATTCCTCTACACTAGTGATTGAATTAGCTGATGGATTCCATGGACTAATTTAAAAAGAAATAAATTACACAACATATTGTTAAACTTCAAAAATTCTTTTAAGATCTTCTTTTGAATATTAGACAATAACTTTATAGTTTATTCCTGCCACAACTTATGTGGTAACTTGAAGTAATTTATCATATTAATATCCATCATTAGATAAATTAAACTTTTCTTCAATAGCATCTGAAGAGGATTTTATGATATTATTGTTTTGTTGTTCAAATTCTTCCAATGGTTACTTTGGATATTTAAATATATCTTACTTTAATCCATCCCCCTGACATTTATTTATCTTGAAGACTGGTTTGATGTTCTTAGATAATTTGGGATAATTTGTGTCTCAATCCGATAGTTTCAAGACTACAGTTAGCAAGACAAAGGATAAGGGCAATCAAAAATATTGTTTTCATAATAATTAAAAATAATAATAAATTGCAATCAATTTTTAGGTATTGAACTATCATAATCTGCAATGATGTAAATAATACTAGCAATGGCAACCACATTATCATCCATATCATCTGGATTCATCATCCACATAGAATCTCCAGCAGTATGATGATAGGTGAAATAGAAGTCATGAGTCTCATTATCAACAATTTTATTATTCATGACAGGAGTTCCTGCTATATTTCTTAAAGCTCCACTATCAGCTTATACTCCTGCATTAGGTATAATCTATTCAGCCCCAATAATTGTCAAATATTCTTAAGCTAAATAGGTGACAAGTTGTCTATAATTTATTGAATATATACGTGAATTATTATCCTGCAGTTATACCAAAACCATATGGTTTAGTAGATCCAAGATCTGATTCAAACGCAAGTATATGGTTTTCTTATTAATGGGTTTTAGCATAATGTTATGCACCATTATTACTCATACCCATTTCCTCTCCACTCCAAGCAATGAATCTTATAGTTCTTTTAGGTCTGATTCCTAAATGTTTATATAATTTGAGAACTTCTAGACATTCTAAAACACCAGCTCCATCATCATTAGCACCTGTTTATGATCCAACATCCCATGAGTCCCAATGACCACCTATCAATAATATTTCATCAGGATATTATGATCCTTTTATTTCTGCCAACACATTGTCACTTGTAGTTTCATATTATTATCCACCTGTTTTAATTTCAATTACAACTTTCTAACCTCTCTATCTCATTCTATCGATCATGTCTGCATCCTCTACTGTTATAGCAACTGCTGGATATTTTAAGGTTTAATAATTTGTCATTCCCTAAAACTTTATTTTAATCAAATACTGTATGTGGTGAATCAATAGAAACACTAGCAACACTCCTAATAATAGTTCCTATAGCACCTGCTTCCTCAGCTAATCTTGGACCATTTGTTCTATATTATACACTTGCAGAATATCCTTTCCATTCATAATTAAAACAAACAATCTTCCCCTTCACATCCAGAGTTTTCAATTCTTCAAATGAATGAACTACTTCTACTTCCGCTTTCACTGTTCCTGCTGGAGTCCACCCTAAACCAATCATATTTAATTTTTATGGATATGCTCTTGGATCATGTAATGTCACACTTTCCTCACCTCTTTTCCAGGATGTGATTTTTCCTAAATTCTCTTTCCATACTCTATCAAATCCGTAAGATTATAACTCCGTCACCAACTCATCTACTGAATCTGCCATATCTTCTGAGCCCCACATTCTAGGACCAAATGTGTCTACGTAATATGCCAATCGATTATATGAAGAATGGTACAATGGAGAATGTGGATTCTTTATTGTTTCTCTTATTTACTATTTATATAGACAACAAATTTACTTAAATTATTTATTGTTTAAGTTAATCTTTCCTATTTCTTAGCATATATCCATTTATGCAAACTGCAAAAACTAATAAAATCACAATTTTCATTTATTAATAATAAAAATTTTATAGACATAATAATTAAGTTTTTTAAAATATAACCATATATAAGGAATGCTTTGAGAAGTTTTTTGAATATTATTACTAATTTATTAAATATGATTTCCAACATTTTCAAACCAAAAAAATAACAGCTCTTATAAGAGGGTCAATAAAATATTACTTTAGGCAAATTAGTCAAATTTTCACACTATGAAACCATTTTCAAATATTCTTTCTTTGCGGTTTTATGTAACTTAGAATTATATTTTACATAGTCATAATTTCATTATACAGCTTAGATGTTATCTAATTTTAACAATTCCTTAAAGAAAAGAATTTAAGAAGATTTGATTGGTATGATGTTAAATGGATGATAATAGGATTAATTTTAATTCATGTAACATAAATTTTTTATTAATTAAGATCACTAAAGAATTCAATAGATATTTGGTTTACGATTATGTTTCGAGATCCTTGGATAAAAAATATGTTGGTTTGGACAGATAATTGAGAGTTTAAAAAATTGTTAAATGGATTTATGATACATTTTACTACTCAGTTGTTACTATATTTGCATATGCAGTTTTCAGAAATGAGAAATGGTTTCCAACTGAATTAGGTGGTACAAATTTCACAGAAACCATGTACGATTTTCCGAATATGCCTGATGTACATAATTTAAATAATTCTTATAAAGAATCCATGGGTTCCATTTTATTATATGATTTAAACCTCAAGTCATGTTCATGCTTTATTATTGTTAATGATTCATGGCACAAAAATAGAATTGAAATATTGGGAATATTTACTTCATCATTTTTTGGCAGTAAGTCTCCTTTATTTTTCAACAATTTACAATTGTGAAAGTATTGGAATAGTTGTTTTGGTGCTTCATGACATTAGTGATATCTTTTTGGCTTACGGAAGAACCTACGCTGATATTGGAAAAAATAAGATTCTCGTCTATATAAGTTTCTCAGCTATTCAAATTTCTTGGTTATATACTAGAGTCTATGTATTTCCAATTAAGATTTATGATATCATTGTTAATCATCCAGGATTTTCACTTTACTGGTAAAATATTAAAACTATTTATTTTAGGGAGAACACTAAGCATGCCTTGTATAATCAAGTGGGTTTGATGATAATCTTATTTGGAATGCACATTTATTGGACTATTTTCATGGTTAAAGTAGGAATTGGCATTTTCTCTGCTGGAAAATATAAAAATGTTTATGATAACAGAGAAAACAAACTAGATCATAAAAAAGAAAATTGATAAGTTCTTATCATCATATAATATATAATTTATGGTCATTAAATATTTTATTAATAATGTGCATATTAAAAATCTTTCTCATTGCTTCTTTCTTGGTTTTTGACCAAATTATGTCACCGTGAAAAATGCAAATAAAATATACGTTGTTAAATTAAATATGTAACTAAAATTATTTAAATAAATAAATACTATACTGATCCATAAAATCTTATATTGTCTCTGACATTCATCAATTAAAATCCTACTCCAAAACTATTAAAAAGAGAATTAACAAAATAAAATCTTACACTCTTAAAAAAAATATTAGAATCCCAAATTTTTAATACATTAGTGTTCTATCCAAGCTTGTGAACATATTTATTGATCATTCCTATTAAATTCCAATGAAAGAATGAAATATAATAACCTGGATAGAATCCATGCCAAAAAGCGGAGACAGCAAATGTAATCAATTAAGCCTTTTAAGATTTTGCTGGACTTGATTTTAATACTGATTCAGGATAAACTCTTAAATAAACATATTTCTTGAGCCAAACTTAAACTGAAATATTCCATAATTCAATTTTATCTTTTGGATTTGTTTTTAAATCAATAGTAGGATCAATTGATCTAATTCTCAACCAATTGTCTTATCCATCTTATTTACCATTATACGTAAATCCTGCAGCAGCCAAACCACTCTCTGAAAATAACCATCCTGAAACATATTTTGTTCGATGTAATGTTATTGTTAGATTTAACCACAATATTTTATATAGTAAAGAGGCTTCTTCATATTCTGTAGATAATAATGACTCTAAAGACCATTTGGGATAAATAACAACTATAAAGAAACTATATATGAGGGCATTTCTAAACAAACGAAAGGTTTCTCTGAATGTGCTTGGAATGTTCTAATATACATCCGTTCTTTTGACAAAAATATCGTAATCATAATAATCAAAAGATGGCTAATTTAATATTTCATCTTACTCCTGCTAAACAACCACAAAAGAAAAACATGTATCCAAAATAGTCTGTGTATGATGGCATTTTTAAAAGCTTTCTTTCTTATTAGTCAGAATTCAATTCTTCATCTTTTCTTAAGCCATCCTCATAATTATATGCAAATGATGTCCATTTTACTGTGTTCATCATTAATATAGTTGTTATATCTAATTTCCTACTCCTAATTTATATATTTACCATCCACCATAATCAGTATATTATCTGTATATGTGATGCACTGCTACAAAAATGAGCGTTTCATAAAATACCCATTTGGCTTTTATTCCTTTTTTATTTAATGTGATTCTTCTAGTCATTTCATAAACAATTATGTTTTATATTATTACACTTACCAATTTCTCCTAGTAGAGCATATATGACAATAGAAAACCAACAGATAAACCAAAGTACTTTCTCAATTTAGCACCTATTATTTCAATTCATAAAAATACTTTTTAGTGTTTTAAAAAAAAAGCCCAAAGGTATTGTAATTATGAATCCAAATACCATTCTTGCCTAATCTTCAGGTAGACCGATCAAGCCTCCAAGCCATTCGAAAAATGAAAGGAGCATTTCTATTTATTTAATACCGTATTAATATTAATTAGTTAGTATCAATCTCGTAAGTATGAATTAATTTACTTTGCATTAATATCATATTTATATGTTTTTATATTAATTTTAGAAAAATCAAAATGGATGTTCCAATCAATAATTTTAAAGGAGTCATGCTTTGTAATAGACCTAATGACAATATTATGATAGTAAAAGAAAAGTATTAATGCAAGAAATATTCAGGCCTTTTTGCTCAAGGGTTTAACCTTATGATTAATGGGGATTAACAAAAAAATACGAAGAACCTAAGGTTGTTCTCCCTTAAGGTAATCCTGTTTTAGAGAGACATAAAAAATGGCTGGAAGAATTTAAACTATAAAATCAGATTAAAAAACATGCTAAAGAAGAATTATAAGTAAAGGAGGATGAAAAGTTTTTAAGAGTGAGAGAATTAGCAAAAAAGGATAGAGAAGTAACAAAGAAAATGAAAGAAGATTATAAATAGATGAATGAGATTATCAAAAAGGAATTGTCTGAAGAAGTACCAAAAAATAAAACGTATCATTTTTATATTAATGATTAAGTGTAGCTTTGACAGCAG
This sequence comes from Paramecium sexaurelia, assembly GCA_000733375.1. Lineage (NCBI taxonomy): Eukaryota > Ciliophora > Oligohymenophorea > Peniculida > Parameciidae > Paramecium > Paramecium sexaurelia. The sequence goes on along the minus strand of JPFM01000108.1, from coordinate 135,347 downwards.
AAAACCTGAAAAAGCTTGAAGAAAAGGATTCGAAATCTGAGAGCAAATAAGATGATAAAAAAAAGAGATATAAAACTAAACCAGTTTGGGCTATGACAAAAGAAGTAATTAACAGTTATAAATATTAAATTTAGGAAGAAGAATAACATATAAAGAATGAAGAAGATGAACTTTTAAATTTTGTTGAAAATTTAGACTATGACTCTTATGTTAACGATTTAGAAGTAAGACTAATTTACTAATTAGGTAAATGTTATGCTGAAAGCTCTATAATAAAGAATTACTGAAATTAAAAAATAAGATTTATAATCATAAAAACCTGAAAACCAAGTTGATTAAAAGTAAGGATAAAGGGAACCTGATATTTATGATAAGATTAGTTAATCTTTAGGTAAAAATGATGAAGCAAGATCTGTTCATTCTGAAAAGACTTAAAGTAATTATTGAATTTTTATTTAGATTCAATAAATCAACTTAGGAAAAAATAAGAATAATTAGAGTAGGGCAAGTAAGATTGGGAAAAGACTACTACAAACGGAGAGCAAAAAGCATCATTGGAAGATAGAATTGCAAAACATGTTGCTGATGAAATTCTTAATTAATATAAAGTAAACATATTAATCTACTATCAGAACCTTTCAAATATTCATTCCAATTCTTCAATTAGAAAAATATTAGAAAGAGAAGCCAAGAAAACACTTTTAGAGACTGGAATACCTGGACCAATCATTTCTGTAATAAAAAACGAGAAGATGCCAAAAGATCCTAATACTTTACCTTACTTACATCGTAATCCAGCTATTTGATTATTGATTTAAATTTTTAAGATGAGTAATTTTCTAAATACAAATTATTTTAAGAATAGAGAGAATATAAGCGATTCTATATATGAGATATAATAAAATCAAATTTCTTTTTAATTTACTATTTCTTATTGAATTTCATAATTAGGAACTTAATCTTCAATGTGAGGAGTTATTGAAGTAACCAAAGGAGCATCTCCATATTGAAGTACTCTAACTGTAATATTAAAGTTTTCCTCATCTTATAAGATTGATGATTTAGATTCTTGCTATTGTGTAAATACCTCCTCAAACCCTATTTTTTTGTTATTTTACTGTCTTCTAAAATACACAGCTAATAACATAACAAATAATCCAACAAATGAATAATACATCAATGCAATAACTGCAACTTGAGAACCATGTCTTTCCATAAGGAATCCATACACTGACGGAGCAGGTAGAAAACCGAATAAGTTCTGAAACATGGTTGTACTTGAATTTGCAAATGCCTTTAAATGTTTAGGAACTGAAGATAACATTATTCCCATTAATGGAGGTACTATTGCACCTCCAAAAAATAATAAAAACCAAAGACATAAAGATCCGAACCAAAATGTCTTTGTAAAAGGAACTGGAGCAGCACTAAGACAGCAAAGCGAACAATATAAGACACATACATATAGCGATTTGGCTTTTTAATATCCACCTAATTTCTGAGCAACCAAGCCTCCTAAAATACAACCAAATACAGGAGCAGTGATTGATACTAAAGCAAATACAATATTGACTGTCTATTTCTCTTAGTTCATTTCTTCAATCATATAATCTGTCATCCAAAATTAAATACCAGTTACAATAAAATATAGTATACTTATTACAATTGTACAACATAACCATAGTTTTATGGAATAGAGTTCTTTCATTGTTTACCAATAAGATTTCTTTGGGTTTTAAGCAAGTAAAGACCCATTTTATTACTCTTCATTAATGGAATTACTTCCAAATTTTTTACCACTTTTTTTTATATCAAAGTCCTTATTCTCTACAAAAAATATGAAAATTGTAGCACAAGCTGTTAACATTATTACTTATAAGTAAAAGGCTGCTTGCCATTACCATAAACTGGATATTATACTCGATAAAGAATATCCCACAAATATGCCTAATGGAATTACTCCTTATAGAATAGTGATCCAAATAGTTTTTTATTCACCTCCAAAATTATCTACCCAAACTGGAAAATATATCATCATTGGGGCCTTTATATATTAATTAATTACTTTTGAACATCCTGTCAAAAATCTAAAAATGTAAAATGGCCAACTTGGCCCATAATTTAAAGGGAATAAAGTTAACGATGATATCATTCCAATATAACTAAACATAACTATCATTTTTGAATTAAAATGGAGGAACAGTTTTCCTCCAAACAAACAAACTAAAGTAACACCGCCATAAACTTGTGATCCTAAATAGCCTAATTATTCTGAAGTTAATTCAAGAGATTTCTCAATCTATTAAATTGCTTAATAAAATTAAACTATACCTGCTGGAATGATACCTTAGTCTAGATTAATTATTATATTTGTGCAAAGAAGCAAACAAAAAATCCATTTTGGTTTAATTTCCATATGTTATTTTATCTATTGTTACGTCAACTAATTAATTAAAACCAATATTCGATTAAAAGTGTACTAAAAATTTAAGAATTTCGGAATTTTCAAACACTTCAGATAATTGTCATAAAATAAACACAATCAAAAAGTTAAAGACAAATAACAATAATTAATTTTATATAAAAGTCAGGTTAATTCATTTATAATGATACTCTGTATCACATTTTAAATGATTTCCAAAAAAAAATACACATATATATTTAGTTATCATTGAATCGCAAATAGGGTAATAATATAGGATTATATGATAGAAATGCTTATCTAGAAGTTTTTTAGTATTTATGGCTTATACAAAAGAAGAATTATAAAAATTGTGTAAAATAGATAATTTGTGGAATATATATTCAAAAAAATAAGATTAATGTTTTCAATTAAATAATTTTTGGAAATATTTAAAAAAAAAATAGTATTAATGATTCAAATGTAGACTTCAATAAAAATGATGTATGCTTTACCATTACTTTAATGACTTTATGATTAACTCTTAAATATTAAAAGAATGTAATAATTCAATTAATAACCAAATTTAAATAAAATAATTATAAGGTTTTAAATTTAGAAATTTTATTTGTTTAAGAAATACCCTTTTGTTAAAAATATGTAAGATGTTAAAGTAATTAAGAATTATTGATATTTTATATTTACCTAAGAGTACAACATTTATTGTTGATTTTGTAACGAGTCATAAATTGTTATTTATTTGAGATTTACAATTTTTTAGCTATGATAAATTAATAAATTATATATTCTAATTTTAACAATCCTTTATTATCAAAAACTTTATAGTTAAATTTATAAAATCAAGCAAAGCTTGTTTGCTTTTGACCAATTGATATTAATAAATTGCTAAATGATCAAAATAATTCTTAACTTCAATAATTCTAAATGTTCAATCTTTGAAACCCTACTAATTAATAAGTTAAACAATCCTCTCCTATTCTTTATATAACTTTGAGGTTTTCTAGATGCTAATTCATCTTTCCATCTATATATTTAACCTCAAAATTTTAATTTGAATAAAACATGCTGAAAATCAAAATATTAAAATGTTAACAAATAAAGTAAAATTTTTAAATTTATAAATAACTATCTCAAACCAAATTGGAATCCAACGTTTTTTAATAAGTTTTACTTTTTTTGCCTTTATATTTTATATAAAGGGAGGCAACTATGGCTGCAATGACTAAAACCACACCAAAAACTATAACAAAAATCCAAATTTTATTAAAACCGCTACCTTCAGATTCTAACGTTTTAATTATCCAAAATTCATCCAGAGTTTGATTAGTTGAAACTCGAATATGCTAAAATTATAAGTGTGTTTTATTCATCACTTGCAAAAGACCAACACCATTTTCTGCTAATTATTTAACTGTATATGGTTAATCATTATCTAATCATAATAACATTGTTACATATCATTATTTCTGGACCATAATCTGCTCCTCCAGCTCCTTCAATAATAGAGATTGGACTTTCATAATTGTAATAGACATTTCCTTGAATTTAGTATGAAACAGAATGGTTTTGATAATAAGGTTGATTTCTTTAATAATTGTGTTGATGTCCAGAAATGTATAAATCAACATGAAATTCTTAAAATAGCTTTTCAAATTCTGCTAAATAATGAAAATTATTCACACATTAATCATCATCCATATAATTACAATAAATTGGATAATGTGTAAATACAACAATCCATGGAACTTCCTATCTACTTTTTGTAGCCTCAACTAGATCATTTCTAAATTGCGATAGTAACCTTTCTTTAGTGATATTATTTGGATCAGCCTTATAAACTAACATAACTGGGTCATACTCAATAAAATGAACAAATCCAATATTGAAACTATAAAAATCATTTTAATAATCCTAAGTGTCAAATTCGTTCAGATATAGCATTTGAAAGTGTTATCTAAGAAAGGTGTATTTATAATCATAGCCACCATCATGATTTCCAGGCGTAATCATAAAAGGATATTAAGAGGTAAATAAACTAATTCTACTTAACCATAACTCTCCCCTTTAACAATTATCAGACTCAAGATCATATGCCATATCACCAGTAAAAATCAAACTATCAAATTCGATCTTTTCTTTAATTTATTATTCAAACCAATCAAAAGTAGGCTTAGATCTATTTTACACCCAACTTGAATCCATATCACCAAAGAATAGAACTTTAGTTGTATTTTATTAATAATGAGGTAATTTCACAAATGCTTATTTATTAAAACATCATTTTAATCAAAGTATAAAATATATTTGAAACTTTTTGTATTGGAATTTAGAAAGTATGTAATGTAGGTTTCATATTGAATATTTG